>WNGS01165503.1:11741199-11755449 GCA_020271785.1 Procambarus virginalis | reverse complement strand
ACAGGATGAAAGCTGTACGCTCGTTGTGTCCCGTCTCCGTCTCTCTTGTCCGTACACGCTTTGAAACCTACTGAGGGTTACCCGTGTTCGCCAGCGTGGCTGCCCACTCAATGCCCGGTGACTCTCACGTTGCCTCGCCTTGTCTATCTGTCTGGGCCATCTTCTTTACCAACTCTTCAACTTCTCATCTTTATCTCGACATTCACTTGCAGAGGTGGCGCTGGCCACCCATCACAGGTGGCGCTGGCCACCCATCACAGGTGGCTCTAGAGAGTCAGGTGTCATGGTGCACACGTGAATCATAGAGAAGTTAACCTGGTGATATGCGTCGCTGACTCAGCGGGGAGGAACATGCTCGATTAACGTTAAATTAACGTAGGATCAATGTTATCAACGTTGATAACAATGAATCAACATTTGATGACGTTGATGAGGCGTCATTCATGGACAGTGTTGACAATGGGGGAATGTCTCTCTTTGACTTTGTGTGGTACGTGGGTCGACCCTGTTGTTGTTGTTGTTTTTGAGGTCGTCCGTCGCTCAGCTGATGACAGGTGAAGGTCGCGCGGGCTGTTGAGAAGGTAGGTGCTCCTACCTTCGTAGGTAGGTAAAGAACAGGTAGAGAAGGTGGCACTTGTCTTGTTGTGACCAAGCTTGAATTCCTTGTTCTTTAATGGCATTGGCGTTCCTACGACCCGGCAAGACATGTTATCATTGTTTACGTCCATAGTCACTTAATACAAGGAACTGTATTAAGGCCTATTAGCCTATACGAGGCCAGTAGGCCTCTAAGTAAAGATGTTTATGTAATAGATGTGTTAAGACTGGTATTTGTATGCCAAATTTTGTGTAATTTGACTTGATATACATACCCTTAAACTACTGTATGGGTCCTTCAGTAAAGCAATCTACGCCCTTCGACTCACAATCGGGAATCCTGGGTTTAATCCCCACGGGGGACGGAATGGTTGGGCACATTTCCTTTCATCTGATACACCTGTTAACCTAAGCAGTAAACAGGAAGCCGAGTATTAGGCAACTATTGTGGCTTGCATCCCGTTGAGGGAATAAGCACTTCGACCTTGAGGAACTGAATTACAAGCCTGAATTCAGGGCCATCTGTGCCCGCTACCGGAAGTTATCTTACAAGTCTCTCGGGCTGTTATTGTTGCAGTGGTTTCGGCTCCTGCCTGGCTAAACAATATTTCTATCCTTCCCCACCGGCTAGTGATTTGAGTGTGATCAATGAATTACGCCGTCACTCAAACCGTCCATTGAATCTGGCACTGCCTGCCAGTCTGTGAATTATCAGAGTGACACTTCGACAGTTTCCGTTGAATATAACACTCAAGATGCTTGAGTGTGAGAGTGCCTCGAGCGGCAAGTGTTGTGGGAGCGTGGCACTCTTGAGCCGGGTAGCGTGAGAGGTATGGCACTGTAATGAGTGCCAGTCAGGGTTGACATAAATGCTGTCATGGGTGCCAGATGCTGTAGACTGGGCTGAAGGTCTCATTGCCAACTTCCTCTACCATCTGGCACTCCTCGAATATGTTGTGGCTGATTCATTGGACACATGTGTCATGTGTTTGGCATGTTTGGTCTAGCTACGTTTTGGGGGGAGGTGTTTGGCTGGGTGTTTGGGAGTACCTGGCCGTGTGGGCATACCTGGACCATACCTGGGGAGGGTTTCCGGAGTTCTATTTCCCGAGCCCGGCCTGAGGCCAGGGTCGACTTACGATAACTTGGTCCAACAGGCTGTTGCTTGGAGTGGCCCGCAGGCCCACATATCCACTACACCTGATTGGTCCGGTACTTCTTGTAAAAACTTGTCTAAGTGCCCTTAAAGACATCCACCTTTGTTCTAGTAATATTTCTAATGTTTGCTGGGAAGGTGTTGAACAGCTGTGGACCTCTGATGTTCTGAAAGTGTTCTCTCTGGTTGTACCTATGGCACCTCTACTCTTCACTGGTTCTATTCTGCATTTCCTTCCGTATCTCTCGCTCCAGTATATTGTTATTCTACTGCGCAAATTGACCCTCCAGTAACTTACATGTGTGTGTGTATACACCACCTCGCGCTAACACTTTCTAACATTAGTAAGTGTTGAGGCTTGACCAGGAGAGTACAGGGGCTTCTCTGGGGAAATGAGTCAAGCAGGTAAGCAAGCAGGCATATTTACCCATCAAAACAAATCCATCAGCGGAACTAAAATGGTGTATACAGCATGAGCTTTGGTCAGTTAGACTGGTGAGGAGGGCTGTAGAGACTAAAGTGCCTACATCAAATGGAGGTGATGAACCCCTACGGAGGAATATACTTCTTACGTTGGACTGGGCTGGGGAGATTGGACTGGGAGAGGAGGAACGGAGGGAGAAAGGGCGGGAAAAGCAAGAGTGTCTACATAAAACTCGGGTAATGTTTCCACTAAGGAATGTTTACCGTAAGTCAGCAGGTAGGGTCCTCAAGGCAGTGAGGGATGTAGCGGCGGGTGAGATGCTCTCTGATGTACAGGCGAGCGAGAGGGATACAATATGTAGCTGTTACCCGGGGCTGCCGGAATGTTGGCGGGCAACAGCAGGCTGACGCCATGATTGCCGTCTGGCCGCTATACTGACTCCCTCTTTCTCCACCACCTGCTAACATTGTATTTTTCGTCTTTTGCTGGAGGGTGCAGGAGCACAAGCCTTCCACTTCTGTGGGCAGAAGGATTAAGCTCGAACCACAGATTTGTCATAGTCCATATTTTCACCAGCACACCATCTGTTTGTTGTTTCAATTTAATGACTTTAATTATTGCTGGGCGCATGGTAATGAATATAGTGAAGGAACAATATCCGGTTGTTCCACTAGTCCTCTCCGGCGCGAAGCTCGTGTACTTCGACAGATCTCTTTCCAGTTTGGTGCAGTGTCCAACCACTGGGCGAGGTGTTCAAGTAGTACAATGTGAGTTGTAAGATTGTCTTACAACTCTCTTTCTCTTGTATCTCTTCCACTCTGATTTGAGGGTTGACGCACATGTTCCTTGTTTCCGGGAGTGAGGTGGGAGGGTAACTTTTTTTTGTAACGGGTTCGCAGGTTCCTCGTGAAGCTTCCTCGTTATGCTTCAGTGAGTGGAATGTTGTGGAGAATGTGTTATAAATTGTAAAATTAATCTACTTCGTTACAGCGGAATGTTTTAGAGCGGCACAACCCGAATTGCTAGACGGTCAACGTGGGCCGACCACACGTCACTCAAATTTATATTGAAACTGTAAAAGTAACTAAATACTGATAGTATAGTGAGGAAGGTCCGCTGCTGCTGAATGTAGCAGGTTCAGCCCAGCATAGACACGAATGACGAGTTCCGTTGAGTGTAGCGAAGTGTGATGAGCTCCGTTGAGTGTAGCGAAGTGTGATGAGCTCCGTTGAGTGTAGCGAAGTGTGATGAGCTTCGTTGAGTGTAGCGACGTGTGATGAGCTCCGTTGAGTGTAGCGACGTGTGATGAGCTCCGTTGAGTGTAGCGACGTGTGATGAGCTCCGCTGAGTGTTAATGTGCCGAGGTGTTGCTGGTGGTGACGAGTGTCGGCCACAGCTACGCCTGCACAGATGAGAGGCGCGGTAAAGAGGCTGATGCTCGGGTGGGAGGATGAGCTCCGGGTGGCGGCTGGACTGGCGTGGGTCATCAGGGTCACTGTGGAGCCGCGGGCGGGAGTGTGGCGGCCTTGACAGCCTGGACCTGCTCAACGGTGCACGCCACATCCCTCCGTCAGGCAGCTCTCCGCGAGGCGGCGGCCGCCCGCACCGCAAGGGTCTCCGCAAGCGGTTTCTCTCCCTGACAGAGGGTCTAACCAGCTTCCTGACGGGGGAAAAGAAGGATAAGGAACCGGTTAAGCCCATTAACTTCCGTCCCTTCGACCACTCGAAGGACCTGGAGGCTGAGCTCAGCAACTCCGGCTACTGCTCCGACTACAGCTCCGACAGTCGCACCGACCAAGCGCGCAAGAATAGTAACTCAAGCTTCACCTCTTTCAAGGGCGTGGCGTCAAACCTCGCAGCATGGGCGAGCCCAGGCAACGGGCAGCCCTTGGGGCAAGTGACCAGCCCTGGGACCTCGAAGGTCGTCCTCAAGAGTCAGGGGTCAGCGAAGGCCCCGCCCAGTCCCCCGCCCCGCAGGTTCTCCCTGTGGGCGATGGATGTCCACTATGACCACTATTATTACCCGGACCCGCGCCACCCGGATGATTCTGTCATCTATGACCCGCCTGTGGACCCGCCGCCGCCGCCCCGCCACCCATCCGGTGCTACAACATGGTGCCTCCTAGGTCTCCACTACTTTCCCGCCAAAATTCACCGAGGCCGCAGCCGCTGTCATCGCTGGCGGCCCTCGAGCGGCCTGGCACTCCACCCTCATCCCGCTCACACAGCCCCTTCAGGAGCGGCACGCCGCCCACGCCCCGGGCGACCACGCCCATGGGCTCTCCGGTGATGCGTGGCCGCAGCTTCTCCGACAGCCACGCCGCCCGCGCCACCTCGGAGGCGCCCAGTCGCGTCGAGTCGCGCGCCGCCTGGTACAGACGCAAGTCTCAGGCCCGCAGGCGCGTCCTCTCACGTTAGTACCTCATGTTGTACTGGTGTTGTGTTGTACTGATGTGTTGTGTTGTACTGGTGTGTTGTGCTGGTGTGTTGTGTTGGTGTGTTGTGTTGTACCGAGACCTCCCCACACTTCGGGAGACAGCCCTGAGGGTGATGGACCTCCCCAGACAGAACAGAACAGATAAACTAAAAAAATATGAGAGTCTCAGGGAAATGGAAAACGGGTTTGTAGAGAACAAGTTTAGGATGATATAATAGAAGTCAAGCTGCATGGTTGGAACTGTGGGAGACGCACATGTACCACAGTGGTGCTAGCTTATGGGTAGTGATCAAATCGAGTTAGATACATAGAACCTAATACAATAAAGCTTCAAAAGTAGATATTTTTAGAGCCTTAGAACTTATAATTTTTAGAGCTAAGAGAATAAGTGCATTACACAACCGAGTGACGGTAAGGTTAGGCTCGGGAGCTAGAACTCGGTCCTTCAGAAAAAAAAGAACATCCACTCGTACTCATTCGTTCCTCCTCTCAGTATTTTGGTTTGATTGAAAATCTACACCTCATTGTTCTACCGCTCTACACTATATGAATGGTTACAGAGTACAGTATATGGAGCGTCATAGCCCCACTCCTGTACCAGGTAAGTCACCTACGGGTTCACCATAGCCCGTGCTACTTGGATCTTTGTGTTCCCAGTAGCTCAATCTTAAACATCATCATCATCAGCTATGAACGGTAGTCGCGATATCCTTCTGCAATCTTGCCAAGTATTTGAAGAGATAGTTACAATGTTCTAGTTATATCAAATGACCTAAAAATAATGAACTGGGACATACTAATAATGTCCCAACTCCTCGTCACAGAATTAACATTTGAAGTGCTCCAATTATGAAGTATTTCTACCAGAAGCTGATGGTGTCATATTGTGTCACAGCCTAATTGTGGCAGTGAGTGTTGTGCCTTCCCTACTGAACAGTGCCACCTTCTGTACATGAACTTTCACATGTAAAGGAGTTGTAACTCCTACAGCTGTGTATGGCCATATTGTCTCTTATGAGGGGGAAGGGAGAGAGAAACAAGGAAACATTTATATTTGTAATGATATTTCGTGTTTGTTATGCCTTGCAAGGGGAACGGGGGTTTCCTATATTTATTAACATAATTTCTTAGTGTAGACAAAGCTGAACGTAAATACTTCTGTAGATAAGAGTTTTTGGCATGTTATATATATATTGTGATGTTGCAGCGGTGCATGGGAGCGGGAGTGTGGTGGGGAGGACGGCAGGTGTGGTGCTGGAGAAGGAAGAGGGCAGTTTTGGCTTCACTGTGCGGGGCGGCTCCTCCCACGACGGCCCGAAGTCCAGACCCCTGATCGTGACCCACGTCAGGCCAGGAGGACCTGCTGACAGGTCAGTCTCCACGCGCTCTTGGTGCTTTTATTCATATTTAACAAACAGGTAGAGATGAAACACACACACATATATATTACACACAGTTTATATATTATTTATTTACATATATAATGTATATGTACTGTATATGTGAGTACGGCAATTCTACACCGTACTCGCCAACATATAAGCATAGCTATCAATGACAAAGTCAATTTAGCATTGAGAAGAAATATTATTTTTCATCCGGATTATATATATGATACTCTGGTACACTAAGGTGCATTAACTGTAGTCTAACAATGTTGTTATTAAGTAGCTTTGAGGCAGTAGATCACATCAATAATGGGCAGTTGTACTGTAGGGCGATGATACATGTATCCCTCAAGTGATACATAAGTGCCTCTACTCTCAACACACTACTTACACATACAATCCATTTATGTATTACAGTATTTATACATACATGCATTTATACATACAATAATCCAGGCTTGATGCTTTCTTTTGATAATTATTTATTTTTTAATTGTACATTGTGTGGCATAGTGGTCTTGTGTGTGAACAGTCGGCATACAGAATATGTCATTTACATGAATTTACCTGAAGTCCACTGTCTCTCTAGTGGCCTAACCTAACCGCCGGGGGATAGTAAGCCAGCGGCTTGTCAAAAGTACCTCCATTTAATCCTAATGATTTTATCGAGTACGATTTTGAAATTCAGCCTTGTTTTGGCACTTAAAGCTTCGGCGGGTAGGCGGTTCCCTGGGGTTTATGATCCTTGTGGCCTCGTATATCATATTTATCTTCTGTATCACCCACATGACACACACTATGGTGCTATACTGGAGTTTACTGATCATGTTAAACATGCTTGTGCATACAGAGAAGGGACGATTAAGGCAGGAGACCGCCTGGTGGGCGTCGACGGCCGGGACCTGACGCGATGCACTTTGACGGAGGCCCAAGAAGCCCTCCGTCGGGTAGAACGCAGCGCCACCCTCACCATAGAGTAAGCTCCCTTCTACACTCTAGCGACGGTGTCTCGCTTCATGCAGGTCGGCGTTCAATCCCCCGACCGTCCGCAAGTGGTTGGGCAACATTCCTTTCCCCCGTCCCATCCCAAAAATCCTTTTCCTGACCCTATCCCAGTGGTATATAGTCGTAATGGCTTGGGGCTTTCATCTGATATCTCACTCCCTCCCTCTACACTGATGTCTCGACTTCATGATTAATACTTGACATTCACAGGTCTTATTTGTTTGCATTAACTCCAATACACCATTGATTTTTGCAAATACAATAAGACATGGAGTATTGTATGCTGTTACTGTAGTAATCCAGTGGACCCATCCCAGTGGACACAACCCAGTGGACACATCCCAGTGGACACAACCCAGTGGACACAACCCAGTGGACACATCCCAGTGGACAACAACCCAGTGGGCACATCCCGGTGGACACATCCCAGTGGACAACAACCCAGTGGGCACAACCCAGTGGCACAACCCAGTGGGCACATCCCAGTGGACACAACCCAGTGGGCACAACCCAGTGGGCACATCCCAGTGGACACATCCCAGTAGACACAACCCAGTGGACACATCCCGGTGGACACATCCCAGTGGACACAACCCAGTGGACACATCCCAGTGGACAACACCCAGTGGACAACAAGCCAGTGGGCACATCCCAGTGGACACATCCCGGTGGACACATCCCAGTGGACAACAACCCAGTGGACACAACCCAGTGGGCACATCCCAGTGGACACAACCCAGTGGGCACAACCCAGTGGGCACATCCCAGTGGGCACATCCCAGTGGGCACATCCCAGTGGACACATCCCAGTAGACACAACCCAGTGGACACAATATCTAAGAATGTTGTTGTTTGACATTTGTACCCACTGGGAATACAAACATTGTCAGCTGATGTGTTTACTTCAAGTAACGGTGACATTAACAATAGATATCGTTTCACATTTTTAAGGCTAATTGCTGTGGGTGTTTTCTAACCATTGTTGTCAACAATGGAATCAGTGGTCTGAAATAAATGAGGATTCCTGTAGTCAGTTATTTAGTTTAGTTATGCAGCCATTACCCATCTTATGAGTGGTCGTAGACCCCATACCCATCCTGTGAGTGGTAATAGATCCCATACCCATCCTGTGGGTGGTAGTGGACCCCATACCCATCCTGTGAGTGGTCGTAGACCCCATACCCATCCTGTGAGTGGTAATAGATCCCATACCCATCCTGTGGGTGGCAGTAGATCCCATACCCATCCTGTGAGTGGTAGTAGATCCCATACCCATCCTGTGAGTGGTCGTAGACCCCATACCCATCCTGTGAGTGGTAATAGATCCCATACCCATCCTGTGAGTGGTAATAGATCCCATATCCATCCTGTGGGTGGCAGTAGATCCCATACCCATCCTGTGAGTGGTAGTAGATCCCATACCCATCCTGTGAGTGGTCGTAGACCCCATACCCATCCTGTGAGTGGTAATAGATCCCATACCCATCCTGTGAGTGGTAATAGATCCCATACCCATCCTGTGGGTGGCAGTAGATCCCATACCCATCCTGTGAGTGGTAGTAGACCCCATAGTAGACCCCTACTTAGATTCTGTGACAAATTTCACTCAGTCAGCAGATATCGGAGCCAACGAGAAATGAAAATATTCTAGATCTGGTCTTTACGAACAATGAAGACATTATCAGAGACATTACGATATCAGATACCACATATTCAGATCACAAGCTCATTGAAGTGCAAACGACCATCAATACTCAGAATAGACCTAAAACGTTGATAAAGCGAGAGGGGCTATTCAGTAAATTCAATTTTAATAATAAAAGGATAGACTGGGAGATAATAAACAGGGAACTTACAAACATTCCATGGGAAACTGTTTTAAGTAATAAAAGTCCTACAGAAGGAATAGAAAAACTGACTTCGGAAGCGTATCAAGTCTGTCTGAAACATGTTCCTTTGAGGAAAGCCAGAAAGAGATCCAACGTAGAAAGAGAACGCAGACGACACTATAAACGCAGGAAAAGAATAACGGAACTGCTTATGCAGACACGAATTTCCCGTCAAAGAAGGAATAATTTAAATAGGGAGATTGAAGAAATCGAGCGGAAATTGAAACACTCATATGAAACTGAAGAAAGGCAGTTAGAACAGAAAGCAATTCAGGAAATAAAGAAAAATCCAAAATACTTCTTCACATATGCGAAATCAAAAGCAAAAACTACTGCCAGTATTGGACCTATTCGTACAAGTGAAGGTTCATACACGGAGGATGACAAAGAAATTAGTGAAATCCTAAAAAAGCAGTATGAGGACATGTTTAGCACTCCAATAAACAACATGAAAGTAGAAGATCCAGACAATTTCTTTATGCGGGATATCCAACCCCTGTAAATATAACTGATATCAACACGAGCGCACTAAATTTTGAAAGAGAAATTGAAAACATGCCCATGCACTCGGCCCCAGGTCCAGACTCATGGAATTCAATATTTATAAAGAAATGCAAAGTGCCGGTAGCACAGGCACTCAGTATAGTGTGGAGGAAGAGCTTGGACACGGGGGAGATACCAGATGCACTTAAAGTAGCAGACATAGCCCCTCTACACAAGGGAGGGAGCAAAGCATTGGCAAAGAATTATAGACCAGTTGCACTAACATCGCACATAATAAAAGTATTTGAGAGAGTGATTAGGAGTCAGGTCACCAATTTCATGGAGACCAATGACCTTCACAACCCAGGCCAACATGGATTTCGAGCGGGAAGATCGTGCCTCTCACAGCTACTTGAGCACTACGATAAAGTCACTGAGGCATTAGAAGAAAAACAGAATGCTGATGTGATATACACGGACTTCGCAAAGGCTTTCGATAAATGTGACCATGGCGTGATAGCACACAAAATGAAGTCAATGGGAATAACCGGTAAAGTAGGACGCTGGATACTCAGTTTTCTGTCAAACAGGACTCAGCGAGTAACGGTCAACCATATAAAATCTAGTCCAAGTGCAGTTAAAAGCTCTGTACCTCAGGGTACAGTCCTTGCACCGCTGCTTTTCCTTATTCTCATATCAGATATAGACAAAAATACAAGTCACAGCTTCGTATCATCCTTTGCAGATGACACAAAAATCAGTATGAAAATTACCTCGGCTGAAGACATTGAAAAACTTCAAGCTGATATTAATAAAGTTTTCGACTGGGCATCAGAAAATAATATGATGTTTAACAGTGATAAATTCCAGGTACTCAGGTACGGTAAAAATGAGGACCTTAAACATAATACAGGGTACAAAACACAATCAAATGTGCCCATAGTAGGAAAACAGCATGTAAAGGATTTGGGAATAATGATGTCTGACGACCTAACGTTTAGGGAGCATAACCAAGCAAATATTGCGACAGCCAGAAAAATGATAGGATGGATTACGAGAACTTTCAAATCCAGGGATCCCATCACAATGGTTGTACTCTTCAAGTCACTTGTGCTGTCCCGTCTTGAGTACTGTTCAGTACTCACTTCCCCCTTCAGAGCAGGAGAGATTGCTGAAATAGAGGGAATACAGAGAACATATACAGCACGTATAGACGCGATAAAGCACCTAAATTATTGGGATCGTCTCAAAGCTCTCCAAATGTACTCACTAGAAAGAAGACGAGAGAGATATCAAATAATATACACCTGGAAGATACTGGAGGGCCAGTCCCAAATCTACACAGTAAAATAACAACGTACTGGAGTGAACGATATGGAAGAAAATGCAGAATAGAACCAGTGAAGAGCAGGGGTGCCATAGGCACAATCAGAGAACACTGTATAAACATCAGAGGTCCGCGGTTGTTCAACGTCCTCCCAGCGAGCATAAGAAATATTGCCGGAACAACCGTGGACATCTTCAAGAGGAAACTAGATTTATTCCTCCAAGGAGTCCCGACCNAGGTACCTATTTACTGCTAGGTGAACACGGAACATCAGGGTGAAAGAAACTCGGTCCATTTGTTTCCACCTCCACCGGGAATCGAACCTGGAACCTCAGGACTGCGAATCCCGAGCGTTATCCCTTCAGCTGTCAGGGCCCCTTGACAACTGAAGGAGCCTCCTACCCGGCATCATTCTGCCACAGACCTGCTCCAGTCACTGCCACAGCTACACTAAACTCTATCATCATATCCCGGGGTTTATATTCCCGAAACTGCCCCGGCTAATGCAAGCTTGTACGTATTAACTTGTTCCCAATTACAAGTTGATGGCTTGTAAGTTTAGCAACTTGTAGTGTCAGCTCACCCAAGTGCATCTTATATATCTGATTAACTTGAGGCAAAACATCACACTCAGCATTCTATAGGAATTTCAATTATAGCTGTTTTGACATGAGCATTTTACCAGACTATCTCTTATCTAATGGCTGGCGAGGTCACCCTCCTGAACCCTTACTCATACTAGCCAGGAGAAGCAGAGAGGAGAATTAGGGAAGGGTGAGAAAGTGTGAGGAGAGGGAGAGAGAGATGCAAGGACTAACTCTTGACTCATCATGACAAGAAATGTTCCCATTAAGATAGGTGCAACAAGAAGACCTGTCAGCACTTGTAAGACACTACAGATGGTGAAGGTCGCATTAGGACCTGAACCTCTCCCAGGAGAGGTTTCCCTGGGTGTTAAAAGACCCAATATCACCAGACCTAATGTCGTGGTTAGTAGGACGTTTCAAGCTGGCTTACTGTGACAAGAGCGTTCCTCAAGGTACCGTCCTGTGTCCACTATTATTCCTAATTTATGTAAATAACTGAGTGAACTGCTACATTCCAGTGTTTGCAGAAGAACGCCAATGAAGAATGTAAAAAACAAGGAGGACTGCAGAAAGTTGCAGGTAGACCTCGTCAAACTCCGCGAGCGGAAAACAGATGTTTGCTAGAATTAAGTCCCAACAAATGTAAGGTAATGAAGATGGGAAACGTAGAAAGGAGACGAGGAAGAATTTACACCATAAAGGAAGGGCGATTACCCGAATTTGAAAGAGAAAAGGATTTAGAAGTAGAGATGGTCCAACTACTCTCACCAATGTTCAATACGCGAATGAGAAAGACTATTAAAGTAAGCTCAGTACCTTCGGGTACTGAACTTATCTTGTTTTTATAGTGGATAATCCGGATTTTAGTGTTGACTTACGCTCTGGGTTCTGTTCGTTAGGAAATTAAGGATCCATCTCCCGACTTTGTCAGTAATTCCATTTGTGCGCTTTTTGTTTGCAATAACACCATTGTCACACTTGCCCAAAGCTTTCGCGAAATCTGTGTATATTACATCAGCGTTTTGCTTGTCTTCCACGGCCTCTAAGATCATGTCATTGTGGTCTAGCAACTGTGAGAAGCAGGCGCGTCCTGTTCTGAACCCGTGTTGTCAAACTGTCACCACCCAGCCCACACCACCCAGCCCACACCTGTGTACCCTAGTGTCCAGACACCACATCCCAGCCCACACCTGTGTACCCTAGTGTCCAGACACCACATCCCAGCCCACACCTGTGTACCCTAGTGTCCAGACACCATATCCCAGCCCACACCTGTGTACCCTAGTGTCCAGACACCACATCCCAGCCCACACCTGTGTACCCTAGTGTCCAGACACCATATCCCAGCCCACACCTGTGTACCCTAGTGTCCAGACACCACATCCCAGCCCACACCTGTGCACCCATCACGGGCCTGGAGGGCGGGGATGTGCCTCACACGCTGCTAATCGCTGTTTCCCTTGAGTTAGCTGTTGTAAACAGGGACCAATCTGTTCTATTGGCGAGATAATAAATTCCTCGTCCATTCCTGTATATTTATTTTCACGCGGGATTGGTAGCGGCGGTGAGCTCACCAGAGGTGTTTTTAGAGGAGAGTAAATGCTGGGGTGAGTTAGTGAGCCAGTGAGTTGGGCAGCTAGGGAACGGTGGCCCCGCGGGCCGGGGCATACGTGGCCCAGTTTGTTGGTCATGTGTCATCGTCGTTGTGGCCGAGATTGATACAACTTTGTGGTCTCTCACCGGAATGATTTATAGGAATAGTCAAATTGCGCTTTCTGGCGCTGCTACATAACTACAGTACACTTTGACCAGACCACACACTAGAAGACTTGAGAATGGTCCAGGACGGACCGAAACGTCGTCGTCCCTTCACCTTCTAGTGTGTGGTCTGGTCAACATACTTTAGCCACGTTATTGTGACTCATCGCCTGCATACAGTACATTTTATTGTAGTTAACTTGATCTTGAGGTTATCTTGAGATGATTTCGGGGCCTTAGTGTCCCCGCGGCCCGGTCCTCGACCAGGCCTCCACCCCCAGGAAGCAGCCCGTGACAGCTGACTAACTCCCAGGTACTAACAACTTCAGTATATTGTAGTAGATGAACTACAGAATAGAAGAACTTTTATTCAAGGATCAGAATAACTCGTGGAACCCTCTACAGGTATGTTCCAGGTATGTTCCAGACCTTTAAAACAAAACAAAATGGAAACATTGGTTTCGTGGTCGAGTAGATCTTAAAGGTTCCAAGAATATTTGGGTTTCCAATTCTCAAAAACATTTATATTTTGTTTTAACTTTATCTTCCCACTTGTCAAGGTCTTATGCCCTGAGTGGCCTCAATGGCTTCAATGGTCTTGTAAGAAAAGGACCTTCTGGAAAAAAACCACCTTTCAAGTCTGTACGCTCCTGAGCTACCAATCACAGTGAGAAAAACGACCTGATCTAAAAAGATGTAAACAGGTACTTGTGTGTTGAAAATATACTATTCCAAGTACATTCTCTGAGTGGGAAAACATGTTGAAAATTTAACTATTAAATGTGAAAAAAAAAAATTTTAAACAAAATAAGAAATGATGAGAGATGGGGAAGATGGGCAGCGTCTGGGGATGCTCTCGGACACAGGTTCGAATCCTCGTCACGGCCTGTGGATTTGTTCAGATGGGGAAGACCTTCCTGTCGCAGACCTCTTCCTTTGGGCCGGTCTCTGACCTCCCCACCCACCCACCACCCACCATCCTTCTCTTCATTTGTCACAACGTACAAAATACAACGTACCAACCTAACCAGAAGTATACTAACCTAAGCAACCTACCCAACCTATCGAATTCGATGCATAGCAAACGTAGACATTTCTTTGGCGTTACTTTATCATAGTAGGCTGCATTTCTACCGTTGTTTGTGACAACGTACAATATACGAACTGTTAGTTAAGAGAGCTGGCAGCGTGGTTGGTGG
>WNGS01165503.1:11689531-11718047 GCA_020271785.1 Procambarus virginalis | reverse complement strand
TATATGTTTTTGCAATACCCTGATGACCGCCTATTGGTGAATCATGGGCTACACTTAGCACCTTTTCTCTATAACCCCTCGGTAGGACTACTTGATTAACTACCTCCCAAGTGTGTGACACAGGTGAGCTCCTAGGTCTCCACTTCCGCATCAACACCTCTTTAGTGTAGTAATAAGTCATAGCCTCCGATTCTGCCTCTAGTTCAGTTACTGCCTTATTATGCAAGTCAGTCAACGTAGATCAGTTCTTTGCTGATAATAAAATTTTGATTTTGATCTCAAGTCTGAAGAGCCAGATGTGGTAACTGGACTGCACCCTCCCCTACCCCCAAAACACTATGTGGTTTGGTGAAATTATTGCTACCGAAAGCCGAACGAGTGGACAAAACTCCCAAACAAATTATCAAACTAGCATGACGTCATCACGTCGCCGCGCCACCGTCTGCGCAACCCCCCCCCCTCCCCGAGAGGGGGAGGGGGAGCCCCAGACCCTCCACGCCGGCGATCCAACTGGCAGTTCTTGGCTGATGGTATTACTGGCTGGTCGAGTGCCTCTGGCTCCGTTTTTGTTTCAGTTCTGTGCCTTGTGGTGTGGACTGTCTCTACCGGTGGGGTGTGAGCCAGGAGTAAGATTCCACGGTACTCGGGCTGCATGTGCCTAGGGCTATCTTCCCTAGGTGCCCTGTAAGTACTGCCCTTGGGGCTTGGGGCCACCTTCCACAAGTCACCTTGGGTTCTGCCTCCGCTGTGTCCTTTACTGCTCGGTACTGGGCCGCTCTTGGAGTCGGCTGGGGTTTTGTTGCCCTGGTTTGTCTCTGGGTAGGTGGTAGTTTTCATCACTGGTAGGGGCGCGGGGTACTGCACAGCTAGTTTTCACCATTAACAGCGGCCGGCTCTGTTCCGCCTAGGTACGTTGTCCTCTTGCGGGGTTTTTCTTTTGTTTTTGTTTTTGCCTGGTGGGGGGTCTGCCTTTACTGTGGTCCCCCTTTCCTGTTCTAGGTGAATTTCTTTCGAATTCTTCTGTTGGCGATACTCCCCGCTTGGCCCCCGTGAGTGGACACATCCCGGGGTTCAGCTTTAGCAGTTTGTTGGTAGATTTGGGCGCCGGTTCGCGGTACCCTGCCTGGGCTTCCCTTAGCGTGTACCAAAGGCTAAGGGCCCTGGGAAACCCCACGGGGGCTCCGTGGTCCTCTAGGTGTGTCCCCGGAGTCCCCCTCGCGTCCTGCGAGTTTGACGGTTGATCTGTCCCCTTGTCTCAGGGTGACACTCACCTGTTGTGCCTCCGCCATGCTGCCTGTTGGGTCCTTGTTCTTGTGACCCGGAGTCGTCCGATGATTGTTGTCGGTACGCGCTCTCCTTCACCCAGGCCACTGGTCTTGATAATCGGGTGCAGGCGGCTGCGGCGTTGCTTGCTGGGTGTGTGTTGCTGCAACGCTCTTGGTTTGCGGCCCCGGATGCCCCGAGGCTGCCCCGTTTTGGTGGTTGGGGTCTGGACTTGGGGTGGGGGTCGCTTCGGCTCTGGCTCCTTCCGCTTCTTGTTCCTCCCCTTCTGTTCTACTCACTTCCTCCCTTGCCTCCTGCTCCGAACCATAGGCGGGTTTCGGGGTTGGGGCGGGGTCTGGTTGGGTTGAGACTCGGGCGGTCTCGGGGGTTTTCCTCTTCCGGGGTGGCGGCGGAGGCATTCGAGTCGGTTCCTCCAGCCGTGCCGTATGGGTCTGACCAGTGGGCTCCCTTCATTAGTGTTTGCACGGCTGCCCCGGCTTTTCCTTGTTCAGCTGGGGCTTTGGGGTGCGGCTCGGCCCTGGGTCATGCCATAGAGGTTCCCGGGGTTAGGGAGGGGTTGCCTGGGGGGCCTCGGCCCCGTTTGCCCCTCTTGGGTCCTTGTACCTTTGGTGTGGGGCTGGCAGTTCCTCAGTGGGGTTGTTCCTTCCCTCTGTGTTCCTGTTGTTTTCGGGTATACCCCTCCCTGGGTTCGGTTCCGTGTTCCTTCGGGTTCGTCGGTCCCGTCGTTCCTGGGGGTGTGTTTCACCCCCTTTTCCTTACCCTTTTCGCTCTTATGTCGCGATGCTGTTCACAAAAACAAAAAAAAAAAGTGTTCAGGTAAGGTACATCCATACAAGGTGTGAAACAAACATTGATGGATTTCTATATTGACCTAGTACATAGTGCCTAAACCGCTTCGTATCGTTGTCCCTGCATGTTCCTTGGTCAGGGGTGCTTGTCATGGTTCTCGTTGATTCACGAGTCTCTTCGTACCTTCCAATGTTATTGGAACGTCTGTTGATATTCGATGTGGTTTCCATCGGGTCTTTTGTCGGCCTTGTTGGTTCCCTTCCATCATCTGTTTTCTTTCGCTTCGTTTTCGCCTTGTTTTGGTTTCGCGTCGTCTCTACTTCCAGTTTCGGCGTTCTTTGTCTTCGTTCCGCACACCTTCCTGGTGTTTGTACGATGTCTGTACGTTGTGTGTACGTTTTGTGTGTCCGCCTGGTGTACGAGCCACGCCTCCCGGTGGCCGGGTGGTGCGTTTCGTACCTCGTGTGCTGGGGCCGCGGTGTGCGTTTTGTTTACGGGCGGTATGCTCGTGTGTTCGCGTCGTTTCTCGTGGTTTTCTGCGGCTTCTTGCTCGTTTCTCCCTCCAGTCGTGGCCCTCTGGCTGCTGAGGGTGTTTTGGATTTATATCTGGGGGTGTCACTTTGTTCTCCCTCTGTACTGCTTCGTCTTCTGCAGGGCGCGCACCTCTGGCCGTATTCTCCTTCGACCTCGCATTTTATTCAGGTAAGGGTACTTACTATGCCTGCTGCCTCGTGTATGCTTGGCTTTCGGGCACACCTTTAGTGCTGCTCCTGGTATGTTACTTGGCTCGCCTGTGTTGTGGCACGGTCGTGTGTCTGCTCTGCAGGTGAGGTTGTCTTGTCTGGCGCTTCTGTCGGCCTAGTGCTGGTTCTCACTTTTGGTGGGGTGCTTGCCTAGTTGTGCTTGCGGGGGTTGACTCTGGCTCTTGGGCCCCGCTTCTCCTGTCAGTTGACGATTGTGCAGTTTCCTGAGCCTTCTGGGCTCTGTCTTCACGTTTGCTCCTGTGGGTGGGGTCTGCCTCCTCCACATGGCTTTTTGGTGCTTTTCGCTTCCTTTCCCCTCTGACATTAATCAGGTTATTATAGTGTCTGTGGCTCCTTTGGGTGCTCACTACCTCCTGTGTCTCCTTGTGCGTTCAGACATACGGACATAAGTACAGTGGACCTGCGGAGGGCCTATTGGCCCGTGCGAGGTAGCTACTGTTTCTTACCATCCATTCCCACTCACATACATGTCCAACCCGCCCTTGCACCAATCGTGGGGCCCCACCACCACGTTACGTGGTAATTGGTTCCGCGCGTCACCGGGCCTCTTACAGTGCAGGTCATTCCTCCGGTCTTTCCTGATTCTGCGCTTATCCCTTTTATGCCCGTTGTTTCGTGCCCACAATGCACCGCAAGGGTGGCTTGTGCCACTATCCCAGTTTCTATTGTTTCGTGGGGATTGGTCAATAAACACAAACACTACGGAACTACTTATCTTTTGTTGTGTATTCCGTAGTTGCGGGTGATATTTTGGCGGGCAATGGTGCGGGTTGGGCGCTCTGAGTGTCGGTACGGTGTCTCGCATGTCTGTTCTAGACCACACTTGCAAGTAGTCTAGTTATTATTCGCTACTCTGCTGGTTATATGCTTGGGCGCCGCCTCACAGTTCTCCACAGGTTGGCAGGACTTTTCCTTGGACGTACGGAACGGTTTGAGTTCCATCGTTGGTACTTTGGAGAGCTTTGCTTCTCTGGTTAGGCTCATGCGTTTGGAGCGAGTATCTTCTTGGGATACTCTACTCACTCCGCCACCCTTGTTCACTGTTCCATCCTTGTTTACTCTTCCCCGCTTGGCGGGATTGCGTCGATGGCTTCTGACTGGGTGTTTGGTTGGTGGTCACCTTGCATGTGTCTTTAGTGCCTTTTTTGTCCATCTTTGTTCTTTGTTGTCCTGTGGGGCTCTGCCCCGCATTTTGGTGCTTTTGTTTTCGTTGTCGACCCCTGGGTTTTTCCCTGTCTGGACACTTTCCTTGCCTATTTTCGGTGCCTGACTGCACCCTGCTGTCCGTGAGGTCCCTCAGGTATGTACGCGCTCCTCTACACATTTTGTGGTTGGTCGTATGCGTTACTTCCCGGCCACTCCTTGGGCCGTCTTCGTGGTTTCCTTACTTATTTCCGTTTTCTTCCCAATGCTGCATCTTTTTTGTGTGTCTGGGTCAGTGCTTCTTGGTTATCCTGTTTGGTGCTCCGGTGGGCCTCTGTCCATGTTCCGCGTCCTGCTTTTGGACTTCTCCGGTGTTCCGTTTTGGTACCGAGCTCCTGCAATTTCTGTGTAGTTTTCTGCAGGCTTCGGGTTGCGCTGTCTGTCGGGGGATGTGGACTTTTTGGTCTGCCGCTCCTGCTTTCCTGGTTCTTTTTCTTGGAACCGGGTTTGCTGGGTTCCGGTCCTGGTTTCGGTTTTTCTTTCTTCCTTATCCGAACCGGGTGTGTTTGCTTCTTGCGGTTCTCGTCCTCGGTAGTTATCCTCTTGGATGCCTCGGGGATGCGTGTCTCATTCTTCCCTGCTGGAGCTGGTTATGTTGCTCCTTTGGGTTGTGGGGTCGCTGTTTTTAGCTTTGCGTTTTGCAAATCTGAACACAGTTCCCAGGTTATTGGTCTCCCACCTGCGTGTTTCGTCTCGGGGGCACTGTGTGGTTTTCCTATCATTGCGAAGGGTCCTTCGGTCTTTGATAGGGTTGGCTTGTCTTCCCTTCGGGGTTGTTCTGGGACCGTCGTCTGGGATTGTCCTGTCACCACATGTTGGGTGGTGCTGGCAGAGCCGCTCCTGCTTGCATTAAGTGTTGCGGTTCCTTCTGCTCCATTCCACTTGCTGTCCTTGGCGTTGTTCCCCTCTGGCCTGCTCTTGAGTTTTGGGGCCGTCCTGTTCATTGGCCTGAGTGGTCTTTGTCTTCTCGTTTTGGTCTTTGTTTTGTCTCTGGTTTTGGTTGTTCAGTTAGGACGTGTGGTATCCGCCTCCTGGTTCCTTCCCTGTTTTACTTATCTTTGGGGAGGTAGCTCCGGGGAGCCAACGGGGCTCCCCCCAGAAAACCAGCATAGAATGTAATGAAACGCCATTTTCTGGGTGAGTCCTGGAGGCTCCCCGGCATCCCGCCCTTCCTCCGGTCGGCGGCGTTTTTCGCGTATTTGACATCCAGCCTAAGAACTGCCAGTTGGATCGCCGGCGTGGAGGGTTTGGGGCGCCCCCTTCCCCCTCTCGGGGAGGGTGGGCTTGCACAGACGGTGGCGCGGCGACGTGATGACATCATGCTAGTTTGATAATTTTGTTTGGGGAGTTTTGTCCACTCGTTCGGCTTTCGGTAGCAATAATTTCACCAGAATAGGGGTTTGTTTTGGGGCGCCTACCTTTCTGGGTGCCTGTCCCGGTCGATGGCAGACATAGAATGCTCCCAATCACAAAAGGGGTTTCTATAGGCCATTGCTCCTCGTGCCTCTCTGAGGGGGCCAGGTTCTGGCTCGTGGTCCCCTGTAGGCAAGAACTCCTAGCACTTTGACTGATGCCAGAAAGTTATACATATCCGTTCAGCCTGGATAGCTCCGGGGAGCCTCTGGGACTCGCCCAGAAAATGGCGTTTCATTACATTCAACGCTGGTTTTTTACAAATATTGATGGATTTATAGATAGAGCTAGTATATACAATGCCTAAAGCCACTATTACGCAAAGCTCTTCGGGCATGAAATTACATAAACATGTTTGCTGATGGAATTTAATGTGAATAATTGCCATGTTATGGAATGTGGAATTGAAGAACGTAGACCCCACACACAACTTATAAATTATGTGAAAAATCTTTAAAGAATCCTGACAAAGAAAGGGATCTAGGGGTGGTTCTAGATAGAAAACTGTCACCTGAGGACCACATTAACCACCGTGCTGTGCGGAGTTTATTGAGAAATTCCCCCAGTGCGCATGAAATGAAGTGTTCCCAAAAAATTCTTTTTTCTTCGTAAAATGATAAATTCCCTTCCTGAACATGTCTATGTAAAAATAAATACCAAATTCCACTTACTTTGGCTGTAGGGACGTGGACAAAGTGCGCTGTGACGTCATCAGGGCCTGGTCGCCCGTGCGTGACTCGCCCAGACACGGTCGAGCGGGCCATTCAAGCACCGGGTGTTGCCACAAATATATTTTCAATTATTTGTTTTATGTATTTCCAATGCGGTTTTATTTGTTTTTTATCGTATATGATGCATATTTGTGTCCTTTATAATATGCATACAGTAGAACGTTCATAATGTTCCATGGAACTGTGATACATGTGTCAGTAGTGTGTCCACAATAAATGTTTATTGTCGCAATATTACCTGTTAAAAATTCACTAAAATTACAATATGTACAGTTTCACACACTATTTTCACAGTAACACACTGTATTACACACTCAGTACTTCGGAATGAGTAATAATCAACGAAGTAACCCATGGTACACAGCGCGACTTCGCTCAGTGCACCAGGTACAGATAAATTTTCGCTGCTTGTTTCTTCATTCTGTGTGCTTGCAAATAACGCACTCACATACACCCTTGGCTTTAGTACTTGTAGGTTGTATGTAACCAAGCTTGTAAAGCATAAGGTAGTATTGAAAAGATTATAGGAAAAGATCAATTTGTAAGATAGTCTTGAAAAGATCGCTTTGTATGGTCCCACACAGAAAGAGATTCAGCATACGTAAAGAGTGTCAGTCAGTCAGGAAGAGATTCAGCTAGCCTCAAGAGTGTCCATCAGTCAGGAAGAGATTCAACTAGACTCAAGAGTGTCCATCAGTTGAGAAGAGATTCAGGAATTCTTGAAAATATCTATGGAAAACACCAAAATGGAAGCCGCTAACACTGTTCATCTATGCCATTTGTATCAGATGCATCATCACTGAACGCAAAAAATGATTCATCTAAGTATCATCTAAATAAATAGCATAGAATTGCAAAGATGATGCTCAGAGCTGCAACTGGATACGCTCCCTGTATCGTCCTCATAGGTGCTGTATCACTTGCATCCGACCTTTGTGTTAGGCCCTTATTGCGCCTGGCTTCCCCAACATTATGACCCTTATGTTCTTCAAACAATAAGGTTTGAATTTCACTGACAGAGCATTATCTTCAACACCGCGTGGGACAGGTGTTTGGGAGCCAGAGGCGCTTGCGCCACCCATGGTTGCTCATTCAGTACTAACCCAGCCAGCAGCCCCAGGGCATTCTGGGATTTTTTTCCAAGATGGCTGCCTCTCACTGGAGGTCCTAAGAGTCCATTTCGTACACAACCAAGCTCGTACACATTTAGAATTGGTTACGAAAAATCGAAAAGAGTTTTCTCGGTTGGCGCAGTTTCCCGCCGACCGAGAAAACTCGGTTGGCGCAGTTAAGTGGTTAAAAACATTGTGCGAGGAGCCTATGCTACACTTTCTAACCTTAGAATTGCCTTTAAATACATGGATGGAGAAATACTAAAGAAATTGTTCATGACTTTTATTAGACCAAAGCTGGAATATGCAGTGGTTGTATGGTGCCCATTTCTTAAGAAGCACATCAACAAACTTGAAAAGGTGCAACGACATGCTACTAAGTTGGTCCCAGAACTGAAGGACAAGAATTACGAGGAGAGGTTAGAGGCATTAAATATGCAAAAACTAGAAGATAAAAGAAAAAAGAGGCGATATGATCACTACGTTCAAAATAGTAACAGGAATTGATAAAATTGATAGGGAAGAATTCCTGAGACCCGGAACTTCAAGAACAAGAGGTCATAGATTTAAACTAGCTAAACACAGATGCCGGAGAAATATACGAAAATTCACTTTTGTAAAGAGAGTGGTAGACGGTTGGAACAAGTTAAGTGAGAAGGTGGTGGAGGCCAAAACCGTCAGTAATTTCAAAGCATTATATGACAAAGAGTGCTGGGGAGATGGGACACCACGAGCATAGCTCTCATCCTGTAACTACACTTAGGTAATTACACTTAACCCTCAAACTGCTAGGGGCCCAAATGGAATTCACACCCACAGGCGCAACAAAAAAAAAATCCAAAAAATTCTTTCGTCTTATAGAAGTGTTTATTTTTGTTCCCTGATCACGGAAAAAATAACAAAAAAATCGTAGGTGGCATATTTTAGCCGCAGTAGGGTAGGGAAGTGTGGCAAAAAACCAGCGTTGAATGTAATGAAACGCCATTTTCTGGGTGAGTCCCGGAGGCTCCCCGGAGCTATCCCAGGCTGATATGCTAATGTCAGACTTTGGCATCAGTCATGTGTATGGAGTTCTTAGGCCTACCGGGGACCACGGCCAGAACCGGGCCCCCTCAGAGAGGCAAGGGGAGCAATGGCCTATAGAAGCCCCCGAGTGATTGGAAGCATTCTATGTCTGCCATCGACCGGGACAGGCACCCAGAAAGGTAAGCGCCCCAAAACAAACCCCTATTCTGGTTAAAATTGCTACCAAAAGCCAAACTAGTGGATAGAACTCCCCAACAGAAAAACAAGCAAACTAGTATGACGTCACACGTCACCGCGCCGCTGTCTGCGCAGCTCCCCCCTCCTCGGGAGGGGGAAGGGGGAGCCCCAGACCTCCCACGCCGGCTATCCACCCATCAGTTCTGAGGCTGGATGTCAAGACACGCGAAAAAAACGCCGACCGGAGGGAGGGAGGGTTGCCGGGGAGCCTCCGGGACTCACCCAGAAAATGGCGTTTCATTACATTCAACGCTGGTTTTCTGGGGGGAGCCCCGTCGGCTCCCCGGAGCTAACTACCCACAGAGGAAGATCAAAAGGGACGGAACCGGGAGGCGGACACCACGCACCCCACCCCCTGGAAGCGAGACAACCGGCAGCAACGCCAACCCAAGGCGCCACAGCCCCGGAAAGTCCTGGGAACAACACAAGAACAACGAGCAGCAAGGCCCCCGAACGAACACCAAAGAACCATGCCCGAAAGACTGCTCGAACACGTCATCCAGACGGCAGCGAGAGCAGCAAAGCCACGAACATCACGGGCAGGAGTGAAGAACACAGGCAGCCGAGCCGCAAGAACACGGCTGACAACCCGGGACACCATCACAGGCGAACCGGGAAGAACAGAACCGGATCAACGCAAAACGCGCTCCGGACACAGACGCCATGGCACACAACAGCGGAGACCAGGATGGTGCAAGCGGCGCACGAACAGGCCGGAGGGGAAACGACGCACAAGACAGCGTACTAACGGTGTAGAAGCAACACCAAGACCGAAAGCAAGCCAAAGCGGCCCCGCCAGCGCCGCACAAAAGAGAGGCGACAGTATGTGGCACGACGACGGCCCCCAACCCCCACCAAAAACCAAGCCGACGCTAACAAGAGGAACCACCTAAGAAGGGACAGGAAAAGGAAGGACCGCCAAAACACCCCATACTGCCGCCAAGAGAAACACGCAGGTGGGACACCGACCACCAGCTGGAGGCGAGACCACGAGGCAGACGGAAGCAGCCCCGACAAGGCCCCTCCAAGCCCAGGAAAAGGCGGAGCCGCAAGAAGATCTCGGGCGCGACCACCGAACTCAGGTGGCACAAGAAGATGGAACGTCTGCCGACCAGCATCCCAAAGTATCTCCGGGAATTCTCATCACCTGTCGATGGAGACCTGACCAAATGTAAACTGGGTCAACAAAATTTTCGCACACCCTCCGTCACTATGTGATGGAGTGCGAAAAGATACGTGAAGTTAGAGACAATTCTATAACCAATGTTCCAGCGATGTGCAAATATTTCATTCAAAAGGATCTGCCACCAGAAATTGTAGCCAAATATCCCCAGTTTGCTAACAGTAGGTAGCAACTGAGTGATTGTAACCTATCCACCGCTGCCCACCGGATGGGGGGCGGTGTGCAGGACAAACATAAATTTGACACTAGCACTTCACATGTCAGTTGCTTAATTTAGAACCTGTACTGGAGGTCGATCTCGAACCCATTGTTGATGTGACGACTTATATTGAATTTGTAACTAGCTCATCAAGATTGTAACTTGCTGAGCTAAATGAATTGTGGGGTTCAGTCCCTGAGCCCATTATGTGCCTCTAACCCTTTCCACTACCGCCCACAAGATGGGTATGGGGTGCATAATAAATGAATGAAACTAACTGCCGAACAGAAGAACTCCAAGCAAGCAAACCTGCCAGGAGTTCAGAACTTATCCGGTCTGGTTTCGGTTTTTCTTTCTTCCTTATCCGAACCGGGTGTGTTTGCTTCTTGCGGTTCTCGTCCTCGGTAGTTATCCTCTTGGATGCCTCGGGGATGCGTGTCTCATTCTTCCCTGCTGGAGCTGGTTATGTTGCTCCTTTGGGTTGTGGGGTCGCTGTTTTTAGCTTTGCGTTTTGCAAATCTGAACACAGTTCCCAGGTTATTGGTCTCCCACCTGCGTGTTTCGTCTCGGGGGCACTGTGTGGTTTTCCTATCATTGCGAAGGGTCCTTCGGTCTTTGATAGGGTTGGCTTGTCTTCCCTTCGGGGTTGTTCTGGGACCGTCGTCTGGGATTGTCCTGTCACCACATGTTGGGTGGTGCTGGCAGAGCCGCTCCTGCTTGCATTAAGTGTTGCGGTTCCTTCTGCTCCATTCCACTTGCTGTCCTTGGCGTTGTTCCCCTCTGGCCTGCTCTTGAGTTTTGGGGCCGTCCTGTTCATTGGCCTGAGTGGTCTTTGTCTTCTCGTTTTGGTCTTTGTTTTGTCTCTGGTTTTGGTTGTTCAGTTAGGACGTGTGGTATCCGCCTCCTGGTTCCTTCCCTGTTTTACTTATCTTTGGGGAGGTAGCTCCGGGGAGCCAACGGGGCTCCCCCAGAAAACCAGCATAGAATGTAATGAAACGCCATTTTCTGGGTGAGTCCTGGAGGCTCCCCGGCATCCCGCCCTTCCTCCGGTCGGCGGCGTTTTTCGCGTATTTGACATCCAGCCTAAGAACTGCCAGTTGGATTGCCGGCGTGGAGGGTTTGGGGCGCCCCCTTCCCCCTCTCGGGGAGGGTGGGCTTGCACAGACGGTGGCGCGGCGACGTGATGACATCATGCTAGTTTGATAATTTTGTTTGGGGAGTTTTGTCCACTCGTTCGGCTTTCGGTAGCAATAATTTCACCAGAATAGGGGTTTGTTTTGGGGCGCCTACCTTTCTGGGTGCCTGTCCCGGTCGATGGCAGACATAGAATGCTCCCAATCACAAAAGGGGTTTCTATAGGCCATTGCTCCTCGTGCCTCTCTGAGGGGGCCAGGTTCTGGCTCGTGGTCCCCTGTAGGCAAGAACTCCTAGCACTTTGACTGATGCCAGAAAGTTATACATATCCGTTCAGCCTGGATAGCTCCGGGGAGCCTCTGGGACTCGCCCAGAAAATGGCGTTTCATTACATTCAACGCTGGTTTTTTACAAATATTGATGGATTTATAGATAGAGCTAGTATATACAATGCCTAAAGCCACTATTACGCAAAGCTCTTCGGGCATGAAATTACATAAACATGTTTGCTGATGGAATTTAATGTGAATAATTGCCATGTTATGGAATGTGGAATTGAAGAACGTAGACCCCACACACAACTTATAAATTATGTGAAAAATCTTTAAAGAATCCTGACAAAGAAAGGGATCTAGGGGTGGTTCTAGATAGAAAACTGTCACCTGAGGACCACATTAACCACCGTGCTGTGCGGAGTTTATTGAGAAATTCCCCCAGTGCGCATGAAATGAAGTGTTCCCAAAAAATTCTTTTTTCTTCGTAAAATGATAAATTCCCTGTCCTGAACATGTCTATGTAAAAATAAATACCAAATTCCACTTACTTTGGCTGTAGGACGTGGACAAAGTGCGCTGTGATGTCATCAGGGCCTGGTCGCCCGTGCGTGACTCGCCCAGACACGGTCGAGCGGGCCATTCAAGCACCGGGTGTTGCCACAAATATATTTTCAATTATTTGTTTTATGTATTTCCAATGCGGTTTTATTTGTTTTTTATCGTATATGATGCATATTTGTGTCCTTTATAATATGCATACAGTAGAACGTTCATAATGTTCCATGGAACTGTGATACATGTGTCAGTAGTGTGTCCACAATAAATGTTTATTGTCGCAATATTACCTGTTAAAAATTCACTAAAATTACAATATGTACAGTTTCACACACTATTTTCACAGTAACACACTGTATTACACACTCAGTACTTCGGAAATGAGTAATAATCAACGAAGTAACCCATGGTACACAGCGCGACTTCGCTCAGTGCACCAGGTACAGATAAATTTTCGCTGCTTGTTTCTTCATTCTGTGTGCTTGCAAATAACGCACTCACATACACCCTTGGCTTTAGTACTTGTAGGTTGTATGTAACCAAGCTTGTAAAGCATAAGGTAGTATTGAAAAGATTATAGGAAAAGATCAATTTGTAAGATAGTCTTGAAAAGATCGCTTTGTATGGTCCCACACAGAAAGAGATTCAGCATACGTAAAGAGTGTCAGTCAGTCAGGAAGAGATTCAGCTAGCCTCAAGAGTGTCCATCAGTCAGGAAGAGATTCAACTAGACTCAAGAGTGTCCGTCAGTTGAGAAGAGATTCAAGCATCCTTGAAAATATCTATGGAAAACACCAAAATGGAAGCCGCTAACACTGTTCATCTATGCCATTTGTATCAGATGCATCATCACTGAATGCAAAAAAATGATTCATCTAAGTATCATCTAAATAAATAGCATAGAATTGCAAAGATGATGCTCAGAGCTGCAACTGGATACGCTCCCTGTATCGTCCTCATAGGTGCTGTATCACTTGCATCCGACCTTTGTGTTAGGCCCTTATTGCGCCTGGCTTCCCCAACATTATGACCCTTATGTTCTTCAAACAATAAGGTTTGAATTTCACTGACAGAGCATTATCTTCAACACCGCGTGGGACAGGTGTTTGGGAGCCAGAGGCGCGTGCGCCACCCATGGTTGCTCATTCAGTACTAACCCAGCCAGCAGCCCCAGGGCATTCTGGGATTTTTTTCCAAGATGGCTGCCTCTCACTGGAGGTCCTAAGAGTCCATTTCGTACACAACCAAGCTCGTACACATTTAGAATTGGTTACGAAAATCGAAAAGAGTTTTCTCGGTTGGCGCAGTTTCCCGCCGACCGAGAAAACTCGGTTGGCGCCGTTAAGTGGTTAAGAACATTGTGCGAGGAGCCTATGCTACACTTTCTAACCTTAGAATTGCCTTTAAATACATGGATGGAGAAATACTAAAGAAATTGTTCATGACTTTTATTAGACCAAAGCTGGAATATGCAGTGGTTGTATGGTGCCCATTTCTTAAGAAGCACATCAACAAACTTGAAAAGGTGCAACGACATGCTACTAAGTTGGTCCCAGAACTGAAGGACAAGAATTACGAGGAGAGGTTAGAGGCATTAAATATGCAAAAACTAGAAGATAAAAGAAAAAGAGGCGATATGATCACTACGTTCAAAATAGTAACAGGAATTGATAAAATTGATAGGGAAGAATTCCTGAGACCCGGAACTTCAAGAACAAGAGGTCATAGATTTAAACTAGCTAAACACAGATGCCGGAGAAATATACGAAAATTCACTTTTGTAAAGAGAGTGGTAGACGGTTGGAACAAGTTAAGTGAGAAGGTGGTGGAGGCCAAAACCGTCAGTAATTTCAAAGCATTATATGACAAAGAGTGCTGGGGAGATGGGACACCACGAGCATAGCTCTCATCCTGTAACTACACTTAGGTAATTACACTTAACCCTCAAACCGCTAGGGGCCCAAATGGAATTCACACCCACAGGCGCAACAAAAAAAAAATCCAAAAAATTCTTTCGTCTTATAAGTGTTGTTTATTTTTGTTCCCTGATCACGGAAAAAATAACAAAAAAATCGTAGGTGGCATATTTTAGCCGCAGTAGGGTAGGGAAGTGTGGCAAAAAACCAGCGTTGAATGTAATGAAACGCCATTTTCTGGGTGAGTCCCGGAGGCTCCCCGGAGCTATCCCAGGCTGATATGCTAATGTCAGACTTTGGCATCAGTCATGTGTATGGAGTTCTTAGGCCTACCGGGGACCACGGCCAGAACCGGGCCCCCTCAGAGAGGCAAGGGGAGCAATGGCCTATAGAAGCCCCCGTGTGATTGGAAGCATTCTATGTCTGCCATCGACCGGGACAGGCACCCAGAAAGGTAAGCGCCCCAAAACAAACCCCTATTCTGGTTAAAATTGCTACCAAAAGCCAAACTAGTGGATAGAACTCCCCAACAGAAAAACAAGCAAACTAGTATGACGTCACACGTCACCGCGCCGCTGTCTGCGCAGCTCCCCCCTCCCCGGGAGGGGGAAGGGGGAGCCCCAGACCTCCCACGCCGGCTATCCACCCATCAGTTCTGAGGCTGGATGTCAAGACACGCGAAAAAAAACGCCGACCGGAGGGAGGGAGGGTTGCCGGGGAGCCTCCGGGACTCACCCAGAAAATGGCGTTTCATTACATTCAACGCTGGTTTTCTGGGGGGAGCCCCGTCGGCTCCCCGGAGCTAACTACCCACAGAGGAAGATCAAAAGGGACGGAACCGGGAGGCGGACACCACGCACCCCTCCCCCTGGAAGCGATACAACCGGCAGCAACGCCAACCCAAGGCGCCACAGCCCCGGAAAGTCCTGGGAACAACACAAGAACAACGAGCAGCAAGGCCCCCGAACGAACACCAAAGATCCATGCCCGAAAGACTGCTCGAACACGTCATCCAGACGGCAGCGAGAGCAGCAAAGCCACGAACATCACGGGCAGGAGTTAAGAACACAGGCAGCCGAGCCGCAAGAACACGGCTGACAACCCAGGACACCATCACAGGCGAACCGGGAAGAACAGAACCGGATCAACGCAAAACGCGCTCCGGACACAGACGCCATGGCACACAGCGGAGACCAGGATGGTGCAAGCGGCGCACGAACAGGCCGGAGGGGAAACGACGCACAAGACAGCGTACTAACGGTGTAGAAGCAACACCAAGACCGAAAGCAAGCCAAAGCGGCCCCGCCAGCGCCGCACAAAAGAGAGGCGACAGTATGTGGCACGACGACGGCCCCCAACCCCCACCAAAAACCAAGCCGACGCTAACAAGAGGAACCACCTAAGAAGGGACAGGAAAAGGAAGGACCGCCAAAACACCCCATACTGCCGCCAAGAGAAACACGCAGGTGGGACACCGACCACCAGCTGGAGGCGAGACCACGAGGCAGACGGAAGCAGCCCCGACAAGGCCCCTCCAAGCCCAGGAAAAGGCGGAGCCGCAAGAAGATCTCGGGCGCGACCACCGAACTCAGGTGGCACAAGAAGATGGAACGTCTGCCGACCAGCATCCCAAAGTATCTCCGGGAATTCTCATCATCTGTCGATGGAGACCTGACCAAATGTAAACTGGGTCAACAAAATTATTCGCACACCCTCCGTCACTATGTGATGGAGTGCGAAAAGATACGTGAAGTTAGAGACAATTCTATAACCAATGTTCCAGCGATGTGCAAAGATTTCATTCAAAAGGATCTGCCACCAGAAATTGTAGCCAAACATCCCCAGTTTGCTAACAGTAGGTAGCAACTGAGTGATTGTAACCTATCCACCGCTGCCCACTGGATGGGGGGCGGTGTGCAGGACAAACATATAAATTTTGACACTAGCACTTCACATGTCAGTTGCTTAATTTAGAACCTGTACTTGAGGTCGATCTCGAACCCATTGTTGATGTGACTACTTATATTGAATTTGTAACTAGCTCATCAAGATTGTAACTTGCTGAGCTAAATGAAGTGTGGGGTTCAGTCCCTGAGCCCATTATGTGCCTCTAACCCTTTCCACTACCGCCCACAAGATGGGTATGGGGTGCATAATAAATGAACGAAACTAACTGCCGAACAGAAGAACTCCAAGCAAGCAAACCTGCCAGGAGTTCAGAAATGACGGGTCCGACGCGGGACATCGCCAGACCCCGAAAAACCCAATTGGCAGGGCAAGCAAGGAAACCAAAGAAGGCGGACGGGTTGCCGCCAGAACCGTACCCGAACCAAGAGGTACGAGCAACTGCAACAGACAGAGACAAAGAAGCACACCACAGGACCCAGGCCGAAAAAAGCCCAAGAAGCCAAGGAACACACATAGAACACCCCTGCGGCAGAGGAGGAAAACAAGGGAACGCACAAGCAAGGAAGTGGTGGAAACCGACCACGCCCCCCAACATAGCAGCAAGTGCAGGCAAAACAGACAAAAGGAGATGCCAGGAAAAACGACAGGGGTGAGACAGTACGAAAGAGCAGAAGCATAAAAACCCCAGGAATAAGGACACGCCACCGCAAAACACGGTACTAAAGCACACGCGCAGTAGTAGCAACAGGCACCACCGCAACATGCCACAGGTAAAGAGCAACTCGCTTCTGCAAAGGCAGAGAATGGAGCAGACAGACCCCAGACAGGGCCCACGGAGACACGACAGAACCCAGCAGGCCCAGGAACCCGCATACCAGGCGACCGACGGCGGAGAAACCCCGCTCAAAATCGGCAGGATAAGGAACTGGGAGCTCACGTACACCCCAAGCCTGGCCCGAGGCCAGGCTAGACCGGCCAGAGGGAGGCCCACCAGGCAGCCACATGGAGCGGCCTGCAGGCCCACAGACTCCCCACAACCAGGATGGCCATAACTAATTCGAAAGCAAGCTAGCGAGCCCCGGAAGTCCACGGATGGACCATAAGGGGCATAACTGGCAATCCCCCACAGTGTTCAGCGTTGTTACACCTATAATAGGGTAAGTAACAATTGTAATTACGAAACCATAAGACGCTCATTTCAACATACTAAGTAGGGTAAGGAAGGTCGGTGTTTTCCATGAAGTTCCGAAAAGGAAAACGATGATGTTTAGCATGTCACCCATGCACGTAACTAATAAGGCAAGAACGACTTATTAAATGTTGCGAGGACGGGGTGGTTCAAGAGAGAACTGGAGAAGCACCTCCAAAGGATACCCGATCAACCAGGCTGTGACTCGTACGTTAGGCAGCGAGCAGCCACGTCCAACAGCCAGGATGAGCAGTCCAGGAGGCCTGGTCGACGACCGGGCCGCAGGGACGCTAAGCCCCGGAAGCACCTCAAGGAAAACCCCAAGGTAATTTTCCAGCAAGAAGGCGTATGCTCGCACGTAGGTCTTTAACAACTGCAGACCTCTGAAGGATATACAGTGTTCCCCGATGGTGCCTATAGCACCACTGCACTCCACTGGTACTATCCCGCAAGTTCTACCAGATAAGCGGGACCCAAAAACCAGAGTGCAAAAACCTTGCAAGCACAGCCAGGAGCCCTACCAGGCGAGTACAGAAACCAACACCACAACCCCCACACCTCATAACACTAACAAAGGTGGAACCCCTGAATGACCCTAGCATGGGTTGGACATGCACAAGAGTGGGACAGGAAGGGGTGAAAAGGGGGACAGACACTGGTGTGCGAACGGTCTCAGTCGTACAAAAAGATACCCAAATAAAGACAGGTATATAACACCGCATCCAGCACCCTGCCAAAAGACGCCAGACCGCAGAAACTCACCTGGCTAACGGTAGCACGAAGTGACACGACTCAACCGAGCCCAGAAGAACCTGGGAGCACTGACAGGTGAAGACGCCAGAGCCGGACCTGCAGGAGAGCAGGGGAGAGGCGAAGAAGGCGGCCCACACCCATGACACAGAGAAAACCTCTGCGGCCTCCCCACAACTGGAACCCAGGACACCCCCGGAGCGAAGGGGCACACACCGCGCCAAGGGAGAAGAGCGAGAGGCGAAGCACTGGAGCAAGAAGGCGTCTAACACCAGCACTACACACCGCCCAAACCAAAACAAACTCCGCGGCGCACGCGCATGACACGCTGGCCGAAAACGCGCAACAGTCTCTGCGGGAAGGCGGCAACCAGGACTACTGCACTAAAAAGAAGCCAAAAGAGTGAGCAGGAACAATAAAACCGGCCAAAGAAGCGAAGACAGAGCCCAAAATAAAGCACGCAGCCGGGCCACAAGCAGCCCAACAAGGCTACAAGTAGCCCAACAGGGCTACAAGTAGCCCAACTCGGCGACAAGGACGAGGAGCCGACAGACGTTCCAATAACGCGGGAAGTAGCGAAACACCTTCCCGAACCCTCGAGAACACGGAAGCCAAAACCAGTCCCGAAGGCACACAAAGGCGCAGGTGCACCCGAGACCAGGAGTCACGTAGAACCCCCAAAACGGGGAAACATGACGAAAACACCGTCCCAAAAGGGGGTGGGGGGAAACATCCACCCACAGGACGGAACCAACCGACTCAAAGGCCAAGGAACTGAGCCCGGGGAGGGGCTGACACCCACAGCACGTACGGTGAGTGGGGAGGAAAACCCTACTCCGCGTAACCACAAGCCCCGCCTAGAGGGGGAGAAAAACCCCCACGGGGTCCAACGGGGCCATTAAGGCCTCCCAAGTCAGCCCCTCCCCAGCCCCGGGAACCCACACGACAGGCCCCGGGGCCGAGCCGTCCCCCCAAAGCCCCGGCCGTACCAGAAAACCGGGGCAGCCGTGAAAACACGAAGGAAGGGAGCCCACTGGCAGACTCTTACAACACGGCTGGAGGAACAGGCTCAAATGCCCCCGTCACTACCCGGAAGGGGATTTCCCCGAGACTGCCCGAGTCTCAACACCAACAAACCCCGCCCTGAACCTACAGACGGTAAGGAACCGGATGCAGGCAGGAAGGGGAATCCAGGGAAAAACAAGAACCAAAACGGGGCAGCCCCGGGGCTCCCGGGGAGTTACCACGAGAGCGTTGCCACACCAAGGCTCAAGTGCAACGCCCCTGCATGACACTTGTATACACATATGTTGCACATATTTACCATGTATCATGCTAATTTATGTATATATACAATCTATTTACAGATTACACTGTCACACACTATATACATTCACCATCAACACATTCAGAACACTGCAAGTGTGAGCTGTCACACCCAGCCAGCCCTCCCTCACTCCTCCAACATTGTATTTGCCAACATTGCTCCTCCCATCATACAGTTATTCACACCAATGTTTCATGTTCATTTATGTATATTTACAACATATGTACACACTATACACTGTCATACATCATACACATCACCATCAACACTTTGTGTGTGTTCCCCATAGCGAACCACGAAGCTAGTATGGTGAGCAAAAAAAAAAAAAGAGTGGTTGCCATACAGTGAGGCTACCTCAATTCCCTTCCTCGCCAAAATTCCTCCTTCCACAATACTACGCACAACGCTAATTATAACCACAATCCTGGGCACTAATTCCTGTAAATGAATAATTGACCACAAGTTTATTTTGAAAAGGAACCTAAGAAGTCATTTGAAGATTCCTAGGTGGACGAAATAATGCTGTGGTGCTGTAGCTAGCGCTGTGAACATCGTGAACAGCATTGAATCACTGATATTTGAACATTGTACCCATTTATTATCACACTCAGGCTCTTCTATAATACTATCATGGCTAAATAATACTGGTTATATATATTTTGACATTATTAGGCGATGCTGTGGTCACACGCTGAACAGCAGTGCTGTGCGCTCATGCTGCAAGCGCCAGCCTTGGTTGCTCACTCACTACTGAGGCTCTCACACCTGGGAATGTGGACCATGATTTTTTTAAAGATGGCGTCTTTTTTACAAGAGCCCTGAGGAAGCTGATGTGAACCCATGTAGCCGCGGGAGTTTTGAATGGAACGTGAAAAATACAAATACCTGGAGGCGCGTAGCGCACCATAGATGTGGGCCTGCAGGTGCATTGCCGCAGTAAAGGGTAAGGAACAACGCAGGAAAATAATATTTTATATTTAGTGTTAACTAACAGGGAAACACAAATAAGGACATCGAAATAGGGAGTGAGCCAGGGAACAGTGATCATAAAGAAATCAGATTTAGCATAGAATGGAATAGATCTGAAAAAAAAACCAGCGTTGAATGTAATGAAACGCCATTTTCTGGGTGAGCCCCGGAGGCTCCCTGGAGCTTATCGGGCTAATGTATGTTATGTTAGACCGGGACACTAGCTATGGAGTTCAGACCTACCAGGGACCAGCGCCAGAACCTGGCCCCTTCAGAGAGGTTTCAGGGAGCAATGGCCCTGGAAAACCCCATATGGTTGGGGGTTTTCCTTATCTGCCATCGACCGGGGTTAGGCACCCAGAAAGGTAGGCGTAACAAAACAAACCCCACATGGTAGAAAACTACAACAAACCGAACAGAGAGGTAGAAAAACTCCCTACAATCACAAGGAAAACAATCAAACAATCACTTTACTGCCGCGCCGGTTGTCCGCGCAGCCCTCCCCTCCCCGGGAGGGGGAGGGGGGGGCCCCGGACCTCACCGCGCCGGCTGCCGTCAGTTCGGAAACTAGGCTTCAACCAACGCGAAAAATCCGCCGACCGGACGGGAGGGAGGGTAGCCAGGGAGCCTCCGGGGCTCACCCAGAAAATGGCGTTTCATTACATTCAACGCTGGTTTTCTGTGGGGAGCCCCTACGGCTCCCTGGAGCTAATTACCCAAAGAGAAGGAAAAAAGGGGACGTACCCGGGAGGCGGCGGCCACAAAATCCTCAACGCGAAGTCGAGACAACTGGCTGCAACCTGCGACCCAAAGCAACACAAGAACGCCGAGGAGCACGGACGTTCACCAAATAACGGGCGGCCAGGACCCTGTTCGATCCAAAAACCACGCGCCCGAATATGTGCCCAAGACATATTACCAACACAGCAGCCAAAGCCGCAAACTTCCTAACGGCATGGGCACGAGGATAGACCGCAGGCTGGCTAGATTTAATAACCCTGCAGACAACCTGGGAGACCCGAACCCTGGAACAGGGAACGAGGGAAACTGGATCAACCCAAAGCGCATCCCCAGCCATACCGGCCGAAGCGCGCAAGCAACGGCGAAGTGCCGCAACTGGACACAACACATGATGCACCCCCGGCCGAACCAACCAAGCATCAATGACCCACGGACCCCTCCGGAAAGCAGCCGTCTCGTTCTTCGCCAGAAAAGAAGGCGAAGGCTGCAAACGGACAAACCTACCCCCAGGACCAAAAGAGCAGAAACCCCTGCGCCGGAGGAGGGCATGAAGCTCCCCTACCCGGCCCCCCAGAGGCCAACGCCAACAAAAACAAAGCCTGGGAAAAATAATCAGGAACCGAAGGGGCCACCACAAACCGAGGAGAGGAAAGATAGAAGAGCACCCGGTCCAAGGACCAGGACGGCTCAGGAGGCGCATGAGCAGGCCGGAGGTGAAACATAGCACAGGAAAGCTTACTAAACGGGGCGGATGTAACGTCGACCCCGAAAGCTAGCCGAGCAGCTCCGCCAGCGCCGCACGAGACGAGGCGACAGTATCAGGCATCAATCGACCGTCCTGAACAAGCCAAGAAAGAAAGGACAAAACCTGATCCGAAAGAAAGACAACCTACAAAGAGCCAGAAAATGGCGAAAAGAACGCCAGGAAATCCATACTGTCGCCGAAACGAAGCTCTCAGGTGGGACACCATCAACGAAGCCACCTGATCACCATAGAATTGGTGATACACCCGCGTCAAAAACCCCAGACGCGAAGAGCAGAGGAGAAGGTCGAACCAGCCCCGTACCAGAGCGGACCGACCTGCTGAAAGAGGCGGAGCCGCGGTAAACGTCCCGGGTTCGGGCACCGAGTCAACAGCACCGGAAACCAAAGCCGGGCCGGCCACCAATGGGCCACAAGGAGTACTCTCCCTGGGAATGTCTCCAAACGAACCAGAACCCGAAGCAACAGCTGGACCGGAGGGAAGAGGTACAGGGAACCCCTTTAGACCAGTCCCGCCGAAAGGCATCCACCGCGAACGCTGCGCAGTCGGGGAAGGCGTCACATCGGGAGACGCCGAGACCACACCGACGCGAAGAGGTCCACATCTGGGAGACCGTAAGTCTGGCAGATCCAACGAACGAGTCGTCGTCGACCGTCCACCCCGTGGAGAGGGGAGCGAGACAGACCGTCCGCCAGAACGTTGGACACTCCCCGGACGTGAACCACACGGAGAGCCAAACCCCGGGAATCCAGCAGACGAGCCACTCGCAGGGACCAATCCCAAGAGCTAAGGACTGAAGAGAACCCCCGCGGTTCAGGCAAGGAACCACTGGAGTACAGTCCAAACGGAGGTAAAGGGCGATCCCCGAGCGACCCGAATCCTCCGAAGCGCGAACCAGACAGCTGCGAACTCCCGAACCGTGCTGTGAGCCCGATGGAAGGACGAACCCCACCGTCCCTGGCCTGCCTGGTGAGCACTGGTCACAAAGCCCCAGCCAAGAGACGACGCGTCCGTGAACACAACGAGCGAGGGCTCGGGAAGGTGCCAAGGCACCGAACCCTGAAAAACCCCGAAGAGGAAGCCGGTGACGCAGCAACCGACAAAAGACCCCCGGAGGGAGAACCCAACGATCGCGAGAGAGGCGGAAAGGAAATCCCCGAAGGAACCAAAACAGACGCCGCAGCCAAACCCGACCCGGCGGGTAGACTAGCACGGCGAAGTTCAGACTCCCGCACAACCGCTCAAGCAACCGCTGAGCAACCCGAGACCGTCTCATGCACCGCCGAAGGCGGGACCACAGCTGCAGGAACACGTCTGGAGGGAAAGAATGAGTGGCCCAATAGCCCTAAACAAGGACCAGGCCCGAACCCGGGATGGAAACATATGGAAAAACCTCCCGATCACCAGGACACCAAACCCGGCGATCTGGAAGGAACCACACCCCTGGCGAGCAGACATGCGGACTGACTGGGAGCCCACACCAGCCAGACGTCGAGGTAGGCCATACACCGAATCTCAGACACAGACAGGGAACCAAGATCCGGGAAAGATGCAAAAATTTCAAAGTGCTCAGCACAAAATAGGGCAGGCAACAAAAGCAGCCAGCCGGAAGCCCCACCACCAACCGTGCCAGACCCAGAAAAACCTGGGAGGAACGCGCCAAGAGGTGACCTGGAGGTCCAGGGCCACCATCCAGGCACCCGGCCCCCAACAGAAGCCGGACCCCAGAAGGAAGGGACGGACCGACCACGTCCAACGTACCCACGAAGATGACACGACGAAACGCAGGGGAAGAAGCCCCCCCGCCAGCTCTGAACCCCCCAAAAGGGGGAGAAGCCGTCACCGATGCCACCAGAGGCCGGAAGACGACGCAAAGCGCCCAACAGCAGGACCATGCGAGAGGCAATAGAGCAAGCTGCTCCCCCAGCACCCCGCCAACAGAGAAAAAAAAAAAAAAAAAATATATAAATAAAAGTACACATACACATTATGCATATACATATACACAAACAAGATATGACATGTATACACATGCACACACACACACAGCGTACACATGCACAAGCATACACCCAGGCATTAGGAAGCAATGTGGCGGAGGCTGACTCCCTACACAGTTTATAGTGTAGGGATGATAGAGCCCAACAGGCTCAGGAACCTGTACACCTGTCGAACGACGGTTGAGAGGTGGGACCAAAGAGCTAAAGCTCAACCCCCGCAAGCACAACGAGGCGAGTACATACAATGTAAATGTAAAGTACAAGTTGCCGACCAGTGGGCAGAGCACCACACCGGCTAGGCAAAGAAGGCACTAAACTGCATCAAAAGGCCCACCTCGACAGCAAAACCCCAAAGGCCCAGCACAACAACATGTGCCTAGACCCAAAAAGAGCAGTCTGCAAGCCAGGAAGACCCCGGAACCCCAGAAGGCAGAACCAGGTCACATGAGGAAACAAAGCCCCCTGAACCCACAAAAAGGGGGCCCAAGAGGAAGAAACCTCTGGAACGAAACCAAAGAACCCAAAGGAACCCAGAATCGAACCAGGGGGAAGCCAAACCACCACAATTGCCGGCGGAGAACACCACAAAAGGCAAGCGCAGCCCCCCTACAGAACCCTCTGGGAAACAGTCAGAACAGACCGAAAACCGAGGGACAAGGTGTGGGAGCAAGCCTAACAGCCAGAAACACTGAGCCCAAACCCATGGGCCCAGAAGCCCGGTGGAAATAAACACCCAAAGGAACAATAACGGGCAGAAAAAACCAGAAAAGCAAAAAAAACGACAACAGGAGAAGAAAACCCCCTGAAAAAAGGGTGAAAAACTCACCCCAGACGCTCGCTCGCACACCCAGGCGTATGTAAACAAACCGCAACGCCGCCCTGGTGGCCACGCCGGGAAACAGGCAGACGAAAATGGCCGCCAGCAGGGGCTGTGCTGGACGCTAAGAGACAAAACACGCCAGCAAAAGTGGGAAGCAAGCAGACTGGATGGGCTAAAAACTCCGCCCAAAAGCAGAAAAACCCCGGCAGGGGCAAACCGCCCCAGAACTGCTAGCAGGCATCCCCCACAGCCCCGGGAACCAGCAACAGAGGCCCCGGGGCAGAGCCGTCCTCCAAGCCCTCCGCCCTTAAAGAAAAGAAAGAGTCCATGGGAAAGGCAGCAAGAAACGGGCCGCTGGTAAGCCCCAGAAGCCTTGGCTGGAGGAACAGGCTCTAAAACCTCCGTCCCCCAACCCGAATGGGGCAGCCCCCGAAAACCGCCCGAGCCTCTGCCCCAACTAAACCCCGCCCCGACCCCGAAACCCGCAGACAGTCCGGAACCGGGAACAGGGAGGGAGGAGGGCGAACAGCACCGAACCAAAACGGGGCGGCCTCGGGGCATCCGAGTGGGAAACCAACCTAGCATGTTGCAGCAACCTAACCTAGCTTGCAACACGGATGCCGCCTGTACTCTGAATAGCAATAACATCAGGAGTACTGGAGAACAAGCAGAGAAACTCTCTCGCAAGACTCCGGGTCAAGGTGTCAGGGACCCAACAGGCAGCATGACGGAGGTAAATGGCGACTGTCACCTAGAGACAAAGGCACAGCAACCAACGATCCCGTACAAGACGGGTTGGTACCCGGAAGACACATGCAATGGTCTCCCGAGCCCAGACAGGGGTTTCCAGGGCCCGTAGGTTAGCAACTACGGGAAGCCCGGGCAAGGTGTTGCTAACCGGTTAAGAAACCCGAAAACAAGGGTAAAGATTAATACTGAAAACCCCCGGGACGTGTACAAGCACGGGGGCCTAGCAGAGGGCTGCCAAACACTACTAGTGGAACTATAGCCACACTATGCAGACCCCCACCAGGCAAGAAAATAAAAACAAAAGAAAAACCCCGCAAAAGTACACCGTCCCCAGAGGCAACAGGAACCGGCCGCCGCGTAGGTGGCAGGCAGTGCAACACCTTGGCGCCCTAACCAGCACAACACCAACTCCCTACCCAAGGCCAAACAAGGGCCCCAAGCCCCAGCTGGCCCCAAGGGCGAGGCAAATGCCGAGCAGCAAGAACCCCTACGGGAGCGGTTCCCGAACGCCCCAGAGAAGATAACCCTGACACGCAAGGGCAGTACTCACAGGGCGCCTAGGGAAGGGAACCCCTAGACTCATGCAGCCCCGGCACTGATGAAATACTCCTGGCCACCGCAAACCACAAAAACAGCAGAGAACGCCACACGAGGCAAACACCGCCAAGGAATTTGAGGCCAGAGAAGCGTGTATCCCGGTTGACACTAGCTTACGAACTGACGGCAGCCGGCGCGGTGAGGTCCGGGGCCCCCCCCTCCCCCTCCCGGGGAGGGGAGGGCTGCGCGGACAACCGGCGCGGCAGTAAAGTGATTGTTTGATTGTTTTCCTTGTGATTGTAGGGAGTTTTTCTACCTCTCTGTTCGGTTTGTTGTAGTTTTCTACCATGTGGGGTTTGTTTTGTTACGCCTACCTTTCTGGGTGCCTAACCCCGGTCGATGGCAGATAAGGAAAACCCCCAACCATATGGGGTTTTCCAGGGCCATTGCTCCCTGAAACCTCTCTGAAGGGGCCAGGTTCTGGCGCTGGTCCCTGGTAGGTCTGAACTCCATAGCTAGTGTCCCGGTCTAACATAACATACATTAGCCCGATAAGCTCCAGGGAGCCGTAGGGGCTCCCCACAGAAAACAGCGTTGAATGTAATGAAACGCCATTTTCTGGGTGAGTCCCGGAGGCTCCCCGGAGCTATCCCAGGCTGATATGCTAATGTCAGACTTTGGCATCAGTCATGTGTATGGAGTTCTTAGGCCTACCGGGGACCACGGCCAGAACCGGGCCCCCTCAGAGAGGCACGGGGAGCAATGGCCTATAGAAGCCCCCGTGTGGTTGGAAGCATTCTATGTCTGCCATCGACCGGGACAGGCACCCAGAAAGGTAAGCGCCCCAAAACAAACCCCTATTCTGGTTAAAATTGCTACCAAAATCCGAACTAGTGGATAGAACTCCCCAAACAGAAAACAAGCAAACTAGTGTGACGTCACACGTCACCGCGCCGCTGTCTGCGCAGCTCCCCCTCCCCGGAGGGGGAAGGGGGAGCCCCAGACCTCCCACGCCGGCTATCCACCCATCAGTTCTGAGGCTGGATGTCAAGACACGCGAAAAAACCGCCGACCGGAGGGAGGGAGGGTTGCCGGGGAGCCTCCGGGACTCACCCAGAAAATGGCGTTTCATTACATTCAACGCTGGTTTTCTGGGGGGAGCCCCGTCGGCTCCCCGGAGCTAACTACCCACAGAGGAAGGTCAAAGGGGACGGACCGGGAGGCGGACACACGCACCCCTCCCCCTGGAAGCGATACAACCGGCAGCAACGCCAACCAAGGCGCCACAGCCCCGAAAGTACTGGGAACAACACAAGAACAACGAGCAGCAAGGCCCCTGAACGAACACCAAAGATCCATGCCCGACAGAAAGATGCTCGAACACGTCATCCAGACGGCAGCGAGAGCAGCAAAGCCACGAACATCACGGGAAGGAGGTAAGAACACAGGCAGCCGAGCGCAAGAACAGGCTGACAACCCAGGACACATCACAGGCGAACGGGAAGAACAGAACCGGATCAACGCACGCGCGCCGGACACAGACGCCATGGCACACAGCGGAGACCAGGTGGTGCAAGCGGCGCACGAACAGGCCGGAGGGGAAACGACGCACAAGACAGCATTACTAACGGTGTTAGAAGCAACACCAAGACCGAAAGCAAGCCAAAGCGGCCCCGCCAGCGCCGCACAAAGAGAGAGGCGACAGTGTGTGCACGACGACGGCCCCAAACCCCCACCAAAAACCAAGCCGACGCTAACAAGAGGAACCACCTAAGAAGGGACAGGAAAAGGAAGGACCCCAAACACCCCATACTGCCGCCAAGAGAAACAGCAGGTGGGACACCGACCACCAGCTGGAGGCGAGACCAGAGGCAGACGGGAAACAGCCCCGACAAGGCCCCTCAAGCCAGGAAAAGGTGGAGCCGCAAGAAGATCTCGGGCGCGACCACCGAACGCAGGTGGCACAAGATGGAACGTCTGCCGACCAGCATCCCAAAGTATCTCGGGAAGTCTCATCATCTGTCGATGGAGACCTGACCAAATGTAACTGGGTCAACAAAATTATTCGCACAACCTCCGTCACTATGTGATGGAGTGGGAAAAGATACGTGAAGTTAGAGAATTCTATAAACAACGTTCCAGCGATGTGCAAAGCTTTCATTCAAAAGGATCTGCCACCAGAATTGTAGCCAAACATCCCCAGTTTGCTAACAGTAGGTAGCAACTGAGTGATTGTAACCTATCCACGATGCCCACGGATTGGGGGGCGGTGTGCAGGACAAAATATAAATTTTGACACCAGCACTTCACATGTCAGTTGCTTAATTTAGAACTGCTGTACTGAGGTCGACCTCGAACCCATTGTTGATGTAACTACTTCTATTGAATTTGTAACTAGCTCATCAAGATTGTTAACTTGCTGAGCTAAATGAAGTGTGGGGTTCAGTCCCTGAGCCCATTATGTGCCTAAAGCATCAGCCGAAGAACTGATGGGTGGATAGCGGCGTGGGAGGTCTGGGGCTCCACCTTCCACCTCCCGGGGAGGGGGGAGCTGCGCAGACAGCGGAGCGGTGACGTGTGACGTCATACTAGTTGCTTGTTTTTCTGTTGGGGAGTTCTATCCACTAGTTTGGCTTTTGGTAGCAATTTTAACCAGAATAGGGGTTTGTTTTGGGGTGCTTACCTTTCTGGGTGCCTGTCCCGGTCGATGGCAGACATAGAATGCTTCCAATCACACGGGGGCTTCTATAGGCCATTGCTCCCCGTGCCTCTCTGAGGGGGCCCGGTTCTGGCCGTGGTCCCGGTAGGCCTAAGAACTCCATACACATGACTGATGCCAAAGTCTGACATTAGCATATCAGGCTGGGATAGCTCGGGGAGCCGACGGGGCTCCCCCCAGAAAATAAGTGGTCACTCTTACTCAATAGTTAATAAGTAAAT
>WNGS01165503.1:11676170-11689431 GCA_020271785.1 Procambarus virginalis | reverse complement strand
AGTCCCAGCATGGAGCCCGTACCTTGTCAAGCACAAGACGAAGCTGGAAAAAGTCCAAAGGGCTGCGGGAAATGCACCTTACGACACTTGAATACAGAAGAGTAGAGGAGACATGATCTCTACATTCAAAATTCTCAGAGGAATTGACAGGGTTGATAAGGATAAACATTTTAACACGGGTGGTATGCGAACAAGGGGACACAGGTGGAGAATGAGTACCCACGTGAGCCACAGGGACGTTAGAAAGAACTTTTTCAGTGTCAGAGTAGTTAACAGATGGAATGCATTAGGCAGTAATGTGGTGGAGGCTGACTCCATACACAGTTTCAAATGTAGATATGACAGAGCCCAGTAGGCTCAGGAATCTGTACACCATCTGATTGACAGTTGAGAGGCGGGACCAAAGAGCCAGAGCTCAACACCCGCAAGCACAACTAGGTAAGTACACACGATGTCGATGCCCAGTAGGGTCTAAGTGTCCCCTACTGTCCAAGTGGTATTGACCAACTGTTCACCTGTTGTAAAGAGTTACCTGTGGGACACTGGACATGTAGTGGCTGGGTGGTNTCTTTGTCAGTAGTTGCTGTTCATTCTGTTCTATATTGTTCCATCTTTGTCAGTAGTTGCTGTTCATTCTGTTCTATATTGTTCCATCTTTGTCAGTAGTTTGCTGTTCATTCTGTTCTATATTGTTCCACCATTGTCAGTAGTTGCTGTTCAATCTGTTGTATATTGTTCCATCTTTGTCAGTAGTTACTGTTCATTCTGTTCTATATTGTTCCATCTTTGTCAGCAGTTACTGTTCATTCTGTGTATATTGTTCCACCTTTGTCAGGTAGGAGGCCTGGTCGACGACCGGGCCGCAGGGACGCTAAGCCCCGGAAGCACCTCAAGGTAACCTCAAGGTAAGGTAGGGGTTTACGCAGACTTGGACAAGGTATTATGTTCGCATCTTCACGTCAGGTATCGCGTACGCAATTTTAGAGCAGTTATACCAAGTCTGATGTTCACAGCCTCATGCTAGGCAGTGTTTCGGGGTCAGGCAATGAATGTAGTTTCGGGTCTTGTATCATATACATAACTTCGGGCCATGAATTGTGTACCCAGGTTCGAACTGGGTACTTAGTACTCTACTTCGAGCCACGGATTGAGTGAGTAGTTTCGGGCCAATCATCATGGTAGACATCGTTTAACAATCCCTGACTTCATATAATAATAATTCAGACGATTGATAAAATAATCCATAATAGATGTTTGATGATTAAATAATAATTGTAAAATGTTGCACATGTCATAAATAACAGAAACTGCTAAAAACAGCAACTGTATAAAATCAATATTGCAACATCAACAAAAGACGACTACAGTAATGAAGAGAAGACACGGATTACAATGAATAAACAGAAGAACAACGACAGTGACAACAAATTGGCAATATCGACATTTAAACAAAAGAACTTTAAATGATATAATGACACAAAACAAATACTGAACAAAAGCTACGACAGTTCTCGACAACTACAGCCATTTTATTTGTTTTACTTAATAATTAGAGGCACATTTATGTAACTAGACATGTGTACATATATATATATTATATATATATATATATATAATATATATATATATATATATATATATATATTTGAAGTTTTTGTCAAGCACAAACTACGTGATATAAATGTCATCCACACTTCTTGGAAATAAACATGCCATTTACCATGGTACGATATTGGGATCAATATATAAGTCTACGGTCCGAGTGTATCACATTTCACTATCCACAAACATTCCATTCGCCGTTTACATAATGAAACAGCAATGTATGTGCTTGAAACAGTTGGGATCACAAATATACACACAAGCATATATACAACACAAACAACTACACACACACACACACACACCACACACACACACACACAACACAACACACACACACAACACACCCACACACACACACAGTGTGTATGTTTTTTTCAGTGTCAGAGTAGTAGACAAATGGAATGCATTAGGCAATGATGTGGTGGAGGCTGACTCCATACACAGTTTCAAATATAGATATGATAGAGCCCAATAGGCTCAGGAACCTGTACATTACTGATCGACAGTTGAGAGGCGGGACCAAAGAGCCAGAGCTAAACCCCGCAAGCACAACTAGGTAAGTACAACTAGGTAAGCACACACAACCAACCCCCACACACACACACACACACACAACACACACACACACACACACACACCACCTGTCATTCAGATTTTCCACAAGGATTTCCACCTAGATTAGTTTTGATGGGATTCTGTGGAGGGTAATTGGCGAATGTCAAGTACCAATTATCTGTGTTCTGACAGGTGAGAAATAGGAAGAAAATCCAGATAGGAAATCCTCCACATTATCACACTACGTGAAGAGGTTAGAGTACTGGAGGCCAGGGGGAACGAGTACCTATTCCAAACAAGAACCGAAGTGTTAAGAATAGGAAGCAAATAAGTGAGAAACTGTAAATATTCTGCCAGCATGTACGAAACGTAAGAGAAGAGATAGAGAGATAGAGAGAGAGAGAGAGAGAGAGAGAGAGAGAGAGAAGAGAGAGAGAGAGAGAGAGAGAGAGAGAGACCAATATAACAGCAGACCAATCTCAGTGATAATGGCAGGTTCTTAAAAGCAGTCAGGAGTCGTCAGAGGAAAGTAGAATACGAAAGATCCACAGAAACCATCTTCCTACTAAGCAAACGTTCAGGATTTAGACCCAAAAAACGATGCCTAACAAATCTTTTGAATTTATATATTACTGAAATACAAGAGAAATTGTTAGCGAAATGCCTTTATTTGGAAGGTATTAAAATATTCTTTAAAAAACACAGATTTGGTCAATTAAAAAATTTGAAAAAAAATTATCCTTGGATCCATCTGAATCCACGAGTAGGCTGGAGGCACCGACCTGGGATGCGGGTGGATCCCAGGATAAATAACCTTTAACATATCCAGGTCCAGGGGTTAAGGCGTGCGTCTGAGAATACCCAGGACGCTGGTTCGATACCCGTTAGCCTCAAACGACTCTCTCATGGATCAATCACGCTATTATAGTTTCCTTATGTATATGTATGAATGCTTTACAAGACGTATCAGTTAAAGACGTTAAATCATTCACCCTGATAGTAAGAGTGTAACATTATCTCATTTATCTCATTGCAGCTTACCATGCAAAAGGATTAAGCTCTAAATGACGAAACTGAATGTTAAAAAATGTTTAAATTGATAAGAATGTGATTACATTCCATGAGAATTATACGTTAACATAATTCTCATGTGGCGTATTACGAATTATAAAAATTATAAAACATTACGAATTACAAAAAGTGTAAAGTATTACGAATTACAAAAATTATAAAATATTACGAATTACAAAAAGTGTAAAGTATTACGAATTACAAAAATTATAAAACATTACGAATTACAAAAAGTAAGCATTCGAATTACAAAAAATATAAAGCCAACTAGATAAATGAACGAGAACAAGAAGGAACAATTACCAGCCCTGGTCTATCTTGAGATCGTGAGATGATTTCGGGGCTTTAGTGTCCCCGCGGCCCGGTCCTCGACCAGGCCTCCACCCCCAGGAAGCAGCCCGTGACAGCTGACTAACAACCAGGTACCTATTTCACTGCTAGGTAACAGGGGCATAGAGTGAAAGAACTCTGCCCATTGTTTCTCGCCGGCGCCTGGGATCGAACCCAGGACCACAGGATCACAAGTCCAGCGTGCTGTCCGCTCGGCCGACCGGCTCCCATCCATATCATCCATATGGATGTTCTCATCCATATCACGAGACAGAAGACACAAAACAAAATTGAAAACCTCTCACAAGTTTTGAGAAGTATATGAGAAACCAGATATAAACAGCATATGAAATCAAAGTTGTAAACTAGAAAATAAACACATATTGGAACACTAGCAGGAACTGTTGTGATAATAAACACACTTGTTATCCACAAGTGTTGTGTAGAGTTGTAGTAAACTCCAGTAAACTCCGAGGAGGATGCAGAGAGTTCGTGAACGAGTGCAAACTTCCCTTTGGTTTAGTTTACAATATTCCGGTAAGACGAGAGGCTGAGACAATACACCTTCTCCTGAAACTTTTCAATTCGTTGTCATTCATTGGTTACAAGTAAATACTTTGATACACGCATTCTTCTACACGCACGCACGCACGAACGAGCGCGCAGAACATGCTGAATTAACCAGTATCTCTCTTTGTGTCTAACTCAGCTAATCCATATACAAATTTGTTAATTAAGGCTCCAGTGAATGATAAAGGTGAGCGTCAGACCTTTCTCACCTGGCTGTCACGCTGGACTCTTGGTCCAGGCACTGCTGGTCCAGGCACTGCTGGTCCAGGCACTGGTGGTCCAGGCAGTGGTGGTCCAGGCACTGCTGGTCGAGACACTGCTGGTCCAGGCACTGCTGGTCCAGATACTGCTGGTCCAGGCAGTGCTGGTCAAGACACTGCTGGTCCAGGCACTGCTGGTCAAGACACTGCTGGTCCAGGCACTGTTGGTAGAGGCACTGCTGGTCCAGGCACTGCTGGTCCAGACACTGGTGGTCGAGACACTGCTGGTCCAGACACTGCTGGTCCAGGCACTGCTGGTCCAGACACTGCTGGTCTGTAGGCTGCCACTCGACAATCCTGCTTGACTAGTTAGTATCTACACTTGAGTTTAGGCACCTCAAGCATTTCTCTAATCACTGACGAAACCTGTACATCTCTTCTCGATCAATGCGGCTTTGTTTACCTTTATTAAACAGCTTATGAGCTTCGAGGAACTACGAGGGGCTTTAAACAACGAAAGCCACTCCGCTACTTTGAGTCGAGTGTTGAAAAAGCAAGACGAACCTCAGAGTAGAAACCAGAGGTATGACATGAGAAGCTCCGAGGGGACCTATATAATGTCTTGAGAGCTTGAGTGACTGCTTGTCGCTTCCTCGTCAGGATGACGGTAATGGGATCTGTGTCTTCCTCTAAGACATCCGCTCTCCTTCAGGCGACACGGGAATTCCTATTTCACTGATGTCACTGACTTCTAGTGTCAGATTATTTGCAATTCCGTCACGAATTTAAACCATTTCAAAGGGAATTAAAGGTGAATTCATTGACCTTTTCAGTGGCTTCACAGCACAACATTATGTCGAAAGTTTGCCACTGACAAACTTCTGGCCGACAATAACTGTCTTTCCCAACTGTGGAAAAATGCAAATCAAAACTTTTCATGATTTTTTCTCAGTGCCTCAGAAGTTCCAAGCCGTCTAGATGGTTAAAAATAAGATTCGCTCCAGCTCCTGCGAAGGACGTCATAAAAGTGGCCATATTAAAAACTGTGGCTAAGGATCAATTTATTACTCAGAAATTAATCACACTAACATAATGTGTCAGAGATAAATTCCGTCGGAGCCGTGATGGGGATTCGAACCTATGATGTGAAACCTAATCCTTTTGACCATGTCATGCCCTGGTTGACTAGGGCGTGGGAACGCCCACCACTGCATAGGTTTCGAACCCTCGTCACGGCTCCTATACGAGTTTTGAACATTTTATTGACGGGGAGACAAACAGGTTCAGCTGCTCACAGAGTTTTATATATTGCTCAAGTTAGCTAATTTTTCAAATAAAACACTTTGGAGGGGAAAAAACCTGCCTGCCTGCTTACCTTTCTCAGTGTTAAGCAAAGAATGTTCTGCTCGGATCAATGTGTGTGTACTCACCTAGTACACACTCAACTGTGTGTGTGTGTGTCCAGGTGTGTGTGCTGGTAGGTGTGTGAACCTGGAGTGTGTGCACCTGCGCGTCTCGTGTGTGTGTGTGTGTGTGTGTGTGTGTGTGTGTGTGTGTGTGTGTGTGTGTGTGTACTCACCTAGTTGTACTCACCTAGTTGTGCTTGCGGGGGTTGAGCTCTGGCTCTTTGGTCCCGCCTCTCAACCGTCAATCAACTGGTGTACAGTTTCCTGAGCCTATTGGGCTCTATCATAACTACACTTGAAACTGTGTATGGAGTCAGCCTCCACCACATCGCTTCCTAATGCATTCCATTTGTCAACCACTCTGACACTAAAAAAGTTCTTTCTAATATCTCTGTGGCTCATTTGGGCACTCAGTTTCCACCTGTGTCCCTAGTGCGTGTGCCCCTTGTGTTAAACAGCCTGTCTTTATCAACCCTGTCGATTCGCCTGAGAATCTTGAATGTGGTGATCATGTCCCCCCTAACTCTTCTGTCTTCCAACGAAGTGAGGTTTAATTCCTGCAGTCGCTCCTCGTAGCTCATACCTCTCAGCTCGGGTACTATTTACAAAACTACACTTGCTTTACATTGGCTGACTTTGTGGTCACACTCTTTGCAGCTGACTCACCCTGAAGCCGCTGTCTGCAGCTGACTCAGCCTGAAGCTGCTGTCTGCAGCTGACTCAGCCTGAAGCCGCTGTCTGCAGCTGACCCAACCTTCACCCATCGTATCCAGCTGACTCGGCCTCTCAGTATTTACACAGAAACTGTTCACTGAATTTTGCGGGTACAAACTCTATCCATTGATGGGAACTTCCTACAGCAGTGTATTACAGAATTTGTCAGGTGGAACTCTCCCGTGAGTCCCAAACACCCATTACTGCTCTGATATAGAGATTTCCCTGACACATTGTGGCGATAACGACTCTTAATGGACCTTTTGCAGCTGCTCCTGCTGCTGTTGCTGCTGCTGCTGCTGCTCCTGCTGGTGCTGATGCTGCTGCTGCTGCTGCTCCTGTTGCTGATGATGATGATGATGATGATGCAGCTGCTGCTTTTGCTGCTGAGGTTGATGTTGCTGTATCAGTTGAAGTTGCTGCTGCTGCTGTTGTTGATCCTACAGCTGCTCCTGCTGCTGCTGCAGCTGTTCCTGCTGTTGCTGCTGATGTTGCAGCTTCAGTTGATGTTGCTGCTGCTGCTGTTGTTGATGTTGCTTCCGCTGTTGATGGTGCAGCTGCTGCTGCTTCTGCTGCTTCTGTTCATGTTAGTGTTCAACTCCCATGAACATTATATTGTCAGTCAAATGTACATTGACTGACCTTCGCCCTCCTGGGCTGAGGTATACTGAACTCTGTAAATGCTATATGATTACTGGCACACTTAATACTGAACTTGTACCCAAGATTGACTATGTAATTCATCAGTTATACAATGTATGTGATATAACTATAACCTGAGCTTGTGAAAGCATCCTAATCCCCTTCAGTGGTTAAGTGTTTAATAATACATTAATCTCAAAAATCTAAATACATTTATTAATACATTAATTTCTCTAGCAGCTAGCATACCCTATCAAAGTACGAGAGACATAAATGTATATGTATATATATTTATATATGTATGTGGATATAGGACATGTGTAAGCTGGTTAGAACTGCATTTCACCTTTGTAAATGCATATTAATGACACTATGTAAAAGTCATTTTGAAGAGTGGTTGTGTAGGATAATCGTAAGTTTGTGTATTTATGTATTCAACTAGTTGTGTATGCGGGGGTTTAATCCCGCCTCTCAACTGTCAGTCAACTGGTGTGCAGTTTTCTGAGCCTATTGGGCTCTATCATATCTACATTTGAAACTGTGTATGGAGTCTGCCTCCACCACATCACTGTCATTTCATTGCATTATTTGTGTTTATTTATATACCCCTTTATAATTATATATTTATTTACCCCTTCCCAGTGCTATATAGTCGTAATGGCTTGGCGCTTCCCCCTGATAGTTCCTTCCTTCCATCCGGATCTTTCTCATTCGTCCAGTCTATCCACCAGCCATTGTGGAGGGAGGGGAGCCGGTCGGCCGAGCGGACAGCACGCTGGACTTGTGATCCTGTGGTCCCGGGTTCGATCCCAGGCGCCGGCGAGAAACAATGGGCAGAGTTTCTTTCACCCTATGCCCCTGTTACCTAGCAGTAAACAGGTACCTGGGTGTTAGTCAGCTGTCACGGGCTGCTTCCTGGAGGTGGACGCCTGGTCGAGGACCGGGCCGCGGGGACATTAAAGCCCCGAAATTATCTCAAGATAACCTCAAGATAGATAACCACCACCTTATCTCAAAATCTTAAAAGTCAATTTTGCTGATTGCATTCCAACTTGTACATACATGTAAGAGGAAATGCCGACTGCTACTAGTTTCCTTAGCTAAGCCATGTAGCACTATCTACATACCGTAGGTAATGACAAGTTACACTTACCACTGATAAAACACAGGATATTATATAAAACAGAGGTTGCAATATTGCAAATTGGGCTACATAAAGATTCCTGACATTAATGCATTGCGAACGAATTTTGCTTCCTCTCTAATAGACATGAAGAGCAAGAAGGTAAACCTAAGGATCAGGCACTAATGAAGTACACTAACGTAAACTCCTGAGGGAACCGTTAACCAGTTCCTCTGATGCCTGATAGTTTCACCTTACAGTCATTTTCCTTTGGTCTGTTGGTGGTCCCGGCTAATTCAATCTCGTTCATCACTTTAATGCAACAATTAGCCAGCTCCCAGGACAGTTGTGTGCCGGCGTCTGCATCACAGGGAGAGGCGAGAGAGAGAGAGAGAGAGAGAGAGAGAGAGAGAGAGAGAGAGAGAGAGAGAGAGAGAGAGAGAGAGAGAGAGGAGAGAGAGAGAGAGTTAACTTACTTATCCTTATCCAACAAAAGGGTCCAACAATCCAACAGACAGACAGACAGACAGATGGACTTGAAGATTGTTATTGCTCTGCTTGCATAGCACCAGGAATAAAAATTATGTTCATTAAAAACAGGAACATTGCAGATATGCAATTTATCCAGCAAGGAAAATTATTAATGTTGCTTAACTCAAGTTGCAGATCGTAGAACTCCTCCTGTTGTTCCTACGACCCTTGATATCAGCGACTAATTCAGGAACACAGCAGAAGTAAAATTAGGCAAATTGGCGGACCCTTCACACTAAGAGGATTTCCCAAGACTGGGAAACACTGATCGGTCATCTAGAATGCGTGAACACATTCTAGACACTCGCTAAGAACAAGATTGCATAGTATTGCATCTGGGACAACTCTTAATGAAGGTAAGGACAAAATCTATTGCACAGTCGTGTAGTTGACATCTCGAGGGTAAAGTTCAATTCTTGAATGACAATGTAAAGGAAAATCATAAACTTCAAATGAAAGCTAACGAGCTTACAGCTCTGTGAAACGTCTCGCACTTTCCAGACAGCAGCGGTTGCAAAACTCTATAGGTAGAACAAGTTCGCTTCCATCTTGAGTATGCAACACTCTCCTGGGAGGCTCGCCTCTCATCACTTATTCAAGTCTTGTGCAAGGTATTGACCTCTGCAAGAAATTGTATCTCATGTTATGACCCTTCTTAGCAGGACTGGTCAATACTTCAGAACAGATGTTGGTGGACTTGCTGCTCAAAAGGCTCCCCATCTACACCACCTTCTTCGACAACCAGAAACTGGTACCCAAAACTGTCTGCAGCACTATGCTGTCTGTGCCTTTCCCAATAACATCACTCCATCAGCGAATATTCTTAGGAAGGCTCACGGTTGACAAAATATTGAGAGACGTGAACTTTCACGTGAGATAACATCAGCCAACCATGTCAAGGCTCTGATACACAGTTGGCATTACATTTGGTTAGCACTTAGTGGATATAAGTGTACGGGGGGGCAGATAGAGCATGCCCCCCCCCCCCCCGTAGACATAGATAAATAGAGCAAGCTAAGAGCATGGTAGCTTAGCTTGAAGTATTATGAGGAAAATGAGCAACATTTCTAGTGAAGATTATGTTTCGGTTGCTCTCTCTCTCTCTCTCTCTCTCTCTCTCTCTCTCTCTCTCTCTCTCTCTCTCTCTCTCTCTCTCTCTCTCTCTCTCTCTCTCTCTCTCTCTGTGTCCCGGGAGCTGCTGGCTAATTGTGCATTAGAGTGATGAACGAGATTGAATTACCCTGGACAATCATGCAAAACAAAAGACGCGGAAAATATGTTGTTTTTTCAATCTGAACTTAGCATTAGAGAGCGAGTATTAGGGACCCTGGTTGATCACACAGCTTTGTGGTCCAGCTGGCATCACACACTCGCTTCTACCAACTCTAGAGAACTATGAGAACATGTCGGTCGTAGTTCGAGTCCACAAAATAGAAAGCTATTCTGTAGTTAGTAGTAGTTGCAGAGCAGTGTTGCTCCTGTTGACCAGAGCACACAGTAGAAGGTGAAGAGACGACGGCGTTTCGGTCCGTCCTGGACCATTCTCAAGTCGATTGTGAGCATGACTTGAGATTCTCACAAGGACGTGAGAATCACAATCGACTTGAGAATGGTCCAGGACGGACCGAAACGTCGTCGTCCCTTCACCTTCTAGTGTGTGGTCTGGTCAACATATTTCAGCCACGTTATTGTGACTCATCGCCTGCATAGTAGTGCTTATAGCGTCGATGGGAACCATAGTATGAACATTGTATTCGACGAACAACGAAATTAGAATGTAAGAATTTGTAAATACAATATTAAGTAATAATATTGTAATTAATAATATTGGAATAGTAAATAAAATATTACTATTGTAAATACTGAACTATTGAGTTGGACAAACCGGAAAATAATTTTTTTTTACTTGTGTTACTTTGACAAACTAACCTAACCTAACCTAACCTAACCTAACCTAACCTAACCTAACCTAACCTAACCTTCCTGGGCCTAATACACGATATCTGAGGCCTAATATAGTACGTATGTGTACTATACTAGGCTATGGAATATTTAAGTTTGTGTTTTAGCTTTATTTTAAAAGAATTCCTTAATAGTCAGTATACTACTATCTACAAGCTAAGAACGTACGAATTCTGACTATTGACGACTGTCACAATAGGTACTGTCTAAACAGAAGGATGAGTTGCGTATTCAAAGACAGGAATATAAGCAATAGTTTCACGTCATCCTTCCTAGACGACAACAAAATAATCCTCATTACTGCTTCGGAGGAAAAACATTTTCTCTCAAATGTCAACAAGGTTCCCCAGACGGCCACACAAATCATTATGACGTTCAATGGTGATCAATTAAAATTCCTTCAGAACAGAAAAACAAAATTAAAAATGTACAGGAGTCTCAGTCAGATCTCTCAAGAGAACGGAGCGACCAAGTCAAAGAGCTTGGAACTGATAATTTCAGAAGACTCAACGCATGCCAACAACCAGGAAAATGATAGGATGGATCACGCGAGCATTCAGAACAAGGGAAGCCACACGAAAGAAGGTATTCTTGAGACTTCTGACTATATCTGGAATGGAGTATTGCTCGGTCCTCCCATTCGCGAGATAACAGAAAAACATTCAAAGAACTGATATTTCATGCATGTTATCAGTGAAACCGGTTAGTAGCCAAGATTGTCAGAAAAAAGATCGAATTGCGCTTCTTACACAATAAAAGATAGCTATCTTATACCAGAACTGACTTTGAACTTTGAACTTTGTAAATGACTTTATCTCATACTATTCACATGGAAAATATAAGTAATCACATTGCAACTCCCACAACAACGTTGCAATATAAAAAAATGAGAGATACGATAGGATCTGTCAAATATGTCCTTTTCAAATGCCATGGCGCCATAGTTGCTGTGAATTCCAAGAAATATTACTGGGACAAAATTAAAAGCTTCGAGAACAAACTTAGCAAGTTTCTGCTAGAGTCTCCGGATCAGCTTGACTGTGATGGTTCCGTGACCTTGTGGGCTTCGACGACTTACAGACTTACTAACCTATAAAGAGAGAGAGGAGTGGGGAAAAGATGTTTGCGTGGTGTGAGGTTCGGAGAGTGACTCCCAACACATCCACCAGCCGACTTAGACTTGCTAATTTATCTCATATCGTTCCTTGAGTGACCATATCACCTCCGGCGACCGATCTCTCTCTCTTCCTAAGACTTCATTGACGGCATAAACGCTCTCGACAAATCTCAGACTTATCCCACAATTCCGTTGACAGCTTCAAAACCGTCAACAGATCTTTTTCTTTTCCACCGCCATCGGTGACAGAACCACTACTGCCAATAGACCTCATTCTCTTACCACGACTTTATTGACGACATAAGAGCTGTCAACAACTCTCAGACTTGTCCCACAGTTCCGTTGACAGCTCCAAAACCGTCAAATGACCCGTGACTGGTCCCACAGAGCTCTGTTGTCAGCGTGACAGCCATCTACATAACTATAGCTGGATCCCGACGTCTGCTGGCAACATACCTCCACAGCCCAATAATTTGTTCCTCTCCTCTGTTGACAACTTTTCCCCGCAGACCTCACAGTCCCGGCTCCCTGCTCCGGCTCTCTCATGCTCACCTCACAAACAACGCAGTTTGTGAGGTAATTCGCGGAAAATTACATACTAACTTGGGAAATATGGAGGTGATTTTTGCTCCAAGCTACGATAAAATTCTGAATTACGTGAACTGAGAGTAGATATTGTAGCGGTGGTGTGTGAAATGCCTCGTTTGTCCTGCACACACAGACGGGGAGAGAGAGAGAGAGAGAGACAGAGAGAGAGAGAAAGCCTTTGTTACAGGAAAAAGCCTGAATGTAGCTGGAATATGTGTATTGTTCCACCTTTTACCGAAGACAGACCAGGTCACGACCATTCTCGTCCAGCAATAGTGAACATAGCAACCAAACTCCTGTCCTCGCTCTCATTGTAATATCTTTATTAACATAATATAACATTTGGATAATCGGAATCAGTTTATTATTGTAGTGATGCTGCTGTTTATATTCACTGCCCCAGAGGACAGTGAGGAGGCTGCTCATATTCACTGCCACACAGGACACCAGGACAGAGACATACATTAGAGATATAAATTACAGATTTGAACAATCATCTCACTTTCGGGTCACAATCTGCATCGTCAACATAATATATTTATTTAAGCTAATTTCAAAACAAATTAATATTGTTCACTACCTTATAGGTTAGCAGTCGATTCATGTGTTGTTATCGGTACAAATAGTGGCAAGCAAATTTATAATTTAATTTTTGATGATTTTGCAATATACCAGATGTAATTAAATAGATCTGCAGTTGATTGTCTAGTTAATCAGCTCTAAATTAGTTTACAGTTGCATATTCCATGATAAAATGTTCGAGTGAATGCCTTAACGACTCAACTAGGTAATGTTAAGCGTTAGTAACTGGAAGTGATGAGTCCTGGATGGTGAGAAAGGAGGAATA
>WNGS01165503.1:11658901-11669217 GCA_020271785.1 Procambarus virginalis | reverse complement strand
CTATCTGGATGTATCTATAGGCAAGGCTAATTAGTGCAATGACTGCAGTACATTGTCAGAGTTAATTACTCAACTTATCATACAATACCTTCAATTACGAAAGCTTTCTAAGCTTCTAAAGCTGTAGCTTTCACTGATCGTTTGGCATTCCTTCTTCATGCAGGTCGGTCGTTCAATCCCCGACCGTCCAAGTGGTTGGACACCATTCTTCCCTTCCATCCCATCCCAAATCCTTATCCTGAGAGAAAGCTCTTGACCTAAATACCAACAAAAATAGACTAGTTGACCCATGATGGCAACACCTAGGAGGTCATGGGTCACCAGGGCCTCCCACATGACCTTGAGGCCAACAGCCACCATATAACATGTCAACACAGCAGAAGACGTTGCTAAACATATTGGGCAATAATCTTAGCGAAGCTAACTCACGAGTCGTAAATACTTATGACTTCTTAAGTCAGAAACACGTAAGATCAGGCGAACCTGAGACTTAAGACCCGCACAGAAAATATTCTTGTAATATATTTTAAATAAGTATTATTTAGAGATACTGTCATTCCTTATCATACCTGTTTATCAGGGGATAACATACCTGTTATAATGAGGTATGTTATATCAATACCCTAATATAGCAGGTATGTTATATTAGTAGCATATATAACTCTTATATTAAGCCTGTTATATATAGCTAATAGACCTGTTATATTATGGCTGATATACCTGTTATATTATGACAATAGACCTGTTATATTATGGCTAATAGACCTGTTATATTATGGCTGATAGACCTGTATATATTAGGCTAATAGACCTGTTATATTATGACTAATAGACCTGTTATATTATGGCTAATAGACCTGTTATATTATGGCTAATAGACCTGTTATATTAGGCTGATAGACCTGTATATTATGACTAATAGACCTGTATATTATGGCTAATAGACCTGTTATATTATGGCTGATAGACCTGTTATAGTATGACTAATAGACCTGTTATATTATGGCTAATAGACCTGTTATATTAGGGCTGATAGACCTGTTATATTATGACTAATAGACTGTTATATTATGGCTGATAGGCCTGTTATATTATGGCTGATAGACCTGTTATATATGGCTAATAGACCTGTTATATTATGGCTAATAGACCTGTTATATTATGGCTGATAGACCTGTTATATTATGGCTGAAGACCTGTTATATTATGGCTGATAGACCTGTTATATTATGACTAATAGACTGTTATATTATGGCTAATAGACCTGTTATATTATGGCTGATAGACCTGTTATATTATGGCTAATAGACCTGTTATATTATGGCTAATAGACCTGTTATATTATGAATGATAGATCTGTTATATTATAACTTTTATATTAGTATGACCTGTTATATAACATATAATATGGCGCTGTATATTGTATGTTGTATTTTAGGGTATATTTATTTGTTTTAGTATAAACTCTTGTGGAGTACCTATATATATTGATGTATTATGGGTACCATGTATACTAAGTATTATGGGTACCCATGTATACTAATGTATATGGGTACCCTGTATACTGACGAGAACGAGGCTCCTCCCAGATTCCGAGTGTTAGGGAATGAAGAGCGACTGAAAGAACCAAACCTGATGACCCTTAAAGATGAAATATTAACATTGATTACCAATAAAAACACGGCAGCATGTGTGGAAGCTTGAGACTAAAATGTATCATAGAGATTTTAGAAAGCTTGAATTTAACGTGAGAGTTCTAGGATGATAATGAACAAAAGGAGCAGGTTGTGGAAGCCAACCCTACTCATAATTGTTGATATGACAGGGAATAAGGCAGGAGTTGTTGCATTAGGCGGCTTGAAAGCGGGGACAAAGACTAATGCTTGATCGGCGTGCGTGGTGGATTAGAAGTGATGGAAAGCAGGTGGGTGGTGTGGTGTGCACTTAAACTGCTGTGGGAGGGTGTTATATATCTCCCCGTTGCTGTGGGAGGGTGTTATAAAGCCTCCCGTTGCTGTGGGAGCGTGTTATAAAGCCTCCCGTTGCTGTGGGAGCGTGTTATAAAGCCTCCCGTTGCTGTGGGAGGGTGTTATAAAGCCTCCCGTTGCTGTGGGAGGGTTATAAGGCCTCCCGTTGCTGTGGGAGGGGTTATAAAGCCTCCCGTTGCTGTGGGATGGTGTTATAAAGCCTCCCGTTGCTGTGGGAGCGTGTTATAAGCCTCACGTTGCTGTGGGAGCGTATTATAAGGCCTCCGTTGCTGTGGGGGCGTGATCGACGCTTGATTGTCGCCCCGCAAACAATGGGCAACAGCAGTGGACTTCATAGTGAGCAATCAAGGGATTAAACTCATAAGGGTGAAAAAACACACCATCGACGAGCCTCCATTAGCAAATTAGCAAAGGGACGTCTAATAACTCATCGTGGCGTAGCCATCACTGTCTTCCTTGACCAGGATATATTGTGTGGAGTGAGATGTCATGTACAGGTATCCTGAGCTTTCTTGACCAGGATACACTACGTGAAGTTACTTCTTTCTTTGTATAAACCCAGGATGGCCTTAGGTTAGGTTAGGTTAGGTTAGGTTAGGTTAGGTTAGGTTAGGTTAGGTTAGGTGGGGTCCGGGTTTAGAATTACATGGAGTGGTGTTCATGTTGTGTTCACTTGTCAGCTGTTGTTGATGGTCCTAGTCTCAGCTGTTCATGTCTGTGTTTACATCCAGTTCGACCAATGAACATTCTCGAAAAGTCAGTGTTTTATATGTTATCGCAATCACACTCTCCTCCGACAGTCTCTTGTTTTCCCCCCCTTGCTTAAAACCGGTTCTGTGGAGGGTTCCACACCGCCGTTGTTAACGAGGTTCTGGTGAAGCCTCGTAGTTAGTCTCTGGTAATCACTCTCGGTAAATTGCCAGGTTCCGAGGGTAGAATGTCTGCCAGCCACTTTGGACCGTGTCGGATTAGTAGTTGGGATGACTGGGTTTAATCTGATTCCTCAATGGACGGCTGGATGAGCTGGTCGACTCTATCCTTCTTCCTCTGTTGCTGGGAGGTGGTAGAGGAGCTGCCAGATTGCTGCCTCTATTGCTAGTGTCTGGGAGGTAGAGGAGCTGCCAGACTCTGCTGCCTCTATTGCTAGTGTCTGGGAGAGCAGTCTCCCACTAACCATTATGACCTTGATAACGGTCCAGGACGGACCGAAACGTCGTCGTCTCCTCGTCATATGACGTGTGGTCTGGTCATCATATCTTCAGCCACATTATGTGACGCTTCATAACATAAGAGCTCTTAGTACGACAGCTTCTTGACGTTGGGAAACCTTGAGAGATACTTGGAAAAACTTAGGCTGAATTATTAACCCTAGAATGCATTTTCGTAAGACAGGAAGAGAAATATATATCAATATATATATATATATGTATGTGCCAGTCTATAGGGAGAGTGACAAAGGCAAGAATGAATGAATGTCTTCCGGAAACAATTTAAGAATTCTGTGGAAAGGTTTAAGAATGTAGTAATGATATGACTATGGGAGGGGAAGTGAAAGTTGATATAGGGAGTGAATAGTTGCTGGAAAGTGGGGTGTGACAAATCTACTTGGTAATATCATGTCTTTTGATATTACCTTTAGATATTAGTCTTTTGTGGTGAATCTGTGTTCGGAGGTTTACTTCATCCGATATTTCCGTTGAACACAGATTCTTACACAGTAATACAGTGAGGACACAGAGGAAACGAACCAAAGTCGTGGATTCGGCCACAGAAAATGTGTGGTGGGTGTAGAGATGGGAGGAAGCTGGAAAGTATGGAATGAAGTCTGAAATCTTTCATGGAGAAGGACTAGGAAAAATGGTGATGTAGGGGAAATGACGTGGAGAATGGGAAGGCAAAAATGGGGAAAATATTAAGAATCAACGCTGAAAACGGTAGGAAATCTGTAGAAAAAAAAGACGATGCATGAGAATATAACTGCATTAAGAGTTTTAAAGCAATGAGACACACTCAGTGGAAGGATATAACATAAAAGTTATGAAAACAGTGAAAGGAAAATGGTAAAGATGAGAAACTAAGAAGCATAAAGGAAGGCGAAAGTAAGATTGAAATATGTCGTAGAGACGGAACAACATCAAGGGCCAATAACTGAGACAATAATACAATTTATCGGTTTAAAAACGTGATATAAACGCGAAAATATGTCGTGAAATCAGAGGACGAAGTGTTAAAAGAACCAGTGGAGCACAGACGAGACATAGAGTATGTGTAGAAATCAGAAAGCTTTGACTAGAAAAGGAAGATGGAAGAAACAAATCCACATGGGCCGTGACGAGGATTCGAACCTGCGTCCGAGAGCATCCCAGACGCTGCCTTAATCGACTGAGCTACGACATGGTCAAAAGGAGCTGAAACCGAAGTTCTACTGAACTTATTTGTTCATTTGATGCATCATGCAATTGTGATTTCTGTATGTAAAGAAGATGGGAACTCCCGTTATAACATCACGTTCTATTCATCTGGGAACGTAATGGCTGACATAATAACGTCAGCTGTGTGTCAGCTGCTGGCGGAATAGGCGTGTCAGCTGTCTGAAAATCTCACTCTAATCACTATTCTCCCTATTTAAAGAACAAACATTATTAGGGAAGAGTGTGGGATCCTCTGGGATCAGTTCCCGCAGTACCCCAGGAAAAGTACATATATCTGCTCAAACTGACAGAGTAAACTAGATTATAGAAATTTTAGTAAATTATTGGATTTAATTAATGAGATAGAGACAAAAATATCTGAAACTTAAGAGGACTGTGATGGCAATATATTGATGTCATTTGCACTTGTGTATGCAGTTGTTGCAATGTTCATTGCTGAGAGTGAGCAGAAGTGGCACTCCAAAAACTTAAATGAGTTTGATATCGTGTAGAACGGTCGAGAGTGGAAGGTCGTTGAAAGATAGTGTTATCTTAAAGGGGGTCTTAGAAAAAGGGAATTTAGATGTGTTGGTTCATAGTTAGTGACGCGATTAGCACTGTTGTGAGAAATATTGGAACAGCCAGTTAGTTAGCGTTAATTACTCGAGAAAGTATTAGATAAAATAGTGGGGTAGTGAAGGTGAAATATGAGAGTAATGAATGGGAGAAAAGGGACATGAGAGCTTAATAGTGTACTGGAAGGGAGGTATATTGAAATGGGAGGAGAGAAGGAGCCTGATAGTATACTACTTCAACTACATATATACCACATACTCCAGTAGCATATATATACCACATATTCTAGCCGATAATATGCGTCAATAATTTCCACCTCCTATATTCCTGAACATTCTGCTTGTTATAAGCATGTGGAATGGTTATATTAATGTATAGACATATGAGACATTGGAATGAAAAAGATGAGTGAGGGAATGACGTGATGAATAGAAGTGTAGATGAAACCCAATAAACAGATAGCGATATGATGCTCGTATCGTTCACTGAGAAATGAGAAAAAAGCTTGAAAAATGTGAGAGTATTTAATAGCAACAGACGAACGGAATCTTGGAAGAATGGAACAGTGTGTTTACGAAAGCTTGCCGTAGAGGGGGAGGGGGTTAAACAGGCTTGGTGGAGTAAGTGCCTTGTGGGGGTGATAGCAACTCCTTGGAAGGAGTTAAACCCCTGGAGGATACACCACTGAAATCGAAACGATCGACAATGTTTCTTTGTCAACAAAGTTCCTCAGCACTGGAATTGAATCCCCTTCTGATGTCTCAGGAAAAAGTCATATGGTCAGTTGACTTGATTTTGCAATTATCTACTTGTTCAGCAAACATTATATAAACGCAAGTTTTGTACCACAGGAACAAGCTGGAATTATCCCTTGTACCACAGAATCAAGCTGGAACCATTCCTTGTACCACTGGATCAAGCTGGAACCATCCCTTGTACCACAGGATCAAGCTGGAACCATCCCTTGTACCACTGGATCAAGCTGGAACCATCCCTTGTACCACAGGATCAAGGTGGAACCATTCCTTGTACCACAGGATCAAGGTGGAACCATCCCTTGTACCACTGGATCAAGGTGGAACCATCCCTTGTACCAGAACATCCATACAGTCGGATGTTTGTATATCACACTTATCCACGTGTTGAGGGATTGTGTTCCTTGATCCATGGTACCAATCCCAGTCACTCAGTCAGGCAATCCTCCCCAATCCCCTCCAATCAACTTCCACCCAGTCAACCAGTCATATCCTCCCGGCGAGCTATACCCAGGACTCAAGCTAATATTAATATATTAGTAAGACGTTCTTTTGACGTACGTTCAACGTTATAAAAACGCTGCTTTTACGTCGTGGGTTTATTGAGTAGGTGTTTCTATCCCCTCAACCAGTCAGCCAGTCAGCCCGTGAACCAGTCACTCTATGAATTAGTCACCCAATCAACCAGTCAGCCAATCTAGTCTACCAGTCATCCAATCAACTAGTCTACTGATCAGCCAATCAACTAGTCTACCAGTCAGCCAATCAAGTAGTCAGCCAATCAACCAACCAGCCAATCAACCAACCAGCCAATCAACCAACCAACCAGCCAATTAACCAGCCAATCAACCAACCAGCCAATCAACCAACCACCCAATCAACCAACCAGCCAATCAACCAACCAGCCAATCAACCAACCACCCAATCAACCAACCACCCAATCAACCAACCAGCCAATCAACCAACCAGCCAATCAACCAACCAGCCAACCAACCAACCACCCAATCAACCAACCAGCCAATCAACCAACCAGCCAATCAACCAACCAGCCAATCAACCAACCTGCCAATCAACCAACCACCCAGTCAGCCAATTAGGTAGTCGCATTTAATTAACAGTTGGGTCGAGCACTTTTACGGCTGAAGACTGTTGAGTTGTAATTAGCTGGCATTGTTTCGTCAGCGTGTTCAGGCTGTTTGGGCCTTGGTAATTACTGCGGGAGACGCAGACGAAGGCGGTCCACCACTACCAGCAGGAGTACCTCACCACCTCCACCAGAAGTCCCTCACCATCTCCACCAGGAGTACTGCTCACTTTACGGGTTTCCGTGCTCGTAAATTCTGTCTTATATGCGCTGAGAGAGGCACGTAGAAGGAGGTACGTAGAGGGAGGCACGTAGAGGGAGAGTGAGTGCGTGTCTCGCTCGCTAGCCACATCCTGATGGGCGTCGTGTCACTCAGGAAGAGTGAGAAACGTTGCAAACATCAGTTGTCACTCAGCCAATCAGAGTGCCCAATATGGTACAGTTGTGAGTAAAGTCACTCAGCCAATCAGAGTGCCCAACATGGTACAGTTGTGAGTAAATTCACTCAGCCAATCAGAGTGCCCAAAATGTTACAGATGTGAGTAAAGTCACTCAGCCAATCAGAGTGCCCAGCACGTTACAGATGTGAGTAAAATCACAGATCCGTTCCCTTAACAACACAACTTGATAGAGTAATTCCCAGGTGATATTGGTCCGATTAATTGAACCAGGTGAGACCCGTTGTTCCACGTAGGCTTCAACAATCCCAATATGTCACCTGAATATTCCAGTTTTTCTACCTAGTTTTCCCTCCCCCCCTTTTTTTTAATAATTCTTTTTTCCAATACACGTTCATTTTTAAATGGTGGAATATTGTTTAAAGAAAAATACTCCAAAACTTATATTGTGGGCTGTCGAATGTGCGTTGCTTTGAGGTTAAAATGTTGAACAAAAATATTCTAAACGATAACCAAATGGTTTGTTAATTACATTTTCTGAAAGTGACATTTCCGGTTATTAACGAGGCGTCGCGATACGAGTCGCCAAACTGTAGGGGACATTAACCAAAAGGTGAAAAATCACCCAATTACGCGTATTTAATTAATTTGAGCGAAGGAGGGAAAATGCGCAATTTGATGTTTCTGTTACATTTAGCGTTGTGTTGGTGTGTATATTGTTCGTGTTGATGTGTTCTTGGTGTGTGTTCTGGGACAGTTGCATGGGTAGGGAGGAGGGGTTGGGGGGGGGAAGGGGGGGGAGGTAGGCTGTGGAGTGTTTTGGGATATACACATACATACATACAGGTACACACACTCAGGTACACACACACACACACACACACACACACACACACACACACACACACACACACACACACACACACACACACACACACACACACACACCAGCAGAGCAAGACGTCTCACGGATCAAGGTAACATAACTATACAGCCGACTACCATATGTGCTCCTGCTTTTATGGTTCATAAACTGACCACACCACCATCAGTGGCGCTGTGGTGGATATTGCCAAGTTTTACTGCTCGTCTCAAAAATCTATTTTCACTCTGCTCCATGTGTCTAGAACTGTGTCCATGTGTCCAGCCTCTGTCCATGTGTCTGGACCTGTGTCCCTGTACACACAGAAATCACAATAACGTGATGCATCAAATGAACAAATCCACAAGGGCCGTGATGAAGATTCGAACTTACGTCTGAGAGGATTCTTTTGACCGTGTCGTGGCACAGTCGATTAAAGCGCGTCTCTGATTCTCTCGGACGAAGGTTCGAACCCTCATTACGTCCCTTGTGGATTTGTTTATCTGTGTCTATATGTTCTTCAAGCTTTTGTTTAATTCTGTTCTTCAAACTTCTGATCAGTGGTCATGGAACATTTGTTCTATTGACCCTGAATCAAATAAAGTAAATAAAATCTTTAGTTTTATTATAAAACGGAAAAGCAAACACAGATGATCTAACTTTTTAATCTGAAATAAAATTAATATTTATAAAAACGTTGAAATTATTATTATTTTTATTAATTGTATTATTATTATGTTATTGTTCTGATTAGTTTTATGCATTGAATAATCTGCCTCCACCCGGTGTATAATCTTTCACCACCCAGTGTATAATCTGCCTCCACCCGGTGTATAATCTCCCACCACCCAGTGTATAATCTGCCTCCACCCAGTGTATAATCTCTCACCACCCAGTGTATAATCTCTCACCACCCAGTGTATAATCTCTCACCACCCAGTGTATAATCTCTCACCACCCAGTGTATAATCTCTCACCACCCAGTGTATAATCTGCCTCCACCCAGTGTATAATCTGCCTCCACCCAGTGTATAATCTCTCACCACCCAGTGTATAATCTCTCACCACCCAGTGTATAATCTGCCTCCACCCAGTGTATAATCTCTCACCACCCAGTGTATAATCTCCCACCACCCAGTGTATAATCTCCCACCACCCAGTGTATAATCTCTCACCACCCAGTGTATAATCTCCCACCACCCAGTGTATAATCTCTCACCACCCAGTGTATAATCTGCCACAACCCAGTGTATAATCTCTCACCACCCAGTGTATAATCTCCCACCACCCAGTGTATAATCTCTCACCACCCAGTGTATAATCTCCCACCACCCAGTGTATAATCTCTCACCACCCAGTGTATAATCTGCCACAACCCAGTGTATAATCTCTCACCACCCAGTGTATAATCTCTCACCACCCAGTGTATAATCTCTCACCACCCAGTGTATAATCTCCCACCACCCAGTGTATAATTTGCCTCCACCCAGTGTATAATCTCCCACCACCCAGTGTATAATCTGCCTCCACCCAGTGTATAATCTGCCTCCACCCAGTGTATAATCTCCCACCACCCAGTGTATAATCTGCCTCCACCCAGTGTATAATCTGCCTCCACCCAGTGTATAATCTGCCTCCACCCAGTGTATAATCTCCCTAATGATATATAAATCAGTAAACTTTCATCAGTTCTCTACCACCATTCATGAAGCCCAAACCCCATAGTCAAGGCCCAAGTGCGACACAGATGAGCCACATCTGTGTCTCGTGATGTGAGACACAGGTGTGAGAATGTGTCTCACATACACAGTGTGAGGATGTATTTCTTTAACACAAATAACATTAAGATGGAAATTATTAGACGGTGAGAAAAACAGGATCCAATCCTTCCTGATTTTAAAATTTTAATGAACATGTCGAGAATCATTTTAATAAATGACTGACGGCTTAAAAAGGCGGGATCCATATCTAAAGCTCGATTTTTCATGACAAAAAATTGTGGACACTTATCAAAGTGTCAAATTTTGTTTATGATATCATTGATAAGATAGAGAAGTGAGTGATACTTGATAATGATCCACCACTTAATTTTGTCCTCGATTAAATTCAAACGTAAATGTATACACTCAGCCTTCCTGTCCCTCTGACACAATGAATTATTGTTGTTTAACACACACACACACACACACCTGGTAGCCTGGTAGGGGCCTGGTAGCCTGGTGGATAACACGCCGGACTCGTA
>WNGS01165503.1:11584056-11612692 GCA_020271785.1 Procambarus virginalis | reverse complement strand
ATACAAAAATAGAGCCCCACGGTGTTAGAGAGAGCCCGGTATACAACTAGAGCCCCACGGTGTTAGAGAGAGCCAGGGTATACAAATAGAGCCCCACGGTGTTAGAGAGAGCCCGGGTATACAAATAGAGCCCCACGGTGTTAGTGAGAGCCCGGTATACAAACTAGAGCCCCACGGTGTTAGAGAGAGCCCGGGTATACAAAATAGAGCCCCACGGTGTTAGAGAGAGCCCGGATATACAAATAGAGCCCCACGGTGTTGAGAGAGCCCGGGTATACAAACTAGAGCCCCACGGTGTTAGAGAGAGCCCGGTATACAAAATAGAGCCCCACGGTGTTAGAGAGGCCCGGGTATACAAAATAGAGCCCCACGGTGCTAGAGAGAGTCCGGGTATACAAATAGAGCCCCACGGTGTTAGAGAGAGCCCGGGTATACAAATAGAGCCCCCCGGTGTTAGAGAAGCCCGGTATACAAATAGAGCCCACGGTGTTAAAGAGAGCCCGGGTATACAAAATTGAGCCCCACGGTGCTTCAACAATCACCTACCTGCCGCAGCAGTCTGCTTGGATTCATATAATACGCTCCATAAGGCTGCTGAACCATATGGTCGGTCTGCTGCAGGTCGCTCTGAAGATCAACGTCCTGTAAGTCTCGCGGCTGCAGGGGGCGGCCGGTCGACAGGTCGCTATCAGGGAAGCTGTCCTGCACGCCGCTGTGTTGCTGCAGGCCGCGAAGTTGCATATCATGATGTTGCAGGTCGTGGTGCTGAAGTTCATGCTGTTGAAGCCTATGTTGCTGCTGCTGCTGTTCTTCAAGCAGATCTTCGGCTATGTAGTCTCCCGGTGTCTCTTTCATCTGCTGATCTGCGTCGGGATATGAATGTTTTGGTAAATAGATGATTATGCAGATGAGGAGTCACGATAACAGGGATGATGATAACAGGACCAAAGCACACGTCAGATGATGAAGAGACGACGACGTTTCGGTCCGTTCTGGACCATTATCAAGTCGATTGTGATAATGGTCCGGATACGACTTGATGTTGGTCTTCGGCGGACTGAAAAGTTGTCGTTTCTCTGTTTTCTGTTGAGCGGTTTGGTCATAAAATGATTAGGTAGACTTGACTTGGTGCAAGACAAGCTTGACCAATCATCAAGGCCACAGTAAGGGTAGGAAATGTTGATTTGCACTTTTTTTGATGAAATCTCAATCGTTTATCACAAAAGCATATCAGCCGTGTCTCTCAATAGTTGAGAGATAGACTGACATGCAGGGAAAATAGACAGAATAGATATGCACATGTTAAAGACACGTATCTATCGACTTGCTACATGAAATTGGTCACTGAATACTCAACTATTGTTTCGCCGAGTCAAACAATCGTCGCTGCAAACAGGGAACAATCAGCTCGCTCGAGAACAATTGTCGCTGCAGATTGGCAACAATCGCTGCGTTCAACACCATCGGTGTCAGGAAACAAGCCATTATCGGCATTTCAGTAACGATTGGTAATTAGAACGGAATAGCCCCGAGCGCCTCGGGGCCCTCACTGTCAGATCTTAACTCTTGGTGACATTTTCTTCTGTGATGAGTTATGTCTCAGACGCTGATGAGTTCTGACCACCCAGGTCTTCGTGATGGTATTTAGTCCTGGAGCAGCTGACTTTTGTCTGGCCAGCCGCCAAGGTTGTGTCCGGTCAGCGGACAGGGATGTGGCTGACATTGCCTTTCGTCTGACCGGACAGTAGTGACCAGAAACTCTAATATTTTTCACCGTGTTTTCCAATGTTTGTCATTTAAGTTTGCCAATATGTTTCCTTCCACCGTCGTATCATTTTGTCCTATTCCGGTGTCTCTTGGATTTCATAGTTTTTTTTTTCGTTTCACTTGGAGTATATCTTGATCTTAGGTATATCTCTGCGTGTTCTGTTGTCATAACAACAGCGCCCGTTATATCCCTGCTTTCCTCTGTTGTCATATCAACAGCATCCACCTCCCTGTCATGTGTTGCCATACCACCAGCACCCGCCTCCCTGCCTCACGTCCCTCTGGTGAGAATGTCTTTCAACTTTTCCACCATCTAGTTTAACTTCTGTGGCGACTTCGGGGGCCAAGTTTCCTCTCCCATTTCTTCATATTTCCTCATTCTCTCTCACATTCATTTATTGTTCTTTATCATCACATGTTCCTCATGTGTGGGCCAGGCCTGTTGCCATGGTAATTTATTAATTAATGTTTGATATTACTGAGAATTATTACCATTTTTTCTGACTAAAAATCTATTCAATGATGAAAGGTGAGGTGAATCTGGGTGTATAGGTAAGACCTTCGCTCTAAAGGGTTGATCTGCTTCATTGTGGAGGTCAGGGGAAGGCAGCCAGTGTGTATAGTGAAGGGCAGGGGTGTAACACTGACATGGTTGGTCAGACGGAAGACTGTAGAGGATATGCGGGGCATGCCGGCCGCTCGAAACAACAGCCCTCTAGATCAAATGATCCCAATTCAAGTCTGGCCCCAGGCTGGGGCTTTGGGAAGTAGAGGAACTACCAGAACACACTCGAGATATACTTGTAGTATTCTTCCGATATACTCGAGTGGAGGGATGCATCTGAGTTAAGATATACTTTGAACAAATATGCATTAAGAATATATCTAAGAGTTGGAACGCTGGAAGTGATTGACATGTTATCATGAATGAAGTGATTACCATGAATGATTGACCCGTGATTGACAGGAGTGAAGGGACTACCATGGTTCACTCACCGTGATTGACAGGAGTGAAGGGACTACCATGATTCACTCACCGTGATTGACAGGGATGAGGTCAGGATCTTCATTCTCCAAGGTGGGCGCCTCTTGACCTCTGACCTGTGTGGGGCTGCTGGCACCCTTGTCGTACACCATCTTGACCTCTGGGCGTGGGAGGCGTCGGCGTCGTGACCTCACCACCAACACCATCACCAAGCAGGTCACCATCACTGAAGACACCACGCCGGCCACCACGCCCACAATGGGCGTCAGGCCAACCACGCCCACACCTGCACCCACAGTGTTGTAACTAACTTTACCAAAGGATAGCATTACTGTATTAGTACACACATATACACACACACGCACGCGCACACACACACACACACATTCAAGATTCTCAGGGGAATCGACAGGGTTGATAAAGACAGGCTGTTTAACACAAGGGGCACACGCACTAGGGGACACAGGTGGAAACTGAGTGCCCAAATGAGCCACAGAGATATTAGAAAGAACTTTTTTAGTGTCAGAGTGGTTGACAAATGGAATGCATTAGGAAGCGATGTGGTGGAGGCTGACTCCATACACAGTTTCAAGTGTAGATATGATAGAGCCCAATAGGCTCAGGAAACTGTACACCTGTTGATTGACGGTTGAGAGGCGGGACCAAAGAGCCAGAGCTCAACCCCCGCAAGTACAACTAGGTGAGTACAAATAGGTGAGTACACACACACACACACACACACACACACAAACACACACACACACACACACACACACACACACACACAATGACGGCACCATTAACTTGTGCCCCACACAAATGGTGCTCTCATAATCCCCACCAACACCTCGAGCCTAAATTTGATCACAAGTGATGTTAATCATTACTAAACTACAGCCATTCAATTAGCAAAATTCTAAAATACCTATTTTGAGCGCTGTTATTAAAGTGATTAGCGAATCAATGTTACGACACAAAGTCAATCGTTCTTGACGTCATGACTCCTTGAGGTCCAAGGTGAGCGTCTTTGATTAGTGATCTAGACGATCATTTAACACAATCTAGACGTAACTTTAACACAATCAATATTTAACATTATATATCAACTATATATCCACACATACCTGGACTGGTGCGCTTCTCAGCCACGTCCTTAAGGGTGAAAATAGCCAGCCTGACAGGCTCACTCTGGCCCTTCTTGTTAACGCCTAAGATAGTCAAGACGTATTCTGTGCCGGGCTGAAGACCCGTCAGGCTGAACTCCGGCCGAGGCGACGTGGAGGTGTTGGCCAGTACCCTGGGATCTTTCTTGGCCTGGTGGGCGCTGGTGTGGGCGCGGGCGTGGCTGGCCGAGAGAGTGAAGGTCTGGCTCAGCCCCCCGTCCCAACCGGCCTGGCATCGGATCCCCACTCCGGTTGAGCTGATGTTTTCCACCGTGCAGTTATTTACGGGGTCCGGCGGGGCTGTGGGTATATGGGTATGTTTGTCACTGGGGTTGGTGGGTGCTGGGGGTTGGTGGGTCCCGGGGAAGGTGGGTGTTGGGGGTTGGTGGGTGCTGGGGGTAGGTGGGTGTTGGGGAAGGTGGGTGTTGGGGGTTGGTGGGTCCTGGGGTTGGTGGGTGCTGGGGGTTTGTGGGTCCTGGGGAAGGTGGGTTCTGGGGGTTGGTGGGTCCTGGGGAAGGTGGGTGCTGGGGGTTGGTGGGTGCTGGGGGTAGGTGGGTCCTGGGGAAGGTGGGTGCTGGGGGTTGGTGGGTCCTGGGGAAGGTGGGTGTTGGGGGTTGGTGGGTGCTGGGGAAGGTGGGTGCTGGGGGTAGGTGGGTCCTGGGGAAGGTGGGTGTTGGGGGTAGGTGGGTCCTGGGGAAGGTGGGTGCTGGGGGTAGGTGGGTCCTGGGGAAGGTGGGTGCTGGGGGTAGGTGGGTCCTGGGGAAGGTGGGTGTTGGGGGTAGGTGGGTCTTGGGGAAGGTGGGTGCTGGGGGTAGGTGGGTCCTGGGGAAGGTGGGTTCTGGGGGTAGGTGGGTCCTGGGGAAGGTGGGTTCTGGGGGACGAGGATGAATCCTAAAACAGGTCACCGCTGACATAGAGTTTGCTGAAGTTATGTTTAATCGTCAATAATATGTTTTCATCAATAAGTTATAATATTATTAACTTGAATTCGCCTGCAGGGGAACAAGTAGGTGCAATGATCAACATTCTATCACCTGACAGGTAGGAACCGCCCTCATATCAATCATATTTAATTAAATTAATAACCTCATCATTCATATCTATTGTTTCTTTTGTTTTTTTAAGTGTTAATATGTTCCAAACTTGATTTATATCTCTTTATTATACCTTTTTAACCATTTATCGACGTCAATCATGGCACCATTCCTGTCACTTTATCGAACATGTCTCTGTAGCTGATCATTCCTGTTATTATCTTTGTTATTGTTCTCTGGACATGTTCAAGTGAATTGATATCTGTTGCATAGCACAGAGACCAAGATTGAACTGTTTAATCTAAATGATGCATTGCAATTGCAAAATATATCTGAGGAATAATATTATATGTAGTTGTATTATTAGTATTACATGGTAATTATACTATAATATGTAGATGTTGATCTAGCTCCATATATATATAGCCGGACCATATATATATAGCCATATTTGCAAAAAAATGGAAGCCATATATATAGCCATATTTGCCAAGACACATGGAAGAAGCCCGGAAGGCGCCACTCACAGGCGTGTATGATATGGTAGATACAAGGTTGGACCTGTCTTGAGACGTGGTTTGAGGCCCAGCAGAGGAGAGAGCCATATTCGAGATGCGAACGGGGGGTGTAGGAGACCTGGCTAAGGCCGTCCCCCAGCACCCAGGTCTTGCTGCTGGAGATCTCCGTCACCTCCGAGGAGCTGTTGAACGCCCACCTGGGAAATGTGAACACACACACATGTGAACATAGATGTTGGAACTCGCATTCATGAACTCTGATGTTTTTGAGTATTGGCTTATTTCTTTTTTCCTTTCTTCCTTCTTTCCCTCTCTAGACCCCTCGCGGTATGTCGAGTCTTAACTCCCACCTGTTATCCTCAGCCTCACACACCTGTTATCCACAGCCTCACACCTGTTATCCTCAGCCTCACACACATGTTTTTTTTTGGGGTTGGCTGGATATGCTGAGTCAATCCTTTGACTGCTTGATATTGTATTTGTTTGTTGTTTGAGGAGAAACGATGATTGTGAGATCAGATGCGTGCTATATATATTTCTTTGTTTATATGTTATATATGTTTATATGTTATATATGTTTATATGTTTATATGTTTTTGTTATATGTTGCTGGGGGTGTTTTCCCATGTTAAAACGCACTTTGAAGGTAATATATACTTGTCACTCACATATATGAAACTCACAAGGACACATATACTCTCATATAAGACTCACGGGAACACAGACACTCACATATATGAAACATACAAGGACACACACACACACACTGACATATATGAGATACGTAATAACACAGACAGTGACACATACGACACAGCCAAGGACACGGGCACTGACAGGGACCTCGACCAATCAGGATAATAAGATACATAATGATTACATAATTTAAAGACTTGCCCCCTCAAGAGGAACACAATCACAGCGCTCTAATTATATACACATCAATCACACTGAACCGCTTGTTAGACCATTATTGTCAGCATAAAATCATACAAATCATACCACCAGACATTATACAAATAACTTGCCCTGTAGCCTGTAAAATAACATGGGGAAACCGCAGCAATAATTACGTTGCCTTTCAAGATAAATAACGCGTTGATTACAAATCAAAATAATGAGTTGAAATCACGTATTAATTACATTGGTTGGCCTTGTTATATAATAACGTTTAATTAGCGCTACGCGATGCAATGCAAGCCTTGTTCTGCATGCCATTCACCTGGGGTGCTGGGAGACTCGAACTGCGGTCCAAATTTCCTGTTCTACGTACTACAAAAGACGTACCTAAAGGCGGTGGGTTCAGGATGGGCCTCGACGCTGCAGGTTACATTAAGCTGTTCGTTCTTGCCGGCCCCATACACCACCTTCTGCCCCGATCGGCAGGTGGGCGCGACTGTCAGCCGCACAGCACACAAAAAAAACAAAAAGCAATCCCATCAGTGTGTTGTAAATATTTCCTCATTTATATATGCAATTCAATTTCACAAAATAGGAGAGATGAGCGAGGCTGAAACATATATATATTTCCCACACTGCAGCGAGCTGCCCAGTTTTGTGAGTCCACACAATCGCCAGTTCTGAGAGTACTCACAATCACCAGTTATGAGTGTCGTCACAATCACCAGTTATGAGTGTCGTCACAATCACCAGTTCTGAGAATACTCACAATCACCAGTTCTAAGTGTCGTCACAATCACCAGTTCTGAGTGTCGTCACAATCACCAGCTCTCCGAATACTCACAATCACCAGCTCTCAGAATACTCACAATCACCAGTTCTGAGTGTCGTCACAATCACCAGTTCTGAGAATACTCACAATCACCAGTTCTGAGTGTCGTCACAATCACCAGCTCTCAGAATACTCACACTTCACACTGAGCTGAACGGAATTGGAATCTCCTGATCCTTCAAGATTCGAGGCCGAGCAGGAGTACTCCCCAGTTGAGCCTCGATTGACCCGTTGGAGAACGAGACTCTGATTACTCTTGATTACTCCTGCAGACACGTTGTGACTTAGCTCCCGGCCCTGTGGCAGTCAGGAACAGCAGCAAAGTAATAGTATTAGAGCGTGCAGGCGACGAGTCACAATAACGTGGCTAAAGTATGTTGACCAGACCACACACTAGAAGGTGAAGGGACGACGACGTTTCGGTCCGTCCTGGACCATTCTCAAGGTCTAGGAGAATGTCTCCAAGCTCACAATCGACTTGAGAATGGTCCAGGACGGAGCGAAACGTCGCCGTCCCTTCACCTTCTAGTGTGTGGTCTGGTCAACAATATTAGAGCGTCTTATAGCTATGTATCCGATTAAACGACATACTTTGCATTGTTTTCTTAATGCAAGCTTCTTAGTTTTAAGAGTGATATACCGCACATGTGTACGACAAACATCTTAAAATACAATTGAATACTCTATACGAGTTAAGGGTGATAATATCTTTATCCGTACAGGAAATTGTATTTTTATACAGCAGCCTTATCTGAGACTTTTGATGTGTTGAAGGCGGCTTTTGTGAAGTTATACAGCTGGTGGTTACGATACAAATACAAGTTTTACCTTTAGTGTTAGTTTATCTGAACTGTTGAACATTATATGAACTATTCATATAATACAAAATACACGTTTTTTTCAAGCTCGCTTGTACCCGTCCGCTAAGATTGATGTGTTCCTAAGTCTTAATTGTACATCAGGACCTAACTTAATTGTACATCAATGCCTAACTTAAATGTGTATAAATATCTAACTTTACTTTGCATCATGACCTAACTTAATTATGCATAAACACCTAACTTAATTTTGTATCAACGCCATATTTAAGTATGCATTCATGCTTATCTTAACTGAGCATCAACACCTACCTTAATTATACATCAACGCGTACCCTAATTATGCACCAATATCTTACATAAGTGTGCATCAACACCCAACTTAATTGTTCATCAACATTAAACTTAATTGTGAATCAAACCCTAAATTAATTGTGCATCAGCATCTAACTTTACTGTCCATTAACACCCTAACTTAATTATCCATCAACACCCTAACTTAATTATCCATCAACGCCCTAACTTAATTATCCATCAACACCCTAACTTAATTATCCATCAACACCCTAACTTATTTATCCATCAACACCCTAACTTAATTATCCATCAACACCCTAACTTAATTATCCATCAACGCCCTAACTTATTTATCCATCAACGCCCTAACTTAATTATCCATCAACGCCCTAACTTAATTATCCATCAACACCCTAACTTAATTGCCCATCAAGGTGTTACCCAAGCACCATACCAAAGGCCTTGACTGCCATCACCACTCACATCATGGAACCATTGCACCTTGTACACCCTGGGGTTGGCTTCGATGCCACACTCGAAGTAGACATCGTCGCCCTCTTTGATATCCTCCATGTCCAAATTCTGTCCGGCTGCTAAGGACAATCTCGGCTTGTCTGTCCAAACAATGGAAGGGAAAATTACGATTATATAGCACTGGGAAGGGGGTCAGGATAAGGATTTGGGCTGACGTGCACTGAACACTGATAACGGAAATTTAGAAGGAGAGTAAAACGAAGTTTGAGACAAGAACAGCAAGAATATATATATGTAAATATTCAATGTTTCTTACGGTATTTACACAGGGCCTGTTGGACAGTTATCATTTACAGAATACTTACATCGGACGTCCAGTTTGAGGACGTCTTCGATGACTTGTGACGTCAGGAGAGGATTCTCAGCCCGACAGGAGATGTATCTATCATGATCAGCTAGACCTGGTGTCAACTGCAATGTTGAACGGCTCACATTGCCCTCCTGGAACACCTGTCGTTCAGATTCAATGTAAGAGGAGTTCGTGGATTCGTTTAGCTGACGAATCTACAAACTCTGGATTCGTCAACTTCACGGACTTGTTAGTAATGTTGTAGTGTTCGTTCCTTGAGTCTTGGCATAATATTGCAGTCCTGAATCAGGGTCTCAATGGTCACCCAAAGCATGCATATTGAGAGTATATAATTGTTAATGGGTTAGTTTAAATTCTTAGCATCTGTGTAAACCATAATATTGCGCGCACACACGCGCACGCACACACACACACACAAAAAAACGAGAAACACATCTGGAGAGAAGGACTTCGTGACAACCCATCAACATGGGTTCAGGGAGGGTAAATCTTGTCTTACAGGCTTAATTGAATTGTACGATCAGGTGACAAAGATTAGGCAAGAAAGAGAAGGCTGGGCGGACTGTATTTTCTTGGGCAGTCGGAAAGCCTTTGACACAGTACTCCATAAGAGGCTGGTACATAAGCTGGAGAGACAGGCAGGTGTAGCTGGTAAGGTGCTCCAGTGGATAAGGGAGTACCTAAGCAATAGGAAGCAGAGAGTTACGGTGAGGGGTGAGACCTCAGATTGGCGTGGTCAACAGTGGAGTACCACAGGGCTCTGTACTAGGACCTATCCTGTTTCTGATATTCTGATAAATGATCTCCCGGAGGGTATAGACTCATTCCTCTCAATGTTTGCTCAACATTGAGCAAACAATGTGCTTGCGGGGGTTGAGCCAGACCTCAACCCCCGCAAGCACAACTAGCTGAGTACACACACACAGCAAGGTGCTGGCTTTAATTACCCATCCCAATAGGTAATTGTCCTTAATTTAAGCCGCCGCCAAGCGAAAATAAAAATTCTCGCCAGTTAAAATAAACATTGTTTAATTAACATAAAAATAACCACTGGAAACTTCAATGAAATAATAATGGCCAAAAAAAAGGAAAAAATTACAGTACCTTTTTAACAAAAAATTAACGTGAGAGGCAAGTGAATTGGAACAAAAAAAAATTGTCCAGAAGAAGGTATCTAGAATCGAAAAAAAAAATATATAGTTATAATATAATTTTGTATATCATACTGAATACAGGAATTGGTGTTTGATAGAATTAAGAGAAAATTGCTGCATAATGAGATTTTATCAAAACACACAAAAATAACACTGAAATAGAAAGATTTAAATATAAATGGAGGAAAAAAATATTCATAGCAAAATTATATACAAATATTATTCGGAGAAGGAATTATTTTTAGTATATTATTGTGTTAGATATAACAAGAGGACGGGCATATATGGGAGATATATCCCGCTTCTACGTGTATATACACTGAGCTGAGAATTTATATATATATATATATATATATATATATATATATATATATATATAGTTCTATAAACTCCCTACCAAGGATAGGTTGGGAGGCACACGTTTGGGACTAGTTTCATGCAAACTTGCAGGCGAAGTGGTCTGCGGTACGGGACGGACAAAGGCTGTTTAGGCGGGGTCGGTATAAGTCTACACAAACCAGGAGTCACAGATATAGTCACTCGTTTCGATCTAACCAGAAGCCTGGTTAGATCGATACGAGTGAGAAGCTGTTACCCATGCAGCAAGTCCCCCTTTCTCCCTCTCACTATTAAATATTGGAGTTACCGTACCTGTGTTGTGGCATCCGTCATAAGCATCCCATCCTTCCACCAGGTGATCTTCGCTGTCGGTCGGCTGCCGGAAGATTCACAAAGTAACCTGTAGCGTTCACCCTCTGCCAGGCTGTCTGTCGGTACCCCGATCTTCACGCTTACTGGCGGAACTGTCACCACACGGGAGAAGGAAAAAACACGGTGGTGGAGGTGGGTATGAGGGCCCTGTGTGTGTGTGTGTGTGTGTGTGTGTGTGTGTGTGTGTGTGTGTGTGTGTGTGTGTGTGTGTGTGTGTGTGTGTGTTTCCCGCTGGGGGTCTTAGATACCACAACATTCATCACATAAAGGTTGGAGATGAGCAGGCGATGAGTCACAAGAACGCGGCTGAAGATATGATGACCTGACCACACACACCAGAAGATGACGAGGAGACGACGACGTTTCGGTCCCTTGGACCATTATCACGATCGACTTTATAATGGTCGAGGACGGACCGAAACGTCGTCGTCTCCTAATCATCTTCTGGTGTGTGGTCTGGGCATCTTGGAGACAAGGCGGAGGAGGGAAAGGGAATTATCAGGGATGGAACCCCAAGTCAGTATGACTATATAACACTAGGAAAAGATTACAATAAGAATTAGGAATGGGACGGGGGGAAGGAATGGTGCCCAACCACTTTGGGACGGGGGGGAAGGAATGGTGCCCAACCACTTTGGGACGGGGGGGAGGAATGGTGCCCAACCACTTTGGATGTCGACCCAGGCAATATCCTCTAAACTTACTATGATTTGTCTTTTAATAACCCACAAACACTCGTGATAATATTGTAAATAGTGAGATAAATAAACATAGAAAAGACCTATTACATTTTATTTGAAAGCAAATCATCAAACCAAATATACTTTGAGATAGACAATGTTAACATTAATAGTAAAAATGAAGATATATTTCTACGGCTGATCGTCGACAAGAGACTTAACTTTAGTACCCACATGAAACACAGCCAAAACTTCTCCAAAACTGTTGGTTTTAATCTCAAAAACAAATATTTCCCCTATTCTGCTCTTCTAGAATGATAGCACTCATGATAGCACAGTCAAGTTCTACCAAAAATTATTTATTGTAATCATTGTATTTACTTCCGGATGCGTTCCTGGTAATATGGACTTGAAACGCCGAAAATTTAAACCTATTTTCTCAAAAAATCAATTGCATAATGTGGGGTTTCTTTCCTCGAAAAAAAATCTTCAAAAACCTCCAAAACTCCAAAACAAAAATTCTCCAAAACTGTTGGTTTTAATCTCAAAAAACAAATATTTCCCCCATTTTGCTCTTCTAGCATGATAACACTCACTAATCTATCCCTTATCCCTATCTTACGTACGGTATCTATGCATGGGGTTCAACCACTGCAAACTACCTCAAGCCCATAATCACCCAGCAAAAATCTGCTATCAGAACAATAACAAATTCTGTCTTCAGACAACACAGAACCCCTTCAGTTTAAGTCCCAAAACATGCTGAACAAACACTCCACACATTCTCTTGAATGTGTGGAGTGTGGAGTTAATCTCTTGAATGTTGAACACAGTGAGAGGTCGGCTATTTATGTCCCAATTGAATAGTGTTTTAAAAAAAAATCGTGGCTTATTCCCAACTAATTTACAAAAAAATAACATCGTTCTAAGAACTCTTTTGCTGTCTAACACCGTAAAAATAACGCGTGTTTGTTGTGTGGAACGTTAATAGAAGGCAGCCATATGTGTCTGGCCAACATAAGAGCAGTCACATGTGGCCAAAACTTACATGTCATGTCTATAGTGAGCGTGACGGCGGTGGGAGTAGAGAGGTTGGAGTTGACGGCCTGACAGGTCAGGAGGCGGTAGAGGTCAGCCCGTGAGAGGGCCTTCAACTTCAGGGTGTTGAGGGTCAACTCCCCTCGTCTGTCGTCAATGTGATCGTCCAGCAGTGTCGCCTTGGACCACCATGAAACCTGCGGCGGAGGGCGACCTGTCGAGGGGCACCAGGGCAGGAGGGTCAGGCCCTGGGCGGCTCAAGGGTGCTCTTGAAGAGTAGTTAGTGAGGGTATCGTCGTTAACAGAGCACTGATTATTGTTGTAAACAAATGGTCTGGGTATTGTATTGAACAGAGGTTCTCTGGGTGTTGTAGTGAACAGAGGCTAAGGGTATTGTAGTGAACAGACACAATCAGGGTATTGTGGTGAACTGAATAATATTCCGTTTGAACAATCACCTCCCTCACATTACAAGCATCGAGTAATAATTGTAGCAGATGTAGAAACCTTGTCATTATCATGGAAGAATAACATAAATATTAATATGAAAATATATATATGTATTTCTCTCGCCTCCACAACTGCTATTCACAATTTTTGTTAAAACTAATCAGAGAACTCGCTTAGTATTGATGACTGAAAAGTTTTGATTATGAGCACGGTTTCTGTACTAATAATTGCACTCTTGATTAAGAGTACACTCTCAGTACTGATGACTGTAGTGTTCATTACAAACTCTTGTAATCTTGTATTCTTGTATTCAGTCTCACCAAGTGTTCTGTGACGAGGACAAGTAAGAGGGGAAGAGGGAGATATAGAGATATCTACCCCATAAAGGGAAGGCAAGAACAGGAACTAGAAAAAAGAAACATATGGGGAATGAATTGCAATATTAAGAGGAATACACAAACCATTCTCCATCAGCAGCGTGTGAGATGCTGACACATAATTTACCTATAGAATTTCGTTAATAAAAGCAGTAAATTAGATATTACGAATAGTATCTACATTTGATTTGTCCAACACGCTGTTTATATCCCCTTCGATAGTATCTTTTACCCATTGATTTACTGTATTAATTCTATTAATACATTAATTAAACTGTATTAATTAAAGACTTGCATTAATCTCCCCTCATTCATCCATTGGTTTCTTTGTCTATATCTCCCCTCGTTCGTCTTTTTCAGTCATATTACCCTTTGTTCACCCATAATATTCTTCAGTTATATCGCCTGTCGTTCATCTATCGTATACTTTAATCATATCTCCTCGTTCACCGATAGCATACTTTAGTCACACTTCCTTTATTAATATCACTGTAGTCCAGGCTGGATTAAAAGCTAACATACAAAGGGATGAATAGTTATATCCTACAACACCTATTTTCTCTCTCACCTCAGTTGGATAATTATGGAGAACCTTTTGGGGTTTATTAAACCTTTGCGGTTTATTAATTTTGGGGTTTAACTGTGCTTCCCTCAGCATTTTCACCTCGCAACTCATTTTCTTGTTTGAAACATCATTTTTTCTGTTTAATAAAGCTATGTTGCTTTATAAATCTTTCCCGATTTTATAAGCATATACATACCTTTCCTATTTCAAATAGAAGCCTTTAGTCTAACATACATCCAAATAGTATCCGACCTTAGAGTTGTAATTGGACAAAGAGTATTCTTAAGTACAAATATATTTTGAAATTATTAAAATTTGGATGTTCTTTATAATCCAGCGTCTTGTCACTTCACCTTGTTGTATTTACAGAGTCGAGCCATAGCTCCCTGGCCCCACTTTTTCATCTCCTGGTCAGTTAATGCCATATGAATCCCTTCTGTTCTTCGGCTGTATTTCTATGTCATCTGAGCGCTGTGTTACCCAATCTAGACTCATCAGGTCATGCCTGATGAGTGTTGAATTGTTAGCAAAAGAATTAAACCCGTTTCAAGATAGAGAAATGCCATGGTAATTCCTTTTTTGTGAAGTCAGTTGGAAAGAATCTCAAATGACTTATTGATTTTCTTCCCAAATGGATATTTAGAGGATGAATTCTTGCGGAATCTTAATGGCTGAACGCCAAGAGTCTGAGAAATCATCTTTGTTGCTTCGGCGTGAGAAATACTCATGGAACAGTTTGCGGTTGATGAGAAATGTTTAAGTGAGCAGCGGTGTTGGGGCCAAACTAGCCTTAATTATCTCCCATCTCCCACCCCGGTGATGGGATGGGATCACACTAGTAAAGCACTCACTCACTGAGTGCGTGGCACTCACTCAATGACACAGACTCACTAATTCTAACTCACTTACTCTGATCCATTGACACTGACTCACTGACACTGATCCATTGACACTGACTCACTAACACTGATCCATTGACACTGACTCACTAACACTGATCCATTGACACTGACTCACCAACACTGACTCGTAATCTTACGGTCACTTTTAACAAAAGAAACCCTAAAAATATAATATTACCAGTGACACTGCAAGCAAGTATATTGAAATGCAACATGCAAAGCTAATAATGCCCCACGATCAACAAACACTCTCGACATAAACTATTTTTTACCAATCTTGGGAAAGAACGAAATCCAGTCACCTTCGAGGTAATCAAAAAGCGCTCGACTCAACGGTGAATTTCTTGGCGACGATCATCATTGCAGCTTCGAGACCGTGGAGCAATATCCCCCCTGGCCCAAGACGCTATTCTGATAGCAGTAAATATTGGCTCAGCAAATGAAGCGAACGCCTTCTTGACAAGGCTGATGACACACTACCAGGAGACAAAGGGAAAGTCCAATAAAGGGGAAAATGAAATTATTTGGCGGTGCGGAGTGGGGCCAGTGCCAACCCAGGCGATCTACAGTTACTGCGGTTGGCACTACTGGTGATAGTCTATTGGCACCGGGTGGGATTGTGTGACCTTTGATCTATCTTGGATTAGCTCGTTATTACCTTTTCTTGCCCTTTTGTTCTTTAATTGGTCTCTCTTTCTCTCTCTCTCTCTCTCTCTCTCTCTCTCTCCCTCTCTCTCTCCTCGTCTCTCTCTCTCTCATCTCTCTCCTCTCTCTCTTCTCTCTCTCTCTCTTATAGTTGTCTTAGTGCTGTGGCTGATGGCAGGTTTAAGTTGGATATAAATCCATTACTTTCTCACTGACTTGAGTTATTCTCGTACTGATGCCTGTAAGGGAGTTTTGCTCTCTGTTTACATAGAGGGCGCGAGACGCCGCGGGAAATTCAAACGGGCGCGGCGGCGTCTTCTCTAAACCCGCCATTTCTCTACTTTAACTAACACCAACATTCATTTGGGATGATATTGAGGTTTCGAATTAAATTACAAGCAAAAAGGCTTCTTGTTTTACACCAGCTTCTTTTGAAGCTTGTAAAATAGATGTATTTAATGATTTTTACTACGCTTTCACTTATGTTGTCATACTTACCGTTTTCAGCTCGACAGTGTAGTGTGAGGGAGGCCCCGACAGGGTAAGGCCCAATGATGCCACTCACCTCGAGGCCGGCCTCACTCACCACCGTCAACCTCCGAGGGGGAACTGTCACATGGGAGGGGGGAACCACTCAATTAGCTCCCTCCTAGACTACGCTTTTTTATGGCAAGCTTCAATGTAAAGATATGGTTAGAGAGGAGAGGATTTCCTCAAGTTACTCCTTGAAGGAGACGTTTTGTTTGACAGGCTGTTATTGCTGAGCTGTGTTTTATATTCAACGAGGATTGTATATATGGATTACATATGTTGATTGAATATATGGATTGTATGTCGATTAGGATTATCTACTTTACTTCTGAATACTACATACGTATTAAGTAACGACAGTTACAACATTAAGAGGCATATAGTAGTTTAAATAATAAGCATAATGTTGGTTCATGCTGCAAGGGATTGATTAACAACATACCGACCACATGCAGCTGGATGCGTACGTTCCTGGTGGGGTTAGAGCGGTAGTCGACCCGGCAGCGGTACTGGTCGTGGTCCGAGGCGCGCACTGGGTGAACGACCAAACCAGGCGGCCTGGCTGACAGGTCGAGGCTTGCACGATCGCCCAGAACTGCTTCGTCAGACCAATGCTGACCGCCTCGCAACGCCCCATTCCGCTCGTCGATGCTGAAGAGAGACAAAATGCGCTGACTGTGCGGAAACGCTCAGACCAGGAGACTGCTACACGACTTTTAAATGACTCTGAGGGCAAGGGTTCGAAACTTTGTGGAGGAAATGGTTTCAGTGGCCCATGATGGGGGTCAAGTTCTAAAACCCCCGAAGCTCTTCTTGCTACGCAAGTTACAGCCTTAATGAGCTAGTTGTAGTGTTTATTAACATATTTATCTATCAATCTATTCACACTTTATCAAATATCACTAATGAAACCCTAACACAAAGAGTGTTTAAGGTGTTCAGTTACTTCACTAATGACTTAATTTTTTCTGTTGATGCATAATAGAGGCGCTTCAGTGGCATATAATGAGCTCATGTACTGGACCCTAATGATCTCCAGGCAAAGTAATTTACAATTAGGGGTGATCTAGTGTCACACAATTACAGTTTGACTCTATGTACTGCACATCACGCTCCTCAGTTTTCGGGTTGGAGGCAAAGTTTCAGTCACTGGCAAGCAATAGAAGAGGCAATAGAATAGAAGAGGCTGTAGTGCCTCTTCTATTCTAGACATTTATGCTTTAATATTCACAAGGAGAATATCCCAGTCCGTCCTCCTAAGGTCTCCCAACGTCAAAAACTGTCGTACTAAGGTGGCCCTTATCCTAACTTACCAGAGGACCCAAAACAGAAAACGGGAGAGTATATCAATTTCGAGAGCCGCTTTCATTTTCTAGTTCGACGTTTTGTGGACTTAGGTAGAGCATACGTCAAAATTCGACGTTCTATTAGGAGGACGGGTTGCAGCCATTTGGCAACAGAACCTGGCCTACTAGATTAGCCAGCAGTATTCGCGTTCCAGTTGGGACTCTGGTCATATTATAGATTCTTCCCTCTTTTGTACTATGAGGAAACCTGAGAAATTATTAAGAATATACATACAGGATTTCCCTTTCTCTTCTCTAAGGCTAAGGGTCCTTACACTTGCCCCAGACATGGTACTCCTATTCACACGATTGTACTGGGAAATATCACAAAGTGAACAGGGCTCTGGATTTGTTAATACTGTCACATTTATCTTAAAATGAACTCTCTATTCTTAAAGAATCTAAAGAGAAGTGTCAGTTCCGGCCATGATCTTAGAATATATTATATGAGTCTTAAAAGTTTCATGAGCTAAGAATATATTTACTCAATCAAAAATATGCTGCATCAACCATCAATATCTGATCAACTTTCACATAAATCAATCAATTTAAATATCAAATACACCACAATGTTTCCTGTGTAAATATCTATTTATAAGAATAACCTACACACCATGACAGGGGAAATTGTGAGAAAAGTGAAGAAGCTCATCAGTAGGACACAAATCTTACAAACTCTTGTCAAAAGCAGAAGAAAATGACAGGTAAGATTTGTGTCTTCACTCTCATTTTTGTTTCTGAAGCTGAAAGAGTTGTGCAAATGGAAAATGGAAGGTAATTGTTTCTCTCAGCACTCTCAGCATTACCCATGTAGTGGTGAGAGTCCCATGTAGGGTTGGAAGTCCCATGTTGGGTTGGAAGTCCCATGTTGGGTTGGAAGTCCCATGTAGTGCTTAGAGTCCCATGGAGAGTTGGAAGTCCCATGTAGGATTGGAAGTCCCATGTTAGGTTGGAAGTTCCATGTAGTGCTCAGAGTCCCATGTAGGGTTGGAAGTCCCATGTAGTGCTTAGAGTCCCATGTAGAGTTGGAAGTCCCATGTAGGATTGGAAGTCCCATGTTGGGTTGGAAGTCCCATGTAGTGCTCAGAGTCCCATGTTGGGTTGGAAGTCCCATGTAGGATCGGAAGTCCCATGTTGGGTTGGAAGTTCCATGTAGTGCTGAGAGTCCCATGTAGGGTTGGAAGTCCCATGTAGGATTGGAAGTCCCATGTTGGGTTGGAAGTTCCATGTAGTGCTGAGAGTCCCATGTAGGGTTGGAAGTCCCATGTATGATTGGAAGTCCCATGTTGGGTTGGAAGTCCCATGCAGTGCTGAGAGTCCCATGTAGGGTTGGAAGTCCCATGCAGTGCTGAGAGTCCCATGTAGGGTTGGAAGTTCGATTTGGGACCATGAGTCTAATGATGCCCTGAGGATGCCACATAATGCCAAGGGGTCAATTTTCTATGTTTCACAAGTCGCAAATGGTCCTTAAATAGTGTCTTTGGGGGATACAGCATGTGTCTCTACAGTGTCCCGTGTGACAGGAGCATGTGTCTCTACGGTGTCCCGTGTGTCAGGGACATGTGTCTCTATAGTGTCCCGTGTGTCAGGAGCATGTGTCTCCACAGTGTTCCATGTGTCAGGAGCATGTGTCTGTACAGTGTCCCGTGTGTCAGGAGCATGTGTCTCTACAGTGTCCCGTGTGTCAGGAGCATGTGTCTCTACAGTGTCCCGTGTGTCAGGAGCATGTGTCTCTACAGTGTCCGTGTGTCAGGAGCATGTGTCTCTACAGTGTCCCGTGTGTCAGGAGCATGTGTCTCTACAGTGTCCCATGTGTCAGGAGCATGTGTCTCTACAGTGCCCCGTGTGTCAGGGGCATGTCTCTACAGTGTCCCATGTGTCAGGAGCATGTGTCTCCACAGTACCCCATGTGTCAGGAGCATGTGTCTCTACAGTGCCCCGTGTGTCAGGGGCATGTCTCCACAGTGTCCCATGTGTCAGGAGCATGTGTCTCCACAGTACCCCATGTGTCAGGAGCATGTGTCTCCACAATGTCCCGTGTGTCAGGAGCATGTGTCTCCACAGTGTCCGTGTGTCAGGAGCATGTGTCTCCACAGTTTCCCGTGTGTCAGGAGCATGTGTCTCCACAATGTCCCATGTGTCAGGAGCATGTGTCCCGCTCCGTATAGAGAAGCGAGACCTATGAGGCCTTTTAATGCCATGTTTCAGAACTGTTTTATTGAAGCGATTCGCAATTATCATTTAAAAGGTTTTCTAATTAACTGAGCGTCACTTTACCCGCACCTGGACTGTACCGTCCTGTACCAGAGTGTGGGAGAGACCTCACCTGTATATGAGAGTGTGTGGGAGAGAGACCTCACCTGTATATTGGAGTGTGTGGGCGAGGCCTCACCTGTATATTGGAGTGTGTGGGCGAGGCCTCACCTGTATATTGGAGTGTGTGGGCGAGACCTCACCTGTATATGGGAGTGTGTGGGCGAGGCCTCACCTGTATATTGGAGTGTGTGGGCGAGACCTCACCTGTATATTGGAGTGTGTGGGCGAGGCCTCACCTGTATATGGGAGTGTGTGGGCGAGACCTCACCTGTATATGGGAGTGTGTGGGAGAGACCTCACCTGTATATTGGAGTGTGTGGGCGAGACCTCACCTGTATATGGGAGTGTGTGGGAGAGACCTCACCTGTATATGGGAGTGTGTGGGAGAGACCTCACCTGTATATGGGAGTGTGTGGGAGAGGCCTCACCTGTATATGGGAGTGTGTGGGAGAGAGACCTCACCTGTATATGGGAGTGTGTGGGAGAGACCTCACCTGTATATGGGAGTGTGTGGGAGAGGCCTCACTGTATATGGGAGTGTGTGGGAGAGACCTCACCTGTATATGGGAGTGTGTGGGAGAGGCCTCACCTGTATATGGGAGTGTGTGGGAGAGGCCTCACCTGTATATGGGAGTGTGTGGGAGAGACCTCACCTGTATATGGGAGTGTGTGGGAGAGGCCTCACCTGTATATGGGAGTGTGTGGGAGAGGCCTCACCTGTATATGGGAGTGTGTGGGAGAGACCTCACCTGTATATGGGAGTGTGTGGGAGAGGCCTCACCTGTATATGGGAGTGTGTGGGAGAGGCCTCACCTGTATATGGGAGTGTGTGGGAGAGAGACCTCACCTGTATATGGGAGTTCCAAAGGTGCCACGGTAGAAGAGAACGAGAATTGTATCGTCGCTGGAGATGGGAGGTGTGACCTCACAGGGCAGCAGGACTCTTCCTCCCTCCACGACCTCCACCTCCGTCAGCGGACCTGGAGGAGGAGGTACGAAAGGATTACTGGAGGCCCCTAAAGGATTACTCGAGGCCTCAAGGATTACTGGAGGCCCTAAAGAATTACTGGAGGCTTAAGGGATTACATGAGGATTAGGGGATTACCGGAAGCCTCGGGGATTATAGGAGGCCCTAAAGGATTACTGGAGGCCTTGGGGATTACTGGAGGCTTAGGGGATTACTGGAGGCTTAGGAGATTACCGTATGCCTCTGGGATTACAGGAGGCCCTAAGGGATTACTGGAGGCCTCGGCGATTACTTGAAGCTTCGGGGATTTATGGAATCTATAAAGGATAGTGGTTTGTGAGGGTTAGTGGTGTAATTTAGAATTATTAATCATAGTAAAGTCATTCACAAACTGTTTTTCACTGGAAATCAGTGAATCAGTTATCTTGTTGGATAATATAAGCAATAACGTGTTATCTTGCTGGATAATGAAATCAATAACACGTTATCTTGCTGGAGAATTTAAGCAATAACAAGTTACCTTGCTTGATAATGTAAGCAATAACAAGTTATCTTGCTTGATAATGTAAGCAATAACATGTTATCTTGTTGGAGAATGTAAACAATAACATGTTATCTAGCTGGAGAATGTAAACAATAACATGTTATCTTGTTGGAGAATGTAAACAACAACATGCTATCTTGCTGGAGAATGTAAGCAATAACATGTTATCTTGCTGGAGAATGTAGGCAATAACATGTTATCTTGCTGGAGAATGTAAACAATAACATGTTATCTTGCTGGAGAATGTAAACAATAACATGTTATCTTGCTGAAGAAAGTAAACAATAACATGTTATCTAGCTGGAGAATGTAAACAATAACATGTTATCTTGCTGGAGAATGTAAACAATAACATGTTATCTTGCTGGAGAATGTAAGCAATGACATGTTATCTTGTTGGAGAATGTAAGCAATAACATGTTATCTTGCTGGAGAATGTAAACAATAACATGTTATCTTGCTGAAGAAAGTAAACAATAACATGTTATCTAGCTGGAGAATGTAAACAATAACATGTTATCTTGTTGGAGAATGTAAGCAATAACATGTTATCTTGCTGGAGAATGTAAACAATAACATGTTATCTTGCTGGAGAATGTTAGAAATCTTTTCGTGATGGATTTTTATATATATTTATATTGTGGTCTATCAAAGGGAGGTAAATTTTTTTAATTACTTAAAAAATGTCGCCTCGAACAACTGGCCAGGTTTTAATTGCTACCCGAGGCGACAACAGATTGATAAAAGTGCTTAGACAGGCTTTATCTATCATTTACATCATCATTGACGAAACCTTTATATCTTTCAACAGCCGCTTGCGGCTCTGTCTCAATAGATTAAACAGTTTAATGAGCTCCGAAGCATTACGTGATTGTTAATTGTTAATTGATAGCAATTACTGGGATGCGAAGTCTCCAAGATCGTAAACTGTATGTGAAATTTAAAGAAAGTCTCAATGGTTAAAGTAAGATGCACCGGTTTCGTAAATGGATGCGTAAATTTTAAACAAATCTTGGCCCGCGGGTTCAGAGCTCTTATTAAATCTTTATTTATGTTAATAGTTCATCGCTTGGAGCTTGGTGTTATGAGGCATATAGGATTATATACGAGGCTGCTATATGGTTATATCTAAGAGGGTGCTTACTATTATATACGATTATATACGAGGATGCTATTGGATTATATACAAGGGTGCTATACTATTATATACGAGGACGGTATACAAATTTTTGCTCGCATGTGTCAGGGAATGACACAGGTGGTATGGTGTGAGAGAATGACAGGTGTGTTCTTGTGCAGGTGTGGAAGAATGACAAAGGTGTACCTGTGTGAGAGAATAACAGATGTGTTCTTGTGCAGGTGTGGAAGAATGACAAAGGTAGTATAGTGTGAGATAAAGCCAGATGTGTTCTTGTGCAGGTGTGGAAGAATGACAAAGGTAGTATAGTGTGAGATTAAGCCAGATGTGTTCTTGTGCAGGTGTGGAAGAATGACACAGGTGTGTGTGGGAGAATGACACCTCAGGAGACGAAATACATCCAGTTGAAGCGTCTTCAAGTCACCAATGTCGGCGGCTTGTGAGACGATTGTCCTTGGCAACTAAATTAATTACTGGAGAATTGAGAAGAAACTTCACTTAGGTTATAATGTATATATCGCTCCTGGGAAAGGTCACCTGATTTGTTCAGGGAGCTGAGATTAAGTCACAAAGGTCAGTTAGATTGGTCAGCAGGGGAAACAGATTCACCTATTGACTGGACCACCTTTTCAACCCACCTATTGACTGGACCAAACGTCAACCCACCTATTGACTACACCCCCACGAATTAGGAGAGAAGCTGAGACGCAATTTGAAAATAACATTGTTGCAAAAGCCAAGAAACAACTAAAGCTATTCCATAGCCATATAAAGAGAATATAACCAGCGCGAGACCATGAACTCGTATGGATGAAACAAGGGTGAACTCTCACAGAGAACGATAAGGAGGTATGCGAGGAACTAAGCAAAAAGATTTCAGGAGGTCTGTTCATTAGAGCCAGCGTAAAGACCAAGGTTGCAAGATGAAAGGCCATTGGGAATAATGGATGGCATTGTAGTCACTATGCAAGAGGTGAAAAAATATCCTGGGGGGAACTAGATGTGACAAATCAATAGTGTCAGACTTAATCTCAGCATGGCAGCCGAAGGAGTTAATGAAGCTGTTAATAATGTCGCGGAAAAGGTAATCGTAGTCCCAATATTAAAATAAAAAGTGACAGAAGGAGGTATTGAACTACAGAACGCAGTTCTAGAGGAAGTAGCCAGGTCGAGAATGGTGGAGCTTCGAGAGAAGATCAACTTTGTGACAAAAATGGAGCATGGTTTTAGAAATGGAAAATCGTGCCTCACAAACTTGGGTCCATGAAGCAAGGCATGTAAATACGGCTAGGTAGACTGTGGTTTTTCTAGACTGTCAAAGAGCATTTGACACAGTTGCCCCATGAGAGATTGTTGCACGAGATCACCACATCCCCACGTCAAACACACCACTCCAACCACACCCCCCCGTCAAACACCTCCCCCCCCCCCAACCACACCCCCGGGTCAAACACCCCCCCCCCCCAACCACACACACGCACAAAAACACACAACACAAAATTAAATTTGTAAAGACTCGCCATCCACTGAGGCCAAACATTTGTTTGTAACTCCGGGTAAAAATGGCGTGTTGTTCGCTGCTTTCAGCTGGCAGCCAAAGGCAATATGCCGTATTTGTGTCTAATTTGGTTTTCAGCCTTTGTGACGGTCGCGCATGAAAGAATATCTCATAAAACACGGCTATTTACCTTCAGATTCGTTTTATAGTCAACGTCCAGGAATATATACATATATGTATCTTATAACAAACAACCAGAGTTGCCTAACTAACCAAATTTGGTACAAAAAATCCAATTTATCTTTGGGTTGAAAGATATGTTTAATTTAATGAACTAGATAATTAACCTAAAATAATTTAGCATCCCTAACTTTTTTATGACAATTATTCTTCCCTAATACCTAACATAGGTGAAACTAAGCCTACGTTAGAAATTTACATTATGATAGTCAAGATAATCTTTGAATATTATAGAGACCGTACAAGTTTTGAAATATGTATTTCAAAGTATACATAATCCCTCTGTTAGGCAAAATAGTCTTTGCTTACTAGTTCTCATACTGCAATTCTGGCAATTAAGTGTATGTATGTATATATGTATTTATGCATGTATGTATACCTGGAGAGAGTTCTGGGAGTTCTTCTACTCCCCGAGCCCGACCTGAGGCCGGACTCAACTTCTGATAACTTGTATAAGGGAAGGAAGTACCACCTCTGGCTGGAAGAAGGGGGACCCTTAGCCTCGGAGGAAAGCACACATAACGCATTAGAGGGAATGTTTAGGTCCCCTCCAGTACAGTTTCTGGGTGATTTCTCCTACCACCCCCTTCCTTTTGTTATATATATATATATATATATATATATATATATATATATATATATATATATATATATATATATATATATATATATATATATATATCCTGTTTCAAGCGGGAGACCTGGCGGGGTTTAAGGCCATACTCATCTCTGCTTCTCTCTTGTGGAATTGTCTCATTACATATGTGGGAAAATAGGCGTGAATATTGCCTATTTATTGTAACGACAGTTTTTATTCATTTGTGGCCGCAAAATATTATAGATGCGGGATTGAATGTGCGAAAATGCTACGACTGGATGGCCTGTTTGGTGATTTGTTCCCCCCATTGTGGCGGCATCACTGGCAGCAGCAGCAGCATAATGCTGATGCTTTCTCGCTTATAGCATTGGTCCTTATATTCTCACCAGGACCCTTATCTCAGCTACCTTCATAATACTCAAAAACACAGTCTAGTTTAGAAGAGAATCAACTATTCAGGATACCATAATTATTCCGGTCCTGCCGTTTTGTAAACTGCTTCTTGTGTATACCAGAGTGGCTCGGGGTACCCCTGTGGTGCCCGGGGTTATCTTGTGTTAGAGTCTCTCCCACAGCCCCTTCAGGTCTCCCTTACACCGCGTCCCTCATCGCTGTAACTATGTTGTTGTTTAAGATTCAGCTACTCGGAGCAAAAAGTTCCAAGTAGCACGGGCTATGGTGATCCCGTAGTGGACTTGACTGTAACTACTTTTACTACACGATATCTGCATCACTATAATAAAAAAAATAATAAACTGTGTCCAAAACCGAAATATGTAAATTAATGCTAAACTCTACGGAAATTTAGTTGCATATTTCATATTCACTTACTCTTTTTTTTTTTTTTTTTTAAGATTTAAGCAAGGTGATTTCAAAGTCATATCATTAGTTTTTTCATTTTACATAATTCCTTTCTTAATTTTAAATAATATTAATTCAAATGTTTGTTTTAGTTATTTTAATAGTATAATACACAATATATACACACCGAAAACCGTATACCCGGCTCCTTGGTGAATACATACTGAGAGTATACTTTTATCCTGAATTATACACACGACTGAATTATACTTAATTCCTGGTGAGTCAGTGAGAAACTGTCGTGGCCTGAATAGCACTATAGAGCTTAATAGGCCATATGCCAAATGAATTATAGACACAAAAATAATTAGTTACACTTCCAATTTTTCGATTAAATTCAAGTGAATATTATCTGATTCAATTTACCCGAAATCATAAGAGACGCGAATGAAACAGGTCCCATACACGTCCCAACTACCTTGGAAGGCCTGAGGTAGTTCTTACTACACAATATTTCACGTGAAAATATTAACCTATTTTCCTACCTTCATGAAAACTATAGTCTTATTCCCCACCCTTGTCAAGGACTGAGACAATACGGACACGATCTTGAGTAACTACTCGATGAATGCTGTTCCTTATATCTCCTACCCCTCACGTCCGACACCAGTCACCTCAACAACCAATCATAACTCTCCCCTGGGATCAGGTGTGACCACACTGAACACCCCAGCTTCTCTGAGATACGAACCTCGGCGTTTATATCGCAAGTCGTAATCCCAAATCTTTTTTTATTTCATAATTGCTTCGCGAGAACCGAAGTTTGAAGCCTAAATGGGTTTAATTTTGGAGCAGCGAGATAGAGCCTGCTGCCTGAGGCACTCACTTCCTCTTGGTGACTCTTACTTAGAGTCACTCTTAGAGTCACTCTTAGAGTCATTATAGTGACTCTTGCCTCGAGGCACAAAAGGTTTGTGTCCACGACTCTGTCTCTCTCTTTTTTTGGTCCTTGAAGACAAAGATTCAAGGTTCATTTCCTCGCTCATGAGTGGATCTTTGCTGGGACTTAAATGTGAGCTCTCTCCTGTAGTGTTTGAGAGCTCTCTCTTGTAGTGTTTGAGAGCTCTCTCTGGTAGTGTTTGAGAGCTCTCTCTTGTAGTGTTTGAGAGCTCTCTCCTGTAGTGTTTGAGAGCTCTCTCCTGTAGTGTTTGAGAGCTATTTCTTGTAGTGTTTGAGAGCTCTCTCTTGTAGTGTTTGAGAGCACTCTCCTGTAGTGTTTGAGAGCTCTCTTCTGTAGTGTTTGAGAGCTCTCTCTTGTAGTGTTTGAGAGCTCTCTCCTGTAGTGTTTGAGAGCTCTCTCTTGACACAATACTTGTATGACACAGCACTTATAATGACACAACAGCTGACATATTCACAATACAACATATACAACACAACTATTGTATGACACATTTCACTAATTTTACCAAAATAATACATTAAATGAATATGCAAATTAGTCTAATAATAATAATAAGTATGTAATTAAAGGCTATTAATTAATGCCTCATTCATAGCCTGAATGAACATTAACAATGTTCACCTCGAGATATTGAACAGTTGTATAAAAAAACTGAATTATTTTTGTTAAATTCAATTTGAGAAATTAACTCTAAATATTAATGAGGATGAGATCTATTCTATGAATGTCATTAATGCGAAAGGAAAACATTTTTGTGTTTTCTATTTACCGTGTTAAAGCCTCTGGCCATAATTAAATTTTGAAAATGTGATGAAATAAAAAAATTTAAAGCAAATGTGACGAATTTTATGTAATTGTCTTTCAGTTTATCTTTGCTTGGCCTACAAAATAGGGTGAAAATGTGGCTTAAAGTTGTGTTCAATATTATTCATATTTTCTTCTGATTTCAGCTCAATAAATTGATTAATTTTCATATATGATGTATTTTTGATACCGTAAACATGTTTAGCTATGAGGCTATTTGGGGGGGGGTATCTATCCTGCGCCGCGTTTCTCCTCCTTTCACTTGCCCTCACTTCCTGTCTCTCCTTTCTCCCTCTCCCCCTATTTCCGCCTATGATAGGCCACACCCCACATGCTTCATAATGCAAAGTTGTGCGAGTTTAGCCCAAAGCATCTGACTTCAAAGCTTTGGTAGAGAGACGGTCACATGGACATTTTCTACTGAATATATATATATATATATATATATATATATATATCTATATATATATATATATGATATATATATATATATATATATATATTTGAAACGTCTGAAATGGACGAAAGCTTGACTGATGCAGTTGAGTTCGTACGTTTAATATTTATTTATAACACTGGGTGTAGAAGCCAACAACCCCCACAACCACCAGGCAGGTGGGTGTAGAAGCCAACAGACCCCCACAACACCAGGCAGGTGGGTGTTAGAAGCCAACAGACCCCCACAACACCAGGACAGGAGGGTGTAGAAGTCAACAGACCCCCACAACACCAGCAGGTGGGTGTTAGAAGCCAACAGGACCCCCCACAACACCAGACAGGTGGTGGGGGTAGAAGCCAACAGACCCCCACAACACCAGGCAGGTGGGTGTGTAGAAGCCAACAGACCCCCACAACACCAGGCAGGTGGGTGTAGTAGAAGCCAACAGACCCCCACAACACCAGGCAGGTGGGTGTAGAAGCCAACAGACCCCCACAACACCAGGCAGGTGGGTGTAGAAGTCAACAGACCCCCACAACACCAGGCAGGTGGGGTGTAGAAGCCAACAGACCCCCACAACACCAGGCAGGTGGTGTAGAAGCCAACAGACCCCCACAACACCAGGCAGGTGGGTGTAGAAGCCAACAGACCCCCCCACAACACCAGGCAGGTGGGTGTAGAAGCCAACAGACCCCCCACAACACCTGGACAGGAGGGTACAGAGCTCTTTAGAGCCCGACAAGAGGCAATCTCGCGCTCTTCTGTTATGG
>WNGS01165503.1:11534710-11547288 GCA_020271785.1 Procambarus virginalis | reverse complement strand
GAAGAAAAATACTGAAAACTCTATCAAACTTAACAATTTCAATTAATATTACAAATTGCTTTTAAAACGAGGCAGCATATATATTTGTTTATGAACACATTTAGGTACATCTGGATTTGTGCAGCTGCCCTAGACAATATGAAGGGAAGTACAATGTGACACAAAGCTAGCTACGTGATGCTAAAATCCCCATCACACAAGATGGTTTGTCATACAGACTATATGTTCAGTAGCCTGCACTGGTAAATTTTGGGTGCATTATGAGGATAGCCTCATGGACACGAGAGGTAATAAAGTAATTGCAAAGTTCCAGGTACCTCATGTCGGGGCGGGTCTGAAGGGTGTAATGACTGGACATTCAGTGATGTAGTGTGTGAGGTCATGACCCAGTTCCTGCTCACAGAGCTGGTACCTGGAGTGCTCAGGATTGGGAGACCCGTCACCTGTAGCCACCTGCCACAGGTAACGGTAGCCACCTGCCTCAGGTAACGGTAGCCACCTGCCACAGGTAACGGTAGCCACCTGCCACAGGTAACGGTAGCCATCTGCCACAAGTAACGGTAGCCACCTGCCACAGGTAACGGTAGCCACCTGCCACAGGTAACGGTAGCCACCTGCCACACGTAACGGTAGCCACCTGCCACAGGTAACGGTAGCCACCTGCCACAGGTAACGGTAGCCACCTGCCACAAGTAACGGTAGCCACCTGCCACAAGTAACGGTTGCCACCTGCCACAAGTAACGGTAGCCACCTGCCACAGGTAACGGTAGCCACCTGCCACAGGTAACGGTAGCCACCTGCCACAGGTAACGGTAGCCACCTGCCACAGGTAACGGTAGCCACCTGCCACAGGTAACGGTAGCCACCTGCCACAAGTAACGGTAGCCACCTGCCACAGGTAACGGTAACCCAACCTGATCCTGGCAACCACTGTGTCGCACAGTCTGGTGGACGTTTTGTGCTGCCCATGGATATAGGTTTCAGATCTGAACAAATCATGGCCTTTTATACTGGTGCTTTCAGGTCGTTGGGGGTCAGTAATTTATCTCCTGTCAGACCTGAGTGTTTGGAACAATATTGTCTTGACAGCAAAGATGGGGGTACGTAAGTCTAATTCAACTTTATCTTTGTTACATTTTAGCTAATTACATTGCAGCTAATTTAGCTGCAATGTCCGTGTCATTATGATGGGTTATATTTTTGTAAGATGGTACTCAAAGGAGATTTGAAACCCTTTTCTCTGTGCAGCCATTAGGTCATTTATAATTGTTAGTATGAAGTTCTTACTGTCGATCTTCCAGGAGAGTTTTCAATTACTTGAAGAGTAGACTGAATCACAAAATATTCCTCCTTCAATGTTTTTTTAATATACTGGTAGCCAGTTGTAGTGCCGCTAGTTTAACTTGTGTGGAGGTCAGCTAGTTATTTAACCTGATACTGACAGTCTGTGTGCAAATATTATTTCTCTAAAACCTACATGCTGCTGCTGCAGTCCGTCCAGTAGAAGATTGGACTGAGCCGTCGGCGTAGACACAGTGCTCGTGAGATCTTAAATTGTCGATGGAGGAGGCAATTGTGTCAAATTAAGTGTGACAGCTTTGAGAAGAGCAAGATTCTCAGAGACAAGACTCTAAAATGACAGCATGAACACTTCGTTAAAGTCTGAATCAACAGAAGTTAAAAGTCTGCATTAACGAAGCATAAATGTCATCATTAGCATAACATTAAAGTCGTTGACCAATCTCCATAAATATTACCTTCAACTCAGGATAAGAGTTTGCATCACTAAGATTAAAAGCTGCTTCACCACGAGATAAAAGATTGCATCACCAAGGCATAAAAGTATACATCAAACCCACACATAAAAAAGTCCGAATCATCACGACATAAAAGACTGCATCAGCTAATTTTCACCTTTACCTCAACTTTTTTTTCCCCGTCGATGAATATTGCAGTTTTAAAATAGTTTTCAAACAAAAATTTAGGCCCATCAGGGTTATGGACGTTCATTTTCGCTGAAATTTAATATTAAATGCAAAACGGGGCTTTTTTCGAAGGTTCACTGGGATTGATCATGGAAATTGCTGGGCATTGTTGGCAAAAATAACTTTCATGACGGATATCACATAGTTCATTAGAGTGTAAAGATAAGCAGATAATAACCCCCAATTTTCGGGAATGGAAGTCATTTTAGTTAAACTAATCGCATATAATCACAAAGTGACCGAGACTTGGGGACATTTGATTGTATTTGGAACTGGATGGATTGTACCTGAATGGGGTTTTGGGAGTTCTTCTACTCCCCAAGCCCGGCTGAGGCCAGGCTTGACTTGTGAGAGTTTGGTTCAACAGGCTATCGCTTGGAGCGGCCCGCAGGCCTACATATACTTGCTTGATGGGGTTCTGGGAGTTCTTCTACTCCGCAAGCCCGGCCCGAGGCCAGGCTTGACTTGTGAGAGTTTGGTTCTACAAGCTGTTGCTTGGAGCGGCCCGCAGGCCCACATATCCACCATAGCCCAGTTGGTCCGGCACTTCTTAAGAAAGCCATCCAGTTTTCTCTTGAAGACGTCGACGATTGATGAAACGAGACCGTCACTATGCCATCCAGTCCAAGTTTATGCAGATCGGCGTTCAATCCCCGACCGTCCAGGTGGTTGGTCACTTTTCTCAAGTATTTTCTGAGATGCAGAGAGTATAAGGAGGATGACAACCGGAAGATCATACGCGGTTCCATACAATAATGATACAACCAGGCGATTTATCATTGTATCATCTGATACATCTCTATACAACGTTTAGTAACGCAATCATGTCACACGGAATACTTAAACATAGACGCGACGTCGAGACGTCAACCAATCCGTTACTTTTCATGACGATAACTGTTTAACAAAATGCGATCTGTTGCGGTACAGAGACTACACACACATCCCTTCGTTCACTTGAGAGACTGACAGGAAGGCTGAGACCAAGAGCTACGTAGTGATAGTTGGAACTTGTCATACGCGGTTAGTAAGTATGTGAAGATGTCACAGACTGAATTGTTTTAATGCAATTTTTATTTCCCTTTGTTTTCGCTTCGGACAAGGGCTCTTGAATAAGACCGCCGATAAAAGCAAATGAAAGTTACTAATACACCCAACATCAAGAAGAGTTTACATTCACATAGAGCGAACTTAGAGTATACATATTTTTTTACATATATACAAATGCTGTATCCATACGTACGAATACATATTTTGAAAACAAATCTATGGCTGTGAGTTAGATAGGGAGACAGGAACTGAAATCAATCATTACGTACTAAGTGCAAATGTCGACATCTTGTAGAATCACGTGTCAATCTATATTAAATCAGCATAGCAGAATACATGACAGCTTGTTGTATGCTGGTGTCTTGGATTAAACATTGAAGACTATCATTGATATGGTTCTGATCCGATGCGTTGGGAAGCATTTTAGGTAGACTGATGTCCCCCCTTCCCCCTATGGCTAGGGACTGACCTCCCCCCAAGAGGTCAGTCGTGACTCCTGGCCACGACTGGGACCCACAATTGTTGTGTGGTTCTCAGGTTGACTGTTTACTGCTTCCTGAGAGCTATACATTTGTCAGACATGTATAAATAATATGCAAAACTATTTTCACAAAAATAATGTGTGTATTCGTCATATTTACATTGTAACATTATAAGATAACTTATAATTATTTTTATTATATTCTTGTCTTTTATTTTCCCTACATATTTTCGATTTTTTTTTGTTTTTTTTATTTGCCTTCCAAGAAAAAAATTGCGAAATTTTCGAAATTTATTACAGTCAATTTAAAGAAACATATTTGCATTAACCTTGCTATACTATATTTTACAAAATTCTACAAAATAGCTTCAGATAATATGCACAATTTAAATATAAGTTATATCACAGATGGGTACAAATCCTCTCTTGTGACCAATGATTCTGTTTCCACAATTCGGTACACACAATTCGTCCAGAGACAAATATATATAAGAACCAGCCCCATTACAGGTCTGAAAGTTTTTGCTTAAAAATAATTCAACGGTGTTTCTTGTGGCTTAGAAGAGTTCAACATTTTGATGACTGCGTGGAAAGCATGGCAGCAATCTAGTAAACTATAGTTTTGTTTGTCACGAGAACAGGAGTTATTTTCACATGACGTGATTTGTTGATTTAAGACAGAAAAAGAAAATCTATTGCATACAAACCATGGTAAAGGTTCTCTGATTCGCAGGTTAATGCTTTTGCGAGAGAATTGAAGCTTTTTTTTCCCTGCAATATAGAGAGTGTGTGGCCACAAAAAGTACAGTTTCTGCAAGCTGTTTGAATTATTAAAATAATGGTTAGTGTACAGGATAACTGAAATGGTCTCCAGAAGCAACCCTTATTTTGGGGTTTGAGAGAACAAGGGATAAAGATGAACTTGAGCAGAGGTGATGATGGACTTAGGAAAAGGTGATGATGGACTTAGATGGCAGAGGTTCAGGAGAAACATTTGGAAAGGTGACCTAGACATCTATCGAACTAAACTGTTACGTCTGGCAACATCTATCGAGCTAAACTGTTACATCTGGCAATTACACACAAAAAGATTATAACCCAACCCCAGTACCTTCTGTATCCATCTATCCATTTATCTGTCATCTATCTTCTTCCATCTGTCCCTTGACCGCCTAGTCTCCATCCCCTTGGGCCTCCCCCCCCCATGTTACCCCTCCCCTCCCTTTTCTGTCAGAAATGTACAGGTCTCTTCCCTTTCTTACCCCTGTCTCCTTCTTTGCTGCCCTTCGTCCTCCCTGTCCCTCTACCCNGTTTAGCTATTTTGCTGAGAAGTTTACAGGTTATAGATTACAGGTTACAGGTTATAGGTTACAGGTTACACGTTATAGCAAGTTGTTATTTATTGTAACCTGTGTGTCTGTGTACCTACCGGTGCAGAGCGTGTGTGGCTCCCACTGACTGCTGGCATTGCAACATTAGTCCACTCTGCAATTTCTCTCTAGATCCAGACGCCCTCCATCGATACGAGAATTATCCTCCTACACTGCCTCCCTCGTTTTCCTGGTGGCACCACGATCAACGAGGGTCGCCGGACAATGGGAGAAACTTGGCGTGAAACTGGTCATTGATGTGGTCCGGTCTCTGACTACCTCACGTAGGAGGAAGTCATCTATAGTGAGATATTCAATGTTAGTCTCAATGACTCGCGGATGGGCAAGATATAGCTTGATATTCTTGATAATAAAATTGCTCACTGTTAGTGGTGTATGTTGATGTCTGGATAAGCTGGAGTATTTGCCATTTGAAGCCAATAAGATGGGAAAGAGAGGGAATTATCAGAGGAAAGAACCAGTCCATTACGATTGTATAGCACTGGAAAAGGGCCAGGATAAGGATTTGGGATGGGAAGGGGGGGGGGAAGGAATGGTGGCCAAGCACTTTGGGACGGTCGAGGGAATGAACGCCGACCTGCATGAAGCGAGACTGTCGCTCTACCGTCCAGCCCAAGTGGTTGGATAACCAACTGGGAAGTACTTCTATTAAGTACTTGGTAACTGGTTAGCAATCTAATTTACGTTGTGCTGTAATGCAATAACTCAGGTGTCTGTTATCTCTGTATTTTATTGAATGATTTGCTCTTGTGATTACACTGTAGCCCCATCATCACTGTAGCCCCATCATCACTGTAGCCCCATCATCACTGTAGCCCCATCATCACTGTAGCCCATCATCACTGTAGCCCCATCATCACTGTAGCCCCATCATCACTGTAGCCCCATCATCACTGTAGCCCCATCATCACTGTAGCCCCATCATCACTGCAGCCCCATCATCACTGTAGCCCCATCATCACTGTAGCCCCATCATCACTGTAGCCCATCATCACTGCAGCCCATCATCACTGTAGCTCATCATCACTGCAGCCCATCATCACTATAACATGAACATCACCTGGATATATAGTCTGAAAAAACTGCACTTTCTTGTGACCTCATCAGTCTTCAGAACAATATTAAGATATCATTACGAAACCTGTTGATCTCTCCTCTCTCCTCTTGAAGCTGAAGAGGAGAGGTAAATGTCAAGCCGAAACCACTAAGCCAGCACCACTACACAGCTCTTGGCCAGAACACGAACACAACAGGAAAAGGATGGAAAAAAAGGGGGAAATGTTAAATAGTAGATCAGGAGATTTGCTTTAATTTTGGTTCTCCTCTATACAGCAGCACCCGGCCGGCCACCGCTCTCAGCTAGAATCCTTGGGTGAATATTTTGCAGCGAGATCGCCTGCTGGCTTATGAAATTTTTGTAAGATGAAAACCTGGCAAATATGTTAGGCTTTAAATATAAATATATATATATATATATATATATATATATATATATATATATATATATATATATATATATATATATAGCGAACAAGCCTAAATGGCTTGATTTTTTTACGGTCGTGATGGTCGAGCGGTTTAGGTCTCCTGTACACCAGTTGCATAGTGCTCCTGGCAGTATGGGTTCGAGTCACTTCTGGGGTGTGGAGTTTTCAGTTATATATATTTTCTATCTTGTAATCTCTAAATATCTAAATTCCGTTCCGTTGTCGAGGCAGTGACAAGAGACTCCACACCGTCACCTGTATGTACACATGTTTCCAAGAGACACATGTATGTACACATGTGTCCAAGGGAACGAGCAAATCTTCTGAGAAAGCACAAACGCGTTGTTCAGTCAATGATTAGGGTAAGATTATCAACACAATGATTAGAATAATATCAACATGGGACACAAAACAACTGTTCAGCATAGTCTGATATATGACTCGACAGAACTGTGACAACCGGTTGAGATTATCGCTATGGTATCTCCCACAACCGGTTGAGACTATCGCTATGGTATCTCTCACAACCGGTTGAGACTATCGCTATGGTATCTCCCACAACCGGTTGAGACTATCGCTATGGTATCTCCCACAACCGGTTGAGAGGAGAGGCCTCGCAGGCCCCGTAGGACACAAAACACAGGCCGTAGTTCAGACTGAATATTGCGCTCCGAAACCCTGCAATTTATGTGTATTGCACAAGCCTGCCAATTGCTGTTATTGCAGAGCTCGCTTGCCGTGCTAATAGCAAATGTGAATAGGGTGTGCGAGTGTTACTCTGAATTTAAAATGAATTCCCAGCTCGAGCTGTGGATAGGAAACTTCAAAGTTTCCCCTCTATGGTATGTAACAGGGCCACCTGTAATGCTACGGGGCTCGCCATAGCCCGTGCTACTTGGAGCTTTATGTTCCAAATAGCGAATCTTTAACAACAACAACACCTGTAATAGCCTTATGAAACAGCATTTGTTACATAGATAATTTGTATTAACTCAAAAGCGAGGAGAATTTATAGAAAATCTAAAATGTATAGTATCAATTTATACACAATGCAATGTACTTGTGACACAATATTCATTCAGGAGTTGTAAAGCCTCGAGGCTGGTTTTATCGCCTGGAAATTGACGTAAGGAAGTGGAGTGTTATCCATTGGTTCGAGGAGTAACGAGTTATAAACCTGTTGGAGACACAGTGTATATATGTCGTGCTGAATGCCAACACCACCAGCTTGGTGAGTCAGTACCCTCACCACCGCTCGGGTGAATTAGCTTCCTGGTGCGTGGGGATAGTTAGTGCCTAAATCACTTGTTGGGACAGTCATTGCCCACAACAGTTAGTTAGAACAGTTGCTACTATATGTTAACAGTTAGTTAATAACTATATGTACTATCATCATTAGTACACTATTCCTTCCCCTGGGAAGGGGTCAGGATAAGGATTTGGAATGAAACGGAGAAAAGGAATGGAGGACAGAAGAAAATGTATACATGCTGGTTAGCACTGTAAATGTATGGCCACGTCTGTGGTAGAAAAATAATAATAAAAAAAAATTGGGACTGTCGGAGATTGAACTCCGACCTGCATGAAACGAGACCGTCGTTCTACCGTCCAGGAGTAACCCCAAACACACGCCCTAAGCCACTACACCGAGATATTCTACAGAAAGTAAGGAAGACTGACCCTCTAGGCGCATGCTACTTACAATGAGGCCTCGACGCTAGCATCCTACTTACAATGAGGGCCCTCGACGCTGGACCATTTTCATTTTAAGTAATCACATTAATTTTCATTGTATTAGCGCTCCATTACACAGACACACTTGCCATCACTTAAATCAATTCAGGAACGTTGCTCAGCTCCTGGCGACTTTAACCACCTGGTAATTACTAAGAGATACATGGCATTTTACCTTTGGAATGATTCTGTCATTTTGCCACTCAGTCATTCCATCAATAACTACCTGATTGTTCTTCCTTATGAGCCATAATACGTGAACAATCAACCTCAATTGCAACAATCTGCTGATTGCCCTGAGTCAATCTTCCAATTGTGCAGGCGATGAGTCACAATAACGTGGCTGAAGTATGTTGACCAGACCACACACTAGAAGGTGAAGGGACGACGACGTTTCGGTCCGTCCTGGACCATTCTCAAGTCGACTCGACTTTTAAGAATGGTCCTGGACGGACCGAAACGTCGTCGTCCCTTCACCTTCTAGTGTGTGGTCTGGTCAACAATCTTCATATTGTCTTTAAGTCAATTCTTCTTAAAAGTTTACTAAAACCAGTGTCGGAACACCAAAATAATAGAGAGATATTTAGCAAATATATTTTAATAATTTAAAATGGCATGATTTTGTGTTCAATTAACTCCTTCCATTCCCCCATTTTTTTATTAGAGAGAATTATATACAACCTAAATTAATTTGGTTTTCTTCAACAAGCAGTTTAGACAATGAAAGGTCAAGACGTTCCCTATGATCATCAAGAAACTCAGAAGACTGTAGAACAAAAAGTGATGATTGATGACGCTCACTACAATCTTGCATTAGTCTCGCTCGCTCTTTAATTACAACAAATGAAAAGTAAAAATACAGCGCATATGTAGAGGGGGGGGGGAATTATATTGGTGTGGTACTCTATCCACAGAGCCGGCTCTGTAATAAATAGAGTACTCTGTGATGAGTTCTGCTTCGCTGGCGGTCTCTAATTTGAGCGCTTACTGGGGATACATGCGGACACACGCCTACACACTCTATCCAGAAGACTCCAACAACAATTATATATATATATTTTTTGTTTTCAATATAAAAAACCAATATTTACGTAGTGGGAGGGAAAAGGTTATGTCAGTGTTGCGTTCAGCACAGGTAACGTAACGCTCCAGCACAAGTGACGTGACGCTCCAACACAGGTAATGTAGCGCTCCAGCACAGGTAACGTAACGCTCCAACACAGGTAACGTAACGCTCCAGCACAGGTAACGTAACGCTCCAACACAGGTAACGTAACGCTCCAACACAGGTAACGTGACGCTCCAACACAGGTAACGTGACGCTCCAACACAGGTAACAACGGCAACAGGACTGATTCCCCCATCCGTTTTTAAGAGCACAAACGGTTGCTCCGAAAAAGAGAGGCTTGATGACCTCACGCTGATCCTTAATGTACAGACACAAACACATCTTGAATATTCATCCAAAAGATTCTTTGAGTATTTGTCTCAAGTGCTGGGGGTTTTAGGCCTATTAAACCACCTTTTGAACTAGGTGGAAAAGTCATGGCTGCTTTGACTTGGACTGGACGGTAGAGCGATGGTCTCGCTTCATGCAGGTCGGCGTTCAATCCCCAATCGTCCTACAGGTTGGACACCATTCCTTCTTCCGCCCCGTCCCATGCCAAATCCTTATCCTGATCCCTTCCTAGTGCTATATAGTCGTAAGAACTTGGCGCTTTCCCCCTGATAATTCCCCCTTCCTCATCTATCTCCATCTATCTTAGTGGTGATATAGATCTTTCTTGAGCTTCTTTGAGTTTGTTTGTCACGTAGACCGTAATGTCCTGTAGTGATTTCCCTCTGAGTTGACTTACCCATTCAATCATAAACATATTTGATCCAGGTTAGATCAGAATCACTCAGACCACACAACTCATAACATAGATCTGATTTCCATTGGATTTTAAGTGGTCGTCAACAAGAGGATTCTTGACAATCTTAATAACCACTAATGATTCTTGACGGCAACTTAGTAATGTTAATTCCTAAATTATTACAATTATCCTGCAGGGGGTGTCCTTGTATTTCCCCCCCCCCCCCCCGCTTTCCCGGTGTTGTATTCTTTCCTATACACCTGCTTTATCATTATATACTTCCCTAATTCTTAAGCTTTATTTCCTAACAATCAAGTATGGATAAGTTTGAGTGGCCAGGGACGAGTGAGTGCCAGAGAAGAGAGCTCATTGCGTTAGTGCTCGATGGGTGATTTCCTCTCACAGGAAAAAGCAAACAAATCGTTCATGTGACAATGAGTCACAATGGCTGAAGATATAATGATCAAACCACACACACCAGAAGGTGGTGAAGCGATGAGGTTTTGGTCCGTTCATCATGTTGTGTGATGGTCCATCCTTCGACTTGATAATGGTCCGGGACGGACCGAAACGTCGTCGTCTCTCCATCTTCTGATATGTGGTTTGGTCAACATATTGTTGAGGTGTAGGTGTGGTCATCTGATCAGCTAGGAGAGTGCAATGTGCCCCAGGATGAACTATTAATAAGATATTTTTAGGGTTGCGTCTATGTATTAAAATAATACATAGACAGAAATAATACATAGACGCAAATAATACATGGACCCAATTAAGATACTGACCCAATTAATACATGGACGTAAATAATACATGGACGCTTTTCTTTCATTAACAATTAAGTCAACGGTGGTGTAGTGGCAGCGTATGCGACTTGGCATTACCCTGGTCGTAGGTTCGCATCCACCTCTCTTACCAGTGGATTTCCTCAATTAAGCCTACCATGTCGTTGAATAGGTCCCATAGTTCTCATCAACTTAGGTCTCATCAGACAAGCTCAGACAATGAATATTTTTTTTTTTACTTTGAACCAGTTATCAAGAAAATCAAATTCAACCATAATGATATTTGTTTTGACCTTTAGGCCTCTAATAACATCTGAATAATTAACTAGTTGTCCCTTTAGAGATAAAAGATGCCCAGTTACCCTCTAAATACCTAACTGGAATCTCTTTTCACCGGTAATAACTGACTTTTCACCGGTAATACCTAACTGGAATCTCTTTTCACCGGTAATTTCAGCTTAAATTAAGATTTGATCAAAACGAGACCTGTGAATTATAATCAACTACAGAACATTTGACAGGATTGAGTGTTAGGATGTTTTTATCACTATATATATTTCACACATCTCAATCTATTTTTCAAGATGCTATTTTTCAATAGCACCTTTAGTCGGTGTCAATAGATCTGGATCACCATCACAGCAGAAAATATTAAACTTAATAGTGCCTTGGCAACAGGAAGCTCTTCTAGCTTTGAACTTTTTCTACTATTGATCAAAATAGGCAGGAAATAATAGGGGGACTTACAATAGTACTATGTTTGACCCCTTTTTTAGTGAAGAACTATTGGAAAGCTGTAAATAATTTAATATCAGTTAAAAAAGTTACTAATTCATGGGAGGGAAAGACTTAAGGGCCGAACCAGGCCATCCATTGATCAGGGTAAGCCCTGAGCTATAATTAATGGGGAATGGGGAACGCTGAGCCTGATGAATCGTACCCGGACTGTGGATGATTCGAAGAAAAATGAATCGTTAACCTGTGACTCAGCAGCTCAGTCGAGTCAATTTATGACTGATCAAGATGGCAGCGTTTGAGGATGCCATCCACTGAGTTGCCATCCAACACACTGAGTTGCCATTCTATCCTCACTGGCCTGTCTATCCTCACCGGCCTGTTGGGTACAACCCGTTTCAGACCCAACGGAGGGCGGCCTCGCTCAGTACTCTTACACCACATCGAGGTCAGTAAGTCCAAGTCAGAGCCTAAACATAGCAAATTCAAGGTTGCTCTTGGTCAAGTCCAAGTATTTCAAGTCCTTCGCGGCGACAGTGGTCGTTCCAATCTTCTCCTTGATCCCGTTGATGATCGCGGAGGGATTGTACTTATCGTCTTCGGCCAGATGATGCACAATTAGCGTGAGACAGATGACCTGAGCGTCCAGGATCCACCGTGTGGGTTCCTTAGTGTAGCCAGGATGTCTCTGGCCTACGGTGTGTGTGTCCCCCCTCGAAGGGAATCCTCACTTCTTGTGTCATCTTGTGGATCCTTTTTGCCTCAGTCTGCCAGCCAGGTACAGGATAATATCGTCATGACCTTTGACCGCAATTCCGCAGCGTTTCATCGGGCAGGTTTGGCAGATGTGACCGAGAGTGCTCTTAAGATTATCTTAGGTAGTATTCTGAGGTAGTTATATTAGGTAGTATTCTGAGGTAGTTATCTTAGGTAATATTCTGAGGTAGTTATCTTAGGTAGTATTTACCTCAGAATACTACCTAAGATAACTACCTCAGAATATTACCTAAGATAACTACCTCAGAATACTACCTAATATAACTACCTCAGAATACTACCTAATATAACTACCTCAG
>WNGS01165503.1:11523477-11534234 GCA_020271785.1 Procambarus virginalis | reverse complement strand
CCTTTGTGTGTATTTATACCTCAATAAACGTATTTCAACTTCAATTTCAATTCAATTTCTTTTCTGTTTGAACGTCACTATTTTGTAATAGATCTCAAAATAAATTGTGAAGGCAGTGTTCTCTTCGCTGAATAAATTTCATGTTTGGGTTTGAAATTTGAAGACTTAACAATGAGATCCAAACCTGCCTCAAAGACTTAACAATGAGATCCAAACCTGCCTCAAAGTCTTAACAATGAGATCCAAACCTGCCTCAAAGTCTTAACAATGAGATCCAAACCTGCCTCAAAGACTTAACAATGAGTTCCAAACCTGCCTCAAAGTCTTAACAATGAGATCCAAACCTGCCTCAAAGTCTTAACAATGAGATCCAAACCTGCCTCAAAGTCTTAACAATGAGATCCAAACCTGCCTCAAAGTCTTAACAATGAGATCCAAACCTGCCTCAAAGACTTAACAATGAGATCCAAACCTGCCTCAAAGTCTTAACAATGAGATCCAAACCTGCCTCAAAGACTTAACAATGAGATCCAAACCTGCCTCAAAGACTTAACAGTGAGATCCAAACCTGCCTCAAAGACTTAACAGTGAGATCCAAACCTGCCTCAAAGACTTAACAATGAGATCCAAACCTGCCTCAAAGACTTAACAGTGAGATCCAAACCTGCCTCAAAGTCTTAACAATGAGATCCAAACCTGCCTCAAAGACTTAACAATGAAATCCAAACCTGCCTCAAAAATTTAACAATGAGATCCAAACCTGCCTCAAAGACATAACAATGAGATCCAAACCTGCCTCAAAGACATAACAATGAGATCCAAACCTGCCTCAAAGACTTAACAATGAGATCCAAACCTGCCTCAAAGTCCTAACAATGAGATCCAAACCTGCCTCAAAGACTTAACAGTGAGATCCAAACCTGCCTCAAAAACTTAACAATGAGATCCAAACCTGCCTCAAAGTCTTAACAATGAGATCCAAACCTGCCTCAAAGTCTTAACAATGAGATCCAAACCTGCCTCAAAGTCCTAACAATAGGAGCTGCTCGTATAGGCCAATAGGCCTTCTGCAGCTCTTATTAATATTACTATCCCCCTCTACTACACCTTACTTTGCTCCTCAGCTCTCTATTGCATATTTATTGCCTGTCTCTCTACTTCCTCATCGCAATCGACTTGAGAATGGTATTGGACGGACCGAAACGTCGTCGTCCCTTCACCTTCTAGTGTGTGGTCTGGTCAACATACTATTCACATTGTCTCCCTCTCTTTGTATTCCTTTCGTCGGCAGAAAACACTGAAAGACATATGCTTGAGGTATGCTGAATGAGAAATATCTCAAGCATGATGGATGAGGAATACCTGAGGCATGCTGAGTGAGGAATATCTGAAGTATGCTGAATGAGGAATATCTGAGGCATGCTGAATGAGGAATATCTGAGGCATGCTGAATGAGGAATATCTGAGGCATGCTGAATGAGGAATATCTGAGGCATGCTGAATGAGGAATGCCTGAGGCATGCTGAATGAGGAATACCTAAGGCATGCTGAATAAGGAATACCTGAGTCTGTAGTTGTTTATTTACATAAACAAACACACACAAACACACTGCTAGCACAATTAAGTATTTTGTTTCTGGCCAAAGTTTTTGCCGTACAGCGGAGCCACATTTTTTATTTAATGAAACACGTTGTTGCCGCGACCTAAAATAATTATATTTCTGCAGCTTTGGTAATATCGCTTTCCTTATGAGTCTTGTGGTAGATTATATTGAACGTTGAGTGGCGTCTCTGTATCTACTACTCTGTCTGTCCAGGTTATTTCAAGGTCAGGTAGAGTGCCTTCTCATGTAGGTGTGCTTGCATGGTCAAGCTCCAGCTCCCTGGCCTCGCCTCTATTAGCATTCTAATGCAACTGCGCTATTCTTTCATTTGTCATTGCATTCAATACTTGGATTTATATTTTAATTGGTTTTAAATTCTTTCAATGAAGGAATTCTTTCTGGCATTCTCAAGTTTTTCTACACATTCTTTGTTTCACACTTTTCACTACTTTGTTTTACACTTTTCACTACTTTGTTCCCACTTCAAACAATATTTGTCAACTTCGACCAACTAATATCTTTATAGATAATTACTACCTGCAGGTACTTAGCTATGTAATATTATACTAATTACGAAAATGTGTTAGAAATAGTTACTTGTTGTTATATATAATTATTAACCATTATTATTAGCCTAAATAGGATTATTATTATTTTTAATATGAGTTTCACACAGAAATCACATTAATGCGGGTTGCCAATGCCAGGGACGAAGGTTCGGGCCCACCCCACAGCCCTAGTGGCGGCTTTTCTCTCTCTCGTTTTTCAATACTAATTTTATTATTGATCAGATCACACTCCCATCTGACCACAGTGTAATGGTGCGTGTGTGTAGCTTGTGTGTGCAAGATGTCTGCAATATAAACACACACACGAGATTGCCATTGCAATATGCACAAATTCCCCAGGTGCAGTTTTTTTTTTTAGTTTTATTGCTCATGCGCCCCAGATCCCAAGAGGGAGGGGGGTATGGGGAGGGGGTGGTCATTCAATTGTTACCTGGAATATGCGTCATGTTCCCCTCTTCATCACAATCTTATATTTGATGTGCGTGTGTGTGTGTGTGTGTGTGTGTGTGTGTGTGCGTGCGTGCGTGCGTGTGTGTGTGTGTGTGTGTGTGTGTGTGTGTGTGTGTGTGTGTGTGTGTGTGTGTGTGTGCAACATTTGCCTGTTGATTTCTCCCGTATGCAATGGTGCTTTTTGCAGTGTTTAACATTGATAAGTCGGCCTGTGCACATCTACCTCCCCCCTCCCCCCCCCCCCCTAGATTATGTAAAGGGTTAGATAGTTTTTGCCAAGAGCTATTTAGCTAAGTGATGCTAAGGTACCCATCACACAGAGTACCCGTCACACAGGGTACTAAAGTAGCCATCACACAGGGTACTAAAGTACCCTTTATGTTAGTCATTCAGGGCTATGTGATCTGTCGGCTGTACTGGCAAATTTTGTCAGCATTGTAAGGATGGATTCCTGTATATGTTTAAATCTAATTTATTACTTGCTGGCGTCGTGTGCTTGTCTCAGTTCACCTGATAACACAGGTGATTTGTTCCTCCCTGTTCGAGGACCAGGTCAGGTCCTCCTCGATGCCTGGTCGAGGACTCCTCAACACCTGAGAAACAGGTCATGCACTCCTGAATACCTGAAATTCACAGGATTCAAGTCTCGCCTCCTAAGATCAGCATTGCTTATTCATTCTCCATCATTTGAGACTCATTGCGTCCTATGGTCGTGAAACACTGTACATGGAACATATGTACATATTTTCAGCTTGGTAAAAGCTTAATTTTTCCAAATTTGATTGGGTTATTTGTTCAGTTGAATTATTATTATTCACAACTTTCTATTGGGTAATTGCAGATTCTGCCTGTGCTGCTTGCAGTCTTTTCTGTTGTGAGAATTAGTTGGTGTTGAAGGTAGATGGCCGCTCTCTGCTTGGTGTGTATAGTCGTGCATCAGTTTCGCTTCATGCAGGTCCGTGTTCGATCCCCGACGGTCCAATTGGTAGGGTGGTATTCTTCCCATCCGACCTAACCCAGTTCCTTGTCCTTAAAATTCTGCCAAGTGCTGCGTGGTAATAGTCTAACTCTTACCTTCAAATTATTTTCTCTGCTTTCCCAACTGAAGTATAAGGAGCATTTAACAGGGCTTTTGCCTTGCTGAACGTCATATTTGTTGGGCTTACTAGAGAGGGCTGGAGGTGAAAGGACGAAGGCACTTCATCTTTCATCCTAAGCATGAATTAAGGAAATTCCTAAATTACCAATTTAGGAATTTCAAGAATGTCAAACTCACCACTGTAGACAAGAACAACACTAGGGAGACAGTCTAAAATCTGCAGACATCAAATTCTACATCAGAGACAACGAAATAAATACTTTATGTATAGACTATAATGGTTTATGTATAAATTGTAATACATAATCCCTCGTGCCTGTACATCTTCACCTCACTGACCTCATTCAACTGGACTACGTCCCTCGCCAGATTTACTCATGAGCACAAACTGTGTATATATCATATATTTACTGAAGTCTCTAAATGCTAATCTATCTTTTTTTTTACAATTTTGGACTATATTAATATAGGTGTTTCTCAGTTTGATGCTCTGTGGGGTCTGTTTGTCTGTCTGTCAATCTCTCTCTCTCTCTCTCTCTCTCTCTCTCTCTCTCTCTCTCTCTCTCTCTCTCTCTCTCTCTCTCTCTCTCTCTCTCTCTCTCTCTCTGGCTGGTCATTACCAATGGCCAGAAATTCATGACGTTTAACACACATCAACACTTGAATAATGTGACCATCTGTCAGGCACTTCACATTTAGTCCGTGTTAATTCAATCTTTCAACATTTAGAGAAGTCTTGATAAATGACAAGAATTCTGTTTTCAACACAAAAGCTATGCTATATAATGCACGAATATCACACAGCTGTTTGTGAAGTTAGCCCAATTAAATATTTCTTGATGAAGATAATATTTCCTTCTTCTCGTTATTTGATGTTGAAGGTCATCTGTTTTATCAGGTAGTATCTGGTAGTAAAGAATGTCTCTCTCCCTTACCAGCACCCACCTGTTGGAAATCACCTTGTTCATTCATTATTCATTCATTCATTAAACTTGTTCATTCATCTAAACACAAACTCACTCTCATGCATCGTTGCACGCACTCTGCTCAACACCGTCGCCCAATTACGTCCAAACATTGCCAATTATCTTGTCGTTTGCCTTAAACATCATTGTTTACGTCTAATCGTGCCTCCTAGATGCCGTCCCCTCGGCATAGCCCAACTGCTGTGCTAAATACTCCTCTATATCTCTCCTGTGTTATTTACTGTCATTGTTGCATGTTGCATTCACTGCCAAAGGGGACCCCTAATACTGACAAGGAGGACCTGAAACTCACTGTGGATTCCCCCTGTTGCAATCGAGAAATCGCCTGTCGTTCCTCGACCGGCCTGGCGTTACAGGTCTAGTCCTCTTCTCGTCCTCAGCGTTGCAGACTCTCACAGACGGACACCAAACAAGAGGGCGTCGGAGTCTCCTCTCACTGAACATTATATATGACATGAGAACACAGTCTGGGCCTCTAATGAACTCCCACCGAAATGCTGAGCAGTCTACGTACTCCCTGGGAGCCGTTTTTTTTTAACTTAATGTGACTCTCTACCTCGGCTGTACGTCAGCAGTGGTTTTGCGGGTCTCAGAAGCACTCCGGAACGAGGCCCGATTGCCCGTTCGAGGCACTACACTGGCACTACACTGGCACTACACTGGCACTACACTGGCACTACACTGGTTTAGTTTTTAGGTTGAGGGGAGAAAGCCTCTGCGGTTACTGGGTTCATGATTTTAATGAGTACATGATACAGATGGAACAGACTAATAATGACCTTTGATAACATCTTTGAGTCTATTATAGTGATACAGACAAGTTCCATTCCTTGTCTTGTATGTGATGGTCTGGAATGGATGGTGGCAGCATTTCTTCTTCTACTTCTTCCAGCATTTCTTCTTCTACTATCTACTTTTCTACTTCTACCTATCTACCCTTCTACATCTTCTACTTCTCCTACTCACTTCCTACTTACCCGTTATTCTAATTCCCCCCCCCCCCGTTACAGCTGATTCATCTCCGACCGTTGCTGATTCACCTCCACACGTTGCTAATCCACCTCCATCCGTTGCTAATCCACCTCCACCCGTTGCTAATCCATCTCCACCCGTGCTAATCCACCTCCACCCGTTGCTAATCCACCTCCACCCGTTTGCTAATCCACCTCCCCCGTTGCTAATCCACCTCCACCCGTTGCTAATCCACCTCCACCCGTTGCTAATCCACCTCCACACGTTGCTAATCCACCTCCACACGTTGCTAATCCACCTCCACCCGTTGCTAATCCACCTCCACCCGTTGCTAATCTACCTCCACACGTTGCTAATCCACCTCCACCCTCTCCATTCCGATGGTCAGCTTTTACGAATAACGCCACTGACCAAAAGTGATGAAAGTTTTCTTCCATTTCCTCGTTCGATTTCCAGTTACTTTCCCCAAATAACAGCTGCACACATTCTCTTCAGTATTTTTTGGATGCTCAGTGGAGGAAAATACACCGTGACATATTCTATACAAACTCTGAATACACTGGGGGCTGCAAATTCCAATTTCATTGGACGTAAAATTCGCAGAAGAATTTCATGGTGACATTTATAGCAATTTATATGGGGAAAATACCAGCAGTATACTTGCAATGACTTGCAATCATTTATAGTATGTATATATATATATATATAATATATATATAAATAATATATATATATATATGATATATATATATATATACATATATATATATATATGTATATATATTATATATACATCTATTATATATAATATATAATATATATTATATATATATATATATATAATATATATATATATATATATATATATATATATATAGCCCAGATGCTGGCATTCACGTTCTTATCCAACTAATCCTACTCGAACTTACCCAGTCACTCACCATGAACTTATCCAACACTCACACCATGAACTTATCCAACCACTCACACTACTGATACTTATCCAACCACTCACACTCATGAACTTATCCAGACCACTCACACTCATGAACTTATCCAGCCACATCACACTCATGAACTCATCCAGCCACTCACACTCATGAACTCATCCAGCCACTTCACACTCATGAACTCATCCAGCCACTCACACTCATGAACTCATCCAGCCACTCACACTCATGTAACTATCCAGCCACTCACACTCATGAACTCTCAGCCACTCACATCCATGTATTTCTTCCCAATTTCTTCCACTAATGAACGTATCTTCTTAATATTAAAGAAAGAACTTCCCCAAAAACTGCAGTAAAAAAATATACTCTAAAGATTACAAAAATATAAATAAAAAAAATAATAGAAGTTTAGCTATTTTTGCTGAGAAGTTTACAGGTTATAGATTACAGGTTACAGGTTATAGGTTACAGGTTACACGTTATAGCAAGTTGTTAATTTATTGTAACCTGTGTGTCTGTGAACTACCGGTGCAGAGCGTGTGTGGCTCCCACTGACCTGCTGGCATTGCAACATTAGTCCACTCTGCAATTTCTCTCTAGATCCAGACGCCCTCCATCGATACGAGAATTATCCTCCTACACTGCTCCCTCGTTTCCTGGTGGCACCACGATCAACGAGGTCGCCGACAATGGGAGAAACTTGGCGTGAAACTGGTCATTGATGTGGTCCGGTCTCTGACTACCTCACGTAGGAGGAAGTCAGCTATAGTGAGATATTCAATGTTATCTCAATGACTCGCGGTTTATGGGCAAGATATAGCTTGATATTCTTGATAATAAAATTGGCTCACTGTTAGTGGTGTATGTTGATGTCTGGATAAGCTGGAGTATTTGCCATTTGAAGCCAATAAGATGGGAAAGAGAGGGAACTATCAGCGGAAAGACACCAAGTCCATTACGATGATATAGCACTGGAAGGGGTCAGGATAAGGATTTGGGATGGGAGAGGGGAAGGAATGGTGCCCAACCACTTGGACGGTCGGGGATTGAACGCCGACCTGCATGAGCGAGACCGTCGCTCTACCGTCCAGCCCAAGTGTTGGACGACAACTAGGAGAGACTTCTATTAAGTACTTGGTAACTGGTTAGCAATCTAATTTACGGTGTGCTGTAATGCAATAACTCAGGTGTCTGTTATCTCTGTATTTTATTGAATGATTTGCTCTCTGTGATTACACTGTAGCCCCATCATCACTGTAGCCCCATCATCACTGTAGCCCCATCATCACTGTAGCCCCATCATCACTGTAGCCCCATTCAAGTAGTCCAATCATCACTGTAGCCCCATCATCACTGTAGCCCCATCATCACTGTAGCCCCATCATCACTGTAGCCCCTCATCACTGCAGCCCCATCATCACTGTAGCCCCATCATCACTGTAGCCCACATCACTACTGTACCCATCATCATGAGCCCCATCATCACTGTCGCTCATCATCACTGCAGCCCATCATCACTAACATGAACATCACCTTGGATATATAGTCTGAAAAAACTGCACTTTCCTTGTGACCTCATCAGTCTTCAGAACATATTAAGATATCATTACGAACCTGTGATCTCTCCTCTCTCTCTCTTGAAGCTGAAGAGGGAGAGGTAATGTCAAGCCGAACGAAACCACTAAGCACGCACCACTACACAGCTCTTGGCCAGAACACGAACACAACAGGAAAAGGATGGAAAAAAAGGGGGAAATGTAATAGTAGATCAGGAGATTTGCTTTAATTTTGGTTCTCCTCTATACAGCAGCACCCGGCCGGCCACCGCTCTCAGCTGAATCCTTGGGTGAATATTTTGCAGCGAGATCGCCTGCTGGCTTATGAAATTTGTAAGATGAAAACCTGGCATCGAAAATATGATTAGGCTTTAATATAATTAATATATATCATATAGTATATATATAATATATATACCTATACAGTATATATATATATGCGACAAAAAGCCTAAATGAGACTTGATTTTTTTACGGTCTTGATGGTCGAGAGGTTTAGGGGTCTCCTGTACACCAGTATGCATAGTGCTCTGTCAGTATGGGTTCGAGTCACTCTGGGGTGGTGGAGGTTTCAGTTATATATATTTTCTAGGGTCTTGTAACTCTACAAATATCTGCAAATTACATCGTTCCGTTGTCGAGGGCAGTGACAAGAGACTCCCCACCGTCACCTGTAGGTACACAGTTTCCAAGAGACACATGTATGTACACATGTGTCCAAGGGAACGAGCAAATCTTCTGAGAAAGCACAAACGCGTTGTTCAGTCAATGATTAGGGTAAGATTATCAACACAATGATTAGAATAATATCAACATGGGACACAAAACAACTGTTCAGCATAGTCTGATATATGACTCGACAGAACTGTGACAACCGGTTGAGATTATCGCTATGGTATCTCCCACAAACCGGTTGAGACTATCGCTATGGTATCTCTCACAACCGGTTGAGGACTATCGCTATGGTATCTCACCACAACCGGTTGAGTACTATCGCTATGGGTATCTCCACAAACCGGTTGAGAGGGAGGAGGCCCTCGGCAGGCCCCGTAGGACACAAAACATCCGGCCGTAGTTCAGACTGAATATTGCGCTCCGAAACCCTGCAATTTATGTGTATTGCACAAGCCTGCCAATTGCTGTTATTTGCAGGCGCTCGCTTGCCGTGCTAATAGCAAATGTGAATAGGGTGTGCGAGTGTTACTCTGAATTTAAAATGAATTCCCAGCTCGAGCTGTGGATAGGAAACTTCAAAGTTTCCCCTCTATGGTATGTAACAGGGCCACCTGTAATGCTAGGGGCTCGCCATAGCTCGTGCTACTTGGAGCTTTATGTTCCAAATAGCGAATCTTGTAACAACAACAACACCTGTAATAGCCTTATGAAACAGCATTTGTTTACATAGATAATTTGTATTAACTCAAAAGCGAGGAGAATTTATAGAAAATCTAAATGTATAGTATCAATTTATACACAATGCAATGTTACTTGTGACACAATATTCATTCAGGAGTTGTAAAGCCTCGAGGCTGGTTTTATCGCCTGGAAATTGACGTAAGGAAGTGGAGTGTTATCCGTTGGTTCGAGGAGTAACGAGTTATAAACCTGTTGGAGACACAGTGTATATATGTCGTGCCTGATGCCAACACACCAGCTTGGTGAGTCAGTACCCTCACCACCGCTCGGGTGAATTAGCTTCCTGGTGCGTGGGGATGTTAGTGCCTAAATCACTTGTTGGGACAGTCATTGCCCACAACAGTTAGTTAGAACAGTTGCTACTATATGTTAACAGTTAGTTAATAACTATATGTACTATCATCATTAGTACACTATTCCTTCCCCTGGGAAGGGGTCAGGATAAGGATTTGGATGAAACGGAGAAAAGGAATGGAGGACAGCAAGAAAATGTACAGGCTGGTTAGCACTGTAAAGTTATGGCCAGGGGGGGGGGGGGGGACGTCTGTGGTAGAAAAATACTAATAAAAAAAAATTGGGTACCTGTCGGAGATTGAACTCCGACCTGCATGAAACCCGAGACCGTCGTTCTACCGTCCAGGAGTAACCCCAAACACACGCACCCTAAGCCACTACACCGAGATATTCTACAGAAAGTAAGGAAGACTGACCCTCTAGGCGCATGCTACTTACAATGAGGCCTCGACGCTAGCATCCTACTTACCATGAGGGCCCTCGACGCTGGACCATTTTCATTTTAAGTGAATCTACAATTAATTTTCATTGTATTAGCGCTCCTCCATTACACAGACACACTTGCCATCACTTAAATCAATTCAGGGAACGTTGCTCAGCTCCTGGCGACTTTAACCACCTGGTAATTTACTAGAGATACATGGCATTTTACCTTTGGAATGATTCTGTCATTTTGCCACTCAGTCATTCCATCAATAACTACTGATTGTTCTTCCTTATGAGCCATAATACGTGAACAATCAACCTCAATTGCAACAATCTGCTGATTGCCCTGAGTCAATCTTCCAATTGTGCAGGCGATGAGGGTCACAATAACGTGGCTGAAGTATGTTGACCAGACCACACCACTAGAAGGTG
>WNGS01165503.1:11495092-11523452 GCA_020271785.1 Procambarus virginalis | reverse complement strand
TCACTTTCTAAAATCCTCAGGATTCATAGATTTAAATATTTTCCAAAACATTACACACGATTACATATAATTGAGCAGATTGCCCGAACCCAGTACATAAATACACTTAATTGCTACCATTCATATGTATAAATTCTAATCAATCTATCACTCATCCCTATCGAATAGAATGACCTCTCAGTTTCCTGTGAATCCCACTGAATCCTAGTTTGGTCGTAACACACACACAAACACACACACACACAAAAACACACACACACACACACACACACACACACACACACATACACACACACAAACACACACACACACACACACACAAATAGTTATATTCAACTTCCCTCGACTATGAAGAAAAACATAAGACATATTGAATGATTCGTATTACAATCATTAATCTTACTCTTTCGGTCATATTCAACAATATATATTCTTCACTTTAAACTTTAAGATATTCCATTCCCTTCTCTCAAGCCTAATTATCTTGGTGTTTTACTTCATTAACCTTCTTCTCTTTCACTCATTATGAAATTCACTCAAAATAATTGTCAATTCCGCTTCGCAATCAGAATACCTACCTTGAGGTGCTTCCGAGGCTTAGCGTCCCTGCGGCCCGGTCGTCGACCAGGCCTCCTGGTTGCTGGACTGATCAGCTCCTGGTCTATACCTCATCATGGCCGTACAATCACGTCAATAACAACCACTTGCCATCATTACCGCCGCCGTTCATCAGCTCCAGATATTACTGTTCTGGCTTCAGCATCTCGTCCACCCAATTATATATATTCACGTTCCGGTAGATGTAACGGCATCAGTCTTGCGTCTGTATCAACATGAGAAGTCTCTCCCTGTTTGTCCCGTCCAATCACTTGGGCTGGACGGTAGAGCGACGGTCTCGCGTCATGCAGGTCGGCGTTCAATCCCCGACCGTCCAAGTGGTGGGACACCATCCTTCCCCTCGTCCCATCCCAAATCCTTATCATGACCCCTTCCAGTGCTATTATAGTAATGGCTGGCTTGGTGCTTTCCAGCTGATAGTCCCTTCCTGTTTGTCCCTCAACTCACATGATTTATTTTTCGTGAAGACAGCTGTTTAATAAGTTGTCTCACGCTTCTCAAGTTGTTTAAGTCCCTTAAGCAATGTATGTATCAAGTTAGTATGTATCAAGAGCTGTATGTATCAAGTTAACCATAATTATCAGTGCATCGTTAGTGCTTTTATTGGGTCTGAAACCATATTGGTGAGAACTTTATATGTTAAGTTTACTAGGTAGGTACATTTCCTATCAAGTTAATACATTCCTATCAAGTTATACATTTCCTATCAAGTTGATACAAGGTAGATACATTTCCTATCAAGTTAATCATAATTATCAGTGCATCGTTAGTGCTTTTATTGGGTCTGAAACCATATTGGCGAGAACTTTATATGTTAAGTTTTACAAGGTAGGAGTGGAGCTGTTTGTAAATGATTTTCTAAAATATTTTTCGAATGTATAGACGTCGATAGAAATGTACTCTGCTTACAGCACATTTTCTATACAGCCTCGGGTCTTCAATTCACTTGAGGAGTAGAACCCAGTATTTTCAGGGGGATTCCTTGCCTTTTACGCTTGAAAACAATATTATCCTTATATTTTTCACCGTCATCCTAAGCGTTAGATTAGGAGTCCATCCCTGGGGTGGACGGTAGAGCGACAAACACGCTTCATGCAGGTCGGCGTTCAATCCCCGACCGTCCTCATTCTTACCTCATTCCTTCGTCAACTGTGAGGGGGAGACTGACTCCTAATGACAAGGTCTTGTAGCCAAGCTATAATAGCCTCTCTCTCTCTCACAAGAGGCAACGGAAATATGGCGGAGCTTCTCCTGAATGATTCTATCTACGTCGGCGTGAGTACTTAACTTGGCAAGAAGGTTTGCATTGAATCCTTTCCATCAGAGAACTAATAGTTACTAGAGGAAGCGAAATCGCTGTAGAAAAGTTTTCTTCACAACGGCTGTATCCGATTTTTTTTTGTTTGAGATATATACAAGAGTTGTTACATTCTTGTACAGCCACTAGTACGCGTAGCGTTTCGGGCAGGTCCCTGGAATACGATCCCCGCCGCGAAGAATCGTTTTTTCATCCAGTACACATTTACTGTTGAGTTAAACAGAGGCTACAGTTAGGGAATTGCGCCCAGTAAATCCTCCCGGCCAAGATACGAACCCATGACATAGCGCTCGCGGAACGCCAGGCGAGTGTCTTACCACTACACCACTGAGACTGTTTAGTCCACCTGAAGCTTGCAAACCGTGTTTCAGACTGAAGCATAGTCTCCCACGGCCGCTAAAGCTTTCGGAGCGCCAGAATCAGTCTTGGAGCAACCCGTTCTCGCACTTGCTTATAGTCAATATCTTGCTTATGAATAAGTGCATATGTAACATACTAATTTATTGTGAATATCTGAGTTTACCTTGAAAAGCTGAATAGAAAACCACAACCTAACCTAACCTTCTTAGTATGTTAAGATATTACAAATAGTATTGAACTTATACCTATATTTATATTACAGCTTTATAAAAATAATAAAACAAAACTAAAATATTTAATAAATGTAAAGTAACTCAGGATATTGTCAAATTTTGTATAAAATCTCTCCTTGTTTAATAAAACTGAGAGGATAAGTTAATTCCTTGAAAAAATATGGCTTGGAATATGTCACATATGTACTTATTCATAAGCGAAATAGTGACTATAAGCAATAAGTCATATATGTGCTGTTTGTGCGAGAGTGGGTGCTTGAAGCACCTCAGGTGAAAGTCTACCCCTGCTGAGGGAGGGATCAGGATTCCCATTTCTGTTATCCTACCCCACTGAAATGCAGCCATACTATCCATCTCTCTGTTGATTGGTGGAGTCAATTAAGATAACCTTATCGGAGGGTCTGTGAGCTGACATTTATTAATTCAAAGAATTCGAAAGAAATGCTAAAGGTAAAAACGAACTAAAATATCCTATCGCATGGCTAAATATGGCCAGAGTCATCTTTGTGTGGTTCTGGATGATGGGTATCGAACCGAACATGACTCGTATTACCTGAAACGAATGAAGAGAGCCAAGAAGCTGAACAACAATATGTATGTAAACAAATCCACAAGGGCCGTGACGAGAGTTCGAACTTACGTCCGAGAGGATCGCAGACGCTGCCTTAATCGACTGACCTATTAAGGCAGCGTCTTGGATCCTCTCGGACGTAAGTTCGAACCCTCGTCACGGCCCTTGTGGATTTGATGCATCACGCTATTGTGATTTATTTGTGTAATGTGTATATATATACACACATTGTTGATGGGCTTACTGGTTTACGCCAGCATCTGCTGCTCATCAACAGAGAGAACTCCGACGCGCTCTGAGGTGGAATATTCATAGTATGTAAATTGGCTCCCGTAGTGGGGCAGTAGTGGCTTTATTGACCATTGTCCCGGCACCTCGCATCAACCACAGGCTCACCTCCTGCTTCCCAGTATACAAGAGGGCTTCCATGCTCTATTTTCCTCCCTGTGGCAGTGTAGTTGGTCTGAATATATGTGTATTCACTTAGTTGTATTTTACGGGGGTTGAGCTTTGCTCTTTCGGCCCGCCTCTCAACTATCAATCAACTGTTTACTAACTACACTAACTACTTTTTTTTTTTTTTCACACCACACATACACACACCCCAGGAAGCAGCCCGTGACAGCTGACTAACTCCCAGGTACCTATTTACTGCTAGGTAACAGGGGCATACAGGGTGAAAGAAACTCTGCCCATTTGTTTCTGCCGGGTGCGGGAATCGAACCCGCGCCACAGAATTACGAATCCTGCACGCTATCCACCAGGCTACCTGGCCCTGTGTATGTGTGTGTGTGTGTGTGTGTGTGTGTGTGTGTGTGTGTGTGTGTGTGTGTGTGTGTGTGTGTGTGTGGAAGTATACACACCTGGGTGTACGTCCTGCTGGAGCTTGATAAGGTCCTATCTTATTTAACAGGTATACAGGTTTACTAGTTTATTGAGCCATATGTGGATTTTAAGCCGATTATGAAGTCATCTGTTCACTACTCTAACACTGAATTTTGGTTTCTAATATATCTATGGCTCATACAGCTGCTTTCAATCTATGTCTCTTTGCTCGTGTACCACCCTTGTAAATACTCTATCTCCTGTTGGTTATTTGTATTTCCATGAGAATTATGTATGCCGTTGTCATATCTACCATCATTCATCTATCTTCCACATGTGTAAGGTTTGTAGTTCCATATAACTCATACCCTTCAGCTCTAGAACTAGTCTGCTGGCATACGTTTCGACACTCTCCAGCTTTCTTTTTGTGTCTAATGGGTCAGCGAGTCCATGATGAAAATGTATTTTTCAGAACTGGTCTGACATTTGTGTATCGTCAAGTTGAAGTCACCGACCATTGTTTATTTTGGGTGTCAAAGACAAATAATGATTGAAAATTTGAAAAATTATGATTGAAATTATGGAAATGGCATTAGATTTGTGGAGTATGTATGACAGGGTTCTTGACATTGACACTAGAGAATATATTCGGTTCTTGAGAAGAGGAAGAATTTTGCTTTTTCAAAACATTCAGTCAATTTTGTTTGACGAACACACTTCCTGGAAACAGAGAGAGAAGTGTTACACAACTATTGCCTAAAAACCTCAAGGAATACCATGTACTTCATGCTACGATCCCACCTGACAGATCTGTGGACCTATAGGATACAGATCTGTATCCTATAGGATACAGGGGTCCACAGACCTCCTGTGGACCCTTTATTCCCTGTATTCTATAGAATGCAGGGAATAAAAGTGAGACATTGTGCCCCTCAGGGTGAAAATGTCCCCCAGCATGAACCGGGACAATTAAGGTACTTGTGTAGAAGCATGATATCTGGGTTATCAAGAGGCAATAGTTTAGATGTATATTGTGACGGGTCGGTGGTGGAGGATGGCAGGGCAGGGTGTGGTGTCCTGATAAGGGATTATACTGGCACTGTGGACAGGAAAATTGAACTTCGACTTAGTAATTATATTTCATCCACACTAAATTGCAGGTCATTCTGGCTTACTTGCATGAAGTAGCTGAAGACAAAAAAAATACAAAATCGAATTTTTCGACATCCGAGGAGCTCTTCATTTATCAAACTGTCGTTATCCATAGTTGACGATTGCAAGAAAAGGATGAGTAAGTTGAAACTAGAAGGAAACAAATTGAAATACCTTTGGATTCATCTCATATTGGAACAAGACCACATGTTGACTCTATGCTCTATCCATGAAACAAATCAAAATCAAAATCAAAAACATCCAGGGACAGGCGGAGAAGGCGAGAAGAGACATAGTATATGAGGAAAGTCAAACCACGCAACACTACATATGAGGCGATGAGTCACAATAACGTGGCTAAAGTATGTTGACCAGACCACACACTAGAAGGTGAAGAGACGACGACGTTTCGGTCCGTCCTGGACCATTCTCCAGTCGATTGAGAATCGACTTGATTCAATCCAATCGACTTGAGAATGGTCCAGGACGGACCGAAACGTCGTCGTCTCTTCACCTTCTAGTGTGTGGTCTGGTCAATACTACATATGAGGCAAAACACCCATTTCACTTAAGGTAAAAGGAGAAATCCTTATAGTTATCCTGTACACATGCGGCTCTGGCTTGGGTATAAATATTACTGGGAATATGGAACAGGTGTTTATGATAATGAAGTACAAACTGTGTGGTATGTTAAGGTCTCACGCCCTCACCCATTATGTTCTTGAGTGCCCGTTAATTAATGTATATAGATAATGAGGGAAGGGTTGTTCCTGAACAAATAACGTGGACGAATTGCAATAGAAAGATTGATGATATTCTGGAAGGGTGTATAAAAAAAAGTGCACAAAACTGGCTAACTTCTGTTGATTTATCAGAATATCTGTTTTATATATCTTTAAAGTTACTTATATCTATGTATTTGTCCTTAGTTATAAAAGTATTTGTATATATTTATGTTCACGTTTGATATAAAATTGGCTGTGTACAGGAAGAAATGTAAATATTGATGGATTCAGTAATATGTAGAGGTATGTGTGGGGGGGATATATGTAAATACATACTAACACGTTGAAGTGAACGGGGTGAGAATTCGAACACGTTGTAGTGAACGGGGTGAGAATTCGAACACGTTGTAGTGAACGGGGTGAGAATTCGAACACGTTGTAGTGAACGGGGTGAGAATTCGAACACGTTGTAGTGAACGGGGTGAGAATACGAACACGTTGTAGTGAACGGGGTGAGAATACGAACACGTTGTAGTGAACGGGGTGAGAATTCGAACACGTTGTAGTGAACGGGGTGAGAATACATTGAGCTGTCTCATCCCTTTGTGTGTATTTATACCTCAATAAACGTATTTCAACTTCAATTTCAATTCAATTTCTTTTCTGTTTGAACGTCACTATTTTGTAATAGATCTCAAAATAAATTGTGAAGGCAGTGTTCTCTTCGCCGAATAAATTTTCATGTTTGGGTTTGAAATTTGAAGACTTGACAATGAGATCCAAACCTGCCTCAAAGTCTTAACAATGAGATCCAAACCTGCCTCAAAGTCTTAACAATGAGATCCAAACCTGCCTCAAAGTCTTAACAATGAGATCCAAACCTGCCTCAAAGACTTAACAATGAGATCCAAACCTGCCTCAAAGTCTTAACAATGAGATCCAAACCTGCCTCAAAGACTTAACAATGAGATCCAAACCTGCCTCAAAGTCTTAACAATGAGATCCAAACCTGCCTCAAAGACATAACAATGAGATCCAAACCTGCCTCAAAGACATAACAATGAGATCCAAACCTGCCTCAAAGACTTAACAATGAGATCCAAACCTGCCTCAAAGACTTAACAATGAGATCCAAACCTGCCTCAAAGTCTTAACAATGAGATCCAAACCTGCCTCAAAGACATAACATGAGATCCAAACCTGCCTGAAAGACTTAACAATGAGATCCAAACCTGCCTGAAAGACTTAACAATGAGATCCAAACCTGCCTCAAAGTCTTAACAATAAGAGCTGCAGAGGGCCAATAGGCCTTCTGCAGCTCTTATTAAATTACTATTCCCCTCTACTACACCTTACTTTGCTCCTCAGCTCTCTCTTGTCTATTTATTGCCTGTCTCTCTACTTCCTCATCACAATCGACTTGAGAATGGTATTGGACGGACCGAAACGTCGTCGTCCCTTCACCTTCTAGTGTGTGGTCTGGTCAACATACTATTCACATTGTCTCCCTCTCTTTGTATTCCTTTCGTCGGCAGAAAACACTGAAAGACATATGCTTGAGGTATGCTGAATGAGAAATATCTCAAGCATGATGGATGAGGAATACCTGAGGCATGCTGAGTGAGGAATATCTGAAGTATGCTGAATGAGGAATATCTGAGGCATGCTGAATGAGGAATATCTGAGGCATGCTGAATGAGGAATATCTGAGGCATGCTGAATGAGGAATATCTGAGGCATGCTGAATGAGGAATGCCTGAGGCATGCTGAATGAGGAATACCTAAGGCATGCTGAATAAGGAATACCTGAGTCTGTAGTTGTTTATTTACATAAACAAACACACACAAACACACTGCTAGCACAATTAAGTATTTGTTTCTGGCCAAAGTTTTTGCCGTACAGCGGAGCCACATTTTTTATTTAATGAAACACGTTGTTGCCGCGACCTAAAATAATTATATTTCTGCAGCTTTGGTAATATCGCTTTCCTTATGAGTCTTGTGGTAGATTATATTGAACGTTGAGTGGCGTCTCTGTATCTACTACTCTGTCTGTCCAGGTTATTTCAAGGTCAGTAGAGTGCCTTCTCATGTAGGTGTGCTTGCATGGTCAAGCTCCAGCTCCCTGGCCTCGCCTCTATTAGCATTCTAATGCAACTGCGCTATTCTTTCATTTGTCATTGCATTCAATACTTGGATTTATATTTTAATTGGTTTTAAATTCTTTCAATGAAGGAATTCTTTCTGGCATTCTCAAGTTTTTCTACACATTCTTTGTTTCACACTTTTCACTACTTTGTTTTACACTTTTCACTACTTTGTTCCCACTTCAAACAANCCCTAAACAGCCTGTCTTTATCAACCCTGTCGATTCCCTGAGAATCTTGAATGTGGTGATCATGTCCCCCTAACTCTTCTGTCTTCCAACGAAGTGAGGTTTAATTCCTGCAGTCGCTCCTCGTAGCTCATACCTCTCAGCTCGGGTACTAGTCTGGTGGCAAACCTTTGAACCTTTTCCAGTTTAGTCTTATGCTTGACTAGATAGGGACTCCATGCTGGAGCCGCATACTCCAGGATTGGTCTGACATATGTGGTATATAATGTTCTGAAAGATTCCTTACACAAGTTTCTAAAGGCCGTTCTTATGTTAGCCAACCTGGCATATGCTGCTGATGTTATCCTCTTGATATGAGCTTCAGGGGACAGGTCTGGCGTGATATCAACCCCCAGGTCTTTCTCTCTCTCTGACTCTTGAAGTATTTCATCTCCCAAATGATACCTTGTATCTGGTCTCCTGCTTCCTACCCCTATCTTCATTACATTACATTTGCTTGGGTTAAACTCTAACAGCCATTTGTTCGACCATTCCTGCAGCTTGTCCAGGTCTTCTTGAAGTCTCAAGCTGTCCTCCTCTGTCTTAATCCTTCTCATAATTTTGGCGTCGTCAGCAAACATTGAGAGGAATGAGTCTATACCCTCTGGGAGATCATTTACGTATATCAGAAACAGGATAGGTCCAAGTACAGAGCCCTGTGGGACTCCACTGGTGACTTCACGCCAGTCTGAGGTCTCACCCCTCACTGTAACTCTCTGCTTCCTATTGCTTAGGTACTCCCTTATCCACTGGAGCGCCCTACCTGTTACTCCTGCCTGTTTCTCCAGCTTATGCATCAACCTTTTATGGGGTACTGTGTCAAAGGCTTTCCGACAGTCCAAAAAAATGCAGTCCGCCCACCCTTCTCTTTCTTGCTTAATTCTTGTCACCTGATCGTAGAATTCTATCAAGCCTGTAAGGCAAGATTTACCCTCCCTGAACCCATGTTGATGGGTTGTCACGAAGTCTCTTCTCTCCAGATGTGTTACTAGGTTTTTTCTCACAATCTTCTCCATCACCTTGCATGGTATACAAGTTAAGGACACTGGCCTGTAGTTCAGTGCCTCTTGTCTGTCACCCTTTTTGTATATTGGTACTACATTAGCAGTCTTCCATATTTCTGGTAGGTCCCCCGTTTCCAGTGACTTACTATACACTATGGAGAGTGGTAAGCAAAGTGCTCCTGCACACTCTTTCAATACCCATGGCGAGATTCCATCCGGCCCAACAGCTTTTCTCACATCCAGCTCCAATAGGTGCTTTTGACCTCATCTCTTGTAATTTCGAACCTATCCAAGGTCACCTGGTTTGCTGCCACCTCTCCCAGCGCCGTGATATCTCCCTGTTCTATTGTAAAGACCTCCTGGAACCTTTTGTTGAGTTCTTCACACACCTCTTTGTCATTCTCTGTGTACCTGTCCTCGCCCACCCTAAGTTTAATCACCTGTTCCTTCACTGTTGTCTTCCTCCTGATGTGACTGTGTAGTAGCTTTGGTTCAGTCTTGGCTTTGTTAGCTATATCATTTTCATACCTTTTCTCAGCTGCTCTTCTCACACTGACATACTCGTTCCTGGTTCTTTGGTATCTCTCTCTACTTTCTGGTGTTCTGTTATTACGGAAGTTCCTCCATGCCCTTTTGTTCAGCTCCTTTGTGTGTGTGTGTGTGTGTGTGTGTGTGTGTGTGTGTGTGTGTGTGTGTATGTGTGTAGTGGAAAAAAGTAGAAGTAGAAACAGTTGATTGACAGTTGAGAGGCGGGCCGAAAGAGCAGAGCTCAACCCCCGCAAGCACAACTAGGTGAATACACACACACACACACACACATACACACACACATACACACACACATACACACACACACACACCCACACACACACACACACACACACACACACACACACACACACACACACACACCTAAGGGTAGTTATTGCCTCCTGGTTTACGAGCTCGCCCAGAGCTTGTGGTCACGCCACAGTAATGTTCCTAAATAAATTTATATATAAGGAACAGCTGTGGACCCGCCTACATTCCTCGCGTCTAGTGGTGTATGTCGCCGGCTCTCTCTCTCCTCTCTCTCTCTCTCCTCTCTTAGAAGAGTTGTATAGCCCTCATGTAGAGCTTCTGTTGATGTGAGGTGAGCAGTGTTGCATAGTATGTTACCAGCATGAAGGCACACCCCAGTTGCTCTGGCTACGCTGGGGTGCCCACCTCCTCCCAGCACTTCGGAGGTGGGCTTTAGAGAACGGTGGGTGTGGTGGTGGGGCCGTGAGAGAGACAGAGAGACCCACTTTCTGGCATACTGTGTAAAACTGGGATCTTGTACCCCGTCCTGTCAGCTGGCCTAGGTAATCCGGTAGGATTTCCTTCACCAGGATGGGAGATATGGAGGGACAGGATAAGGAGGAGGATGGCAAGGATGCTGGTACAGTGATCTGTGTTTGTGTGCGCAAGCTGAGGCGGCTCCCAAGGTCTGTTGGCATGAGGGGTTTAATTGTTTCCACTCTAGGTCATTGAGAGGAAGCTGAAGGGTTTCTTCTCTCTGTGATTTTCTGTTAAGGGATTTTTTTTCTTAGTGATTTCAGTTTAAGGGATTTTTCTTGGTGATTTCATTTAAGGGATTTTTTCTTAGTGATTTTAGTTAATGGATTTTTTTTCATAGTGATTTCAGTTTTTATTGTTTTTTTTTAGTAATGTTAGTTCAAAAGGATTTTTTCTTAGATATTTCAGTTTAAGGATTTTTTCTTAGATATTTCAGTTTAAGGATTTTTTTCTTAGATATTTCAGTTTAAGGATTTTTTTCTAAGATATTTCAGTTTAAGGATTTTTTTCTTAGATATTTCAGTTTAAGGATTTTTTTCTCTCAGTCATTTCAGTAAACGGTCATATTCACTGGGCACGAACATGCCCAAACTGTTCATGATGGCGAACATAGCCAACAGTAAGGTAATTTCGGGAGGGAAGTAGCAGCAGCAGCCGGTGAAAGAATACAATTTTCAGTTGGGCAGCAGATTGTTGCCTCTGAAAAATCTTTCGTATCGTGGCTGTCCCCTAGTATAGTGGTCGAGCTTCTGCCTCACGTCCGTAGGGTCGGCGGTTCGAGTCTCCCCAAAGTCTCCCTCACCACCTTGCCTCATCATCGGCCGGATGGCTTCAACCCACAGACGACGTCATGCCTCAGAGAACATATCTTTCAAAGATCTCATATCGATGTCTTGAAGAGATTGCAGCGGCAGAGAGAGCAAGCCCAAGCTGTTCCCTCTCTCCCTCCAGCTGTGCAACATCTTGCAACAGGCGGGGGAATGTACGGGCTCGGTCTTTAAAGCCACGAACTTCACAGAATTGCAAGGCAACACACAACAACTCAAGGTATTTTACGACTGTTGATTGTTGCAGGAGGCGGCCTCCAAGTGGTGTAAGACAAGCAGCCTTCCGCGCCATGATGTGAATAGCACTGGGGAATATACACAATGGGAGCTGCGAACGCGGGCCCAGTGATAACATCAGTGGCAGCAAGGATCAGAAGAGAATGTTTGTCTGCGGATACCGACGATATATGGAGTGTGTGTGTGTGTGTGTGTGTGTGTGTGTGTGTGTGTGTGTGTGTGTGTGTGTGTGTACTCACCTAGTTGTGTTTGCGGGGGTTGAGCTCTGGCTCTTTGGTCCCGCCTCTCAACCGTCAATCAACAGGTGTACAGATTTCTAAGCCTATTGGGCTCTATCATATCTACATTTGAAACTGTGTATGGAGTCAGCCTCCACCACATCACTGCCTAATGCATTAATTAGTGTGTGTGTGTGTGTGTGTGTGTGTGTGTGTGTGTGGATAGTTGACTACCGAGGCTCAGAGAGGGGTGGTTAACTCACTATTTAGGCATAGAGTTTTGTTTTTAGGAAATTTCTGCACAGGCCTAAATCCTCTGACCATCTGGTGATGAATTACTAATGTCACTGTCCCTCAGAATGTGTGTCTGTGACTCATGTATCGTCTTCAGAAAGGTTGTGTGCAATGTGTTGAAAACAACATCTGTGTTGCTTAATCTCAGTTGTGATCTTAACTGGTTTGTAGCTCTGGGATGTTAGGTGAAGTTGTGATAGTCTGTCGGACGTTTGTGCACAATACTGTCATTTCCACTCCTCTGGGAGTACATGGTCACCCAAGCCTGTTGCTGGCCTTGTGTTCCTCTGTTCTTCATGTGCGTGCAATCAATAGAAGTGATGAACAGTTTGTTGAGTTCTTGTGCTCTTCTTAATCTGCAGCAGACGCTGTGATGTGTTAAAATCTACACTTCTCCCTTTTTTTAGTTGCTGTTTTGGCAGCACTTGGGCTGGACGGTAGAGCGACGGTCTCGTCTCATGCAGGTCGGCGTTCAATCCCCGACCGTCCCCAAGTGGTTGGGCACCATTCCTTCCCCCCGTCCCATCCCTAAATCCTTATCCTGACCACTTCCTAGTGCTATAAAGTGGTAATGGCTTGGCGCTTTCACCTAATAATTCCTTCCTTTATACGTAATGTGTTTTCTATAATATTCCTATATGACTCACTCGGCCTATATAGGCATTCGTCAAACCTGACAGTTTTATATCCCAATTGTATTAGTTTTATAATAATTTTATATCACAAAGTAATAAATTAAAATCCATTATTTTATTATATAAAATTGCATTACTATATTACTTTACTAATATAGATTTTGTGGCCATATGGAAGTTATCACGTGAGAATTTTTGTTGCAAGGATTCGATGGCAGTTGTTGATGATTGTAAATATGATAATGATGTATTGTAGGATTGTGTTTTCAGTGCCTCTCTTGTGAAGCAAGGTGTGTGTGCTTCTGCAGCTCTCCAATCTTCCACAGTGGAGTACTAGCCAATCACTCTCTCAACAGATTAGTAGTACATGATGTTAAGGAAATGGGACACAACACACACAAGTCACAATAGCATGATGCATCAAATGAACAGATCCACAAGGGCCGTGACGAGGATTCGAACCTGCGCCTAGGACGCTCTCGAACACAGGTTCGAATCCTCGTCACAGCCCTTGTGGATTTGTTCAAATGGGACACAAATTGGGAGATTCTTTTTTCCCTCAGGAGCTATAGGAATTATATCTGTTTTCCTCAAATAGGTCGGTAATTAACCTAGGTTCCAAGAGGCATTAATAGCAGCTAATATCCCTTGTTCATCAGCCGGACTTGCATGTGCGATCGTTGAATATACAATTGAATTACCCTCCTGGTGCAGTGTCATTACCATATTTTGGGGGGGTTTTAACTACTTCTTGTTAACTACTTCTTAGACATAGTCTACGTTAGTAGGAATATTCTTAAGAATTGCTGTCAATCTCTCCTGTTGTCAGTATTCTTTCAGCTTTTAAAGTAATAGAGAAAGGTGATTTGATACAACTTTTTTATATAAATTGGACAGGAAGTCAACTAGCCTCATACAGTTGTTAATAACCAGCCTGTGGTTTGACAGGTTTCCTGACATGGGTAAAATCTGGCCCTATATCTGGCCCCATATATCTGGCCCCATATCTGTCCCTATATCTGGTCCTATATCTAGCCCCATATCTGGCCTCATGTCTGGCTCTATATCTGACCCCATAAAGTATTTTCATTGAGTGATTGGCATCTTTCGGACCATATTGCCTTCTCCAGGGGAACCAGCGAGACTGAGTGCTTATTCACTCTTATAGGCTAGAGCAAACATGGTCACTGGTATTGTGTAGGCAGTGCGATACACAGACTGGAAAGTCCATTTAATCGCCGCAGCTGTGTGGGTACCTGTTGTAACATGACAGCTTTGTGGGTACCTGTGTGGGTGCCTGTCTGGGTACCTGTGTGGGTACCTGTGTGGGTACCTGTGTGGGTACTTGGGTCCACGTTATCGTTGAGACTGAATCCAGCTTGACCACTGTTGTTAAAGGTGTTTCGTGCGCAGGTGAGACTCGCAATTTCCAGGTAGCAAAGAGACATACAATCACTTGATTGTTTCAAACGTAGGTTAGACATACGAATGAGTTGGGTGGATATATGTATAATATAATATATATATATATATATATATATATATATATATATATATATATATATATATTTATATATATACATATATATATACATATGTATGTATATATATGTTAGTATATTTTGGTAGCAGTCTTTCCTGTAGACATATGTTATTAAATATGACCGAAAAAGTAAGATTAATAATTCTAACACGAATTTTCTCAATTTTCCTTATGTTTGTTTTTACTGATGACGGTAAATGAAAAATCAATTCTCCAAAATTCATTCTTTATTTCTTAGTCTGACGCGACACTTGAGCGCGTTTCGTAAAACTTATTACATTTTCAAAGACTTTAGTTACACACACACAGAACAACTATAACTGAACAGAGTTTAAACAGTTTTTCTTTTTATACCTGCATTTGGGTGAGGTGATATGCTACAATGGTTTGGGTGAGGTGAGAACAAACACAGAACACGAAACAATGGGTATAAGCTAAAGGGAAGAATAGATCTGTAACTGCAGAAGGCCTATTGGCCTTCTGCAGTTACTATTGGCCCGTATTTCTTGATGTTTCTATATTGGAGCGGAGTCTTGAAGTGGGTAGAATATAGTTGTGCGTTAATTGGCTGTTGATGTTTAAACTCTGTTTGTTGATGTTTAAACTGTTTAAACTCTGTTCAGTTATAGTTGTTCTGTGTGTGTGTAACTAAAGTCTTTGAAAATGTAATAAGTTTTACGAAACGCGCTCAAGTGTCGCGTCAGACTAAGAAATAAAGAATGAATTTTGGAGAATTGATTTTTCATTTACCGTCATCAGTAAAAACAAACATAAGGAAAATTGAGAAAATTCGTGTTAGAATTATTAATCTTACTTTTTCGGTCATATTTAATAACATATGTATATATATGTATATATATATATATATATATATATATATATATATATATATATATATATATATATATATATATATATATATATATATAGACCAATGGGCCTACTCAGTTGTTACATTAATTATTTTGTAAATCAATTTCAGTATCTTGTTTGCCTTATTCTGGACGTTTGAGCAACTCCACAAAACTTTACAGCAATGTTACTCAACGCTATTAGCGTATTGTGGGATGATCAGCAGAAAACTGCCTTTGCGACAACGTTGCAGCAACGAAAAAACGTTTAACAACCGACCACCCCAAAAATAATGTTGCCGGAACATTGTGATAAGGTTTTGTGTTCCTGGGATGCAATCCGGCTCTTGTAGTAAGCTCGGTGTTGTGCCTGGGAGCCGGATGGATCACGCTATTTCTATGACTAAGCATTATATTAAATAGGAAATAATTTGCTTTGGAAATTGGAAGATTTCCATTATTTGTTGATTTCTCTGCAACTCTCCTTTTTACACGACTCGATAATGGTCCGAAACGGACCGAAATGTGGTCACTTTCTTTATTTTCATACCTCTGTCTTGGGTTTAAAATATCTTTTGGTTTCTGTATAAAAAAAGATGTAACTGCAACTACTTCCCACCATTATGTTTATTGAAGGTTGAGAGGGAAAAAACTATTGCTCCTGGAGGACCTTGCAATCATTGTTGATGTTGCAGGATGAAGAATGTCCACTAATGCAAGATGCTGTGATGTTGAGGGATGAAGATCATTCAATAATGCTCAGGGTTCTATAGGCATCTCTATTTTTTTCTATAAGGGTCTTTAGTCCCATTTTTATACATTTGCGTCATTAGAATCAGACTTAATACCTTTAAATACTTTCGTATTTAATAATACATCTTCAGGAGGATCATGCATCGTTCTGAAGAGGAAATTTAAGGAAATTCCTGCTTTAATCCTTCCTTCGTGGTGTGACATCCCTGGAAACACAAACCGAAACTGTCTCTATTTTCCGCTTGTTACAACTTGTAATAAAGTTGTTACATCTTGGCTTAACGTGTTTATGACGTTTTAGAACGTTGTTACAACTTGCTATATTGGTTGTTATAACTGGTTAGGTGTTAAAACTTGTTCGAACGTTGTACCAACGTCGTAGTTTTGGTGTGTGTTTGGCGGGATTGTCACATTGTTCATCACATGTTAATTTCATCGTGTTTCGCACACACGGGAGCCAAGAGTCAATGATCGATCCTGAAGACACAACTAGGTGAGTACACAGGAGGATTAAGACAGAGGAAGATAGTATAGGGCAACAAGATGACCTAGACAAATTAAAATAGATAAATCGTTAATTAACGTTTTTAATTAACGATTTTTTCAACGTCTCAACGATTTTTTGTCGTATGATTAATTAACATATGAAATGCATTAGGAGGTGATGTGGCGGAGGCTGACTCCATACACAGTTTCAAATGGAGATATGATAGAGCCCAGAAGGCTCAGGAATCTGTACACCAGTTGATTGACGGTTGAGAGGCGGGACCAAAGAGCCAGAGCTCAACCCCCGCAAACATAACTAGGTGAGTACACACACACACACACACACACACACACACACACACACACACACACACACACACATATACATGTATATATATATGCCCAATATTCATTCCTTCAATATTTATATTCATATTCCTTCAATATTCCCAATATTCATTCCTGTCTTATATTCAGAGGAGGAAAATAAAAGGTGGTGACAAGTCAGTAGATTCCAAATCTCTGGCAGTCAATGGCGCAATAAAATTTATATGGATACGAAACAAGGAAAGAGCCCTTTCAGACTGGCATGCAAAAAAAATATTGCCTGCAAATAAAAATATTTTCGTATATGAAGGGACAAAAATGAAAGGAAAAGCCAGGGAATAAGAATGCAGGAACGCAAGGTGGAAAGAGAGTCAGAAAAGGGGCAGAGCAGCGAGGGAGGATTGGCAGTTGAGTCCATGAGGGAGGAGAGTGGTCAGCTCCCATGACCACTCCCTCAGACAACACTGAGACGAAACTCTTGCCTCCTGTGAGGCAGGGAGGGAGAGAGGTAGGAGAGAGAGAGAGAGAGAGAGAGAGAGAGAGAGGGTGGGGATCAAAGGCATAGAGAGAAGAGAGTGAGAGGAGGTACAGAGAGAGAGGTAAATACAGAGATGGAGAGAAAGAGAAAGAGAGAGAGAGAGAGAAAGGGTGGGGGTCAAGGCATAGAAGAGAGTGAGAGGAGGTACAGAGAGAGAGGTAAACACAGAGATGGAGAGAAGGAGAGAGAGAGAGAGAGGGTGGGGGTCAAAGGCATAGAGAGAAGAGAGTGAGAGGAGGTAAAGAGAGAGACAGAGAGAGATAAATACACAGATATGGAGAGAGAGAGAGAGGTAGAGAATAGAGAGAAAGATAAAGAGAGGGTAATGAAAGCGACAGTGAGGGACAAAGACAGAGGTAAGTCCTCAACGGGCTCACCATAGCCCGTGCTACTTGCCCCGCTCCTGTGCCAGGTAAGTTACGGGCTCACCATAGCCCGTGCTACTTGGAACTTGTTCCGAATAGCTGAATCTATAACAACAACGACAAAGACAGACAGACACAGGGGATGGGAGAGAAAGCTAGACCTATGTTCTCCAGACTCTCCATCTCACCCAACTTCTTGGACAACTAGAAGAAGTCAGCAACAACTCAAGACGCTCAGCCATCACTACACACACGTGTTCTAATTGATTCCAATAGCCTCTATGAGTCCTAGTCTGGATCAGAATATGATTAACAAGCTAGTTTAATCACTGCTAGACAACGACACTAATGACTGTATCAGCTGGTGGAATCATTAGTAATTTTAGTTACTGAGTTTCTATTAACATAAATGGTCCCATCTTGGAATTAATATTAACGTGCACTGATTAGATATATTTGTTATTCAAGACATGGACAATGAATGATTTCAAATAAGCTTTTTGCTTTTGAGATTTAATATTTCATTGCATGTATAAACATTTGATTTGTATATATCGTTCACCACAAAACGATACAAATAAGAGTTTAGATATAGCCACCCAAACCAGATCTCGAAACAATGCATGAAAATGGGATCAAGAAAGATCTGGGTAAATACTGGATTGGGAACATGGATTTTGATTTTGGAAGAAATTGTCGCGTAACATTCACTATGTGAGATAGCTGGAGTATTTACAGACGAGGTTACACTGTCTCTAATGGTAAAGGGAATTACACCAGTCCGCCCTCTAAAGTTTCCCTACGTCAAGAAAACGTTAAATTAAGAGTGCCCCTTATCCTAACCTACCAGAGGACCCAAAACAGAAAACGGGACAGTACGTCGCGAGTCGCTTCCATTTTCTAGTACGACATTTTTTGGCCTTATGTAACGCCTACGATCGAAAGGCGACGTTCCTTGTATCCAAGTGACTTTGCGATCTTAAGGCACTAAATGTTGCAGAGCTTTTATGGTTCATTGATGGTCCTAGCACGCCAGTCCCTCTGGTTCCATCAGACTGTTTCCGCAGGTCTTACGCTGCACGCGGTAGAATGAGCATAAATTAGTCATCTATGTACATATAAATACGTTCTCTGACACTATTTTGTTTTTCAGTCTTCCGTGCCACGTACAGCTGACCTACGTGCCTCCTCACTGTCGAAAACACATTCGTGCAGCTTCACACAGCTGTGCAGCTTTTCTTTCGCCCTGATGCATCTATTCACCTATCAGTAAATAGGCACCAGGGGAGTTAGACAGCTTCTACAGGCTGCTTCCTGGGGATGTGTGTGTGTGTGTGTAAGTAAGAGAGAAAAGTATATGTATTAGACATAATAGAGGAAAATAGACCGGTTAGAAAGACGGGGTCCAAGAGCTAATGCCAAATAACATCAAAGTCACTTATTAACTTTCTCATCACAGGTAATATAATTAACATTGTATATCAAAGGTTTCAGATCCACCTGGGTGCTCTCCGGTGTTTACCTGGGACGATAATAATTAGTGTTCAGGCCGCTGGAAAACTTGGTCTATCAATATCACACTTTCTCTCAGTTGCATTATGTTGTCTGTTATCATAAAATCACATCAGGTGAACGCCAATTTAATGTCACTCTTGTGAACGCCGAACTTAACGACACAAAAGGGAACATCCCAGTGTGTGTGTGTGTGTGATGATCGTGTGTGCGCGAGCCGGATATATATATATATATATATATATATATATATTATATATATATATATATATATATATATATATATATATATATATATACTAGTCACGTGAACAAATCCACAAGGGCCTTAATAAGGGTTCGAACCTTCGCACGGGATGTTCATTTGATATATCACGATATTGTGATTTCTGTATGTGTATATATTCACGATTTCCACCTTTTTTGAAGCAACTAGTGTTGTGTGTTTTGTCACATATCTTAAGTACNAAAAAAACACTCCCGCATTTTAGGATTGGGTGGTTGACGGCCCGAACACTGTCATTAGTCACTGAGATATGTGGCGGGCTGAACAATTTGTTGAAACACTCAATATAGCAGTTGCTAGCAGTTGCTAAACACGCTTGCAATGGAATATACAGAAGGCGGGGGGTAAAGTGGGATCTAAATATACATATAGATATAGATAGATATATTATATAGATAGAATATATATATATATAGATTAGATAGATAGATATATATACATATATATACATATAGACAGTAGATATATATATATATATATATTATATATATATATATATATATATATATATTATATATATATATTATATTGCAAACCACAGCATTGTGAATAACATTTCATTCACTGGACTAGAGGAGCATCGAACTGGGGTCCATTCACCGTTGTATAGGTTATGCAGACATGTGTAAGCCAATCAATGGTTGCTTTCTGAGATTCACCAATCACAGAGCAGCTTGTACGTCAACAACTGCAATGTTCTAGAATGTTCTCGAGCTTGATACATTCTACGTGACCTTGCCCAGGGTAGCTGACCTGACCCCCGTGACTCGGGGAGTACCCCCAAGGGAGGGAAGGGATCTATCAGGGAAAGCGCCAGGTTATTACGACTATATTGCATGGAAAGGGTTCAGGATAAGGATTTGGATGGGACGGAGGGTAAGGAATGGTGCCCAACCACTTGGCTTGATTGGGCACCATTAAACGTAAACAACCATATGGATGGTTGGGGAATTGAACGCCGACCTGCATGAAGTGAGTCATTTCTCTTGCCTCTACATGCTATAGTCTTGGCTGAATGCAAGGGTTTCCTGACAGACTTCTGGCCCTTGTGGAAGCTTGCAATGACTACCTGTAACGCCATCACAGTGCACAACAGAGTGCACATGTGTCCTGTGCACTCTGTGTGCACGCTAGAAGGCCAAGCATCTCCAATGTCCTTGTGCAAAATCCTGCACGTTTCACGACACTGTGAACTCCTAACACTCACGCAACTAGGTAATGGTATTCCATTACATGAGTTCCCTGACATCCAAATGTTCTTACTCGGCCATCAGCCAAAAGAGTAAGGAACACCCAGAACGCCTCAACGGGACGAACACCACACACACACACACACAACAACACACACACACACACACACACACACACACACACACACAAACACCCCACACCACCACACACCTCTCTCTCTCTCTCTCTCTCTCTCTCTCTCTCCTCTCTCTCTCTCTCTCTCTCTCTCTCTCTCTCTTTCACCCTGAATGCCCCCTGTACCTAGCAGTAAATAGGTACCTGGGAGTTAGTCAGCTGTCACGGCTGCTTCCTGTGTGTGTGGTGTGTGTGTGTGTGTGTGTTTTGTGTGTGTGTGTGTGTGTGTGTTGGTGTGTGTGGGTGTGTGTGTGTGTGTGTGGAAAAAAATATAGTTAGTAACAGTTGATTGACAGTTGAGAGGCGGGCCGAAGAGCAGAGCTCAACCCCGCAATTAAAACTAGGTGAATACACACACACACACACCACACACACACACACACACACAACACACACACCACACACACACACGCACACACACACACACACTGTTGCCACTCCACTGTCACCATGGAACGCTATTCAGTCAATAGGCAATGATAACAAATCACAGAATGATACGTCTCTCACTCTCTCAATGACGGATGGAAGTTCTCACTATCTCAGGGACAACAAGGAAGACTATATATAGGAACAGAAAACCCCTCTTATTAGACTTTTATAATGTCCAGACTCTCTTGGCGTTCATTAGACAGATAAAAAAAGCATATATGAATTCGTCTCAAGACGGAATAATGAAATTACTCCATTAGTCAAATTGCACTCGAGGAAGCCAAGAGAAGTGTCGGAAGCGCGCCTTAATGCAAATATCAAATTCAAAGCAAAAAAAAGTATGAAGAATGTTTTTTTTTTTAAGAATGCACTCAGCCTCTGAGAGTGGACTGACATCCAAGTTCACGAGTTGACGGAGAGAATGAGTGAAGTTGAAGATGACAGTAATTAAAGTTCCATCAAGACTGTATAGGTGACAGGTCAGCTCGAAATCCTATAAGATTTTCCCAACGTCAAGAAACGGTCGTACTAAAGTGCCCTCTTTTTCCTAACCCACCAGAGGACCCAAAACAGAAAACGGGGACAGTATGGCAATTTCGCCAGCCGTTTTCGACTATTTTCTAGTACGGCGATTGGCCTTGGGTTGCAGCATACGTCAGAATACGACGTTCTATTAGGAGGCCGGTTGAGCAAGTAACACGTGAGGTGGACACAGGTGATGAATTCACAGCTCTGGTACCCGGGATGATGAGCCATTTCATCACAGGATTGTAAACCCGTGGAACCACCTACCCGCTGAAGCCTATACGCCGAAACTCTGCTGGGTTTTAAAATACAGTTGGAAAAAATCATTAGGGCCAACGAGGGGGGATCTTTGACAAGCCGCCGGTTTGCTGTCCTCATCAAGGCCACTAGAATTAATGACCCACAGGTAAATTCAGGTAAATAAAGTAAGAAAGGACACAGACGAGGAAATTAAGAGGAATTACAATTACAATTACAAACACAACCTTCTATGAAGAGTAACGACGTACAAATGTCTCCATTTTCTATGCATCGGACTCCATGGAATAGGGTAGGAGGTTGGATTTTTGTCAAATCCAGATGAGCTCGAGAAATAGTCAGGCTGAACAATGAACAAATTATCCTTATGAAAGCAAAACTTGTGCTGCTGTAGCTGTGTCGTAGCAGTGCTTGGAGCTATACATCATACGTAATGTGTTGTAGCAGTGCTTGAAGCTATACATCATACATAATGTGTTATAGCAGTGCATGAAGCTATACATCATACGTAATGTGTTGTAGCAGTGCTTGAAGCTACGTCATACGAAGTCTCTGATGCTTTTCTAGTCAAGAGATCTGGTATTCCTTAATGGGCCTTCTGTGGGGGTCTGTTTATGGTATAATTTCGTAACATTGTGCTATGGAATTCAGTCCACACCATGTGGACTCTATTTATCCATCTTTTATTATGTCCTAGTACACTTTTATTTCACTAGTACACTTAATAACTGTGACTAGTAAATGGTTGTGACTAGTATATATATATATATATATATATATATATATATATATATATTATATATATATATATATATATATATATATATATATATCATATAGCTGTCATATCAATATATATGTGTGCTTAGTAAATTGGTGACATTCTTGCTCGAGTTATTCACACATCTGAAGTCTCATCAATAATGTGAAGTGAATGACGGGGAAGTTTGGTTGACAAACAAGCTTGGATAAATGTTCTCGACATATTGTCTTGGTCTACTTTATGTAATGTGAGCCCTTCTGTGTCAGACTACACGACAATACCCGCACACTGCGCCTATATCATCACCTCTACACCACAACAATCACAAACTACACCTCTACACTGCAACAATCTACACCTATACTGTCACCTCTACACCACAATAACCACAAACTACACCCTCTACACTGCAACAATCTACACCTATACTGTCACCTCTACACCACAATAACCACAAACTACACCCTCTACACCACAACAATCTACACCTATACTACCCCCTCTACACCACAACAATCTACACCTATACCACCCCCTCTACACCACAACAATCTACACCTATACTACCCCCTCTACACCACAACAATCTACACCTATACTACCCCCTCTACACCACAACAATCTACACCTATACTACCCCAATAAGCCTTCATGATAACTCACAAAACCTTTAAGAGATAAACGGCCCAAAGTTCCATAACGCAACAGTAACAGCTAAAACTCGTCTCCTGATGGCTTAGTAATACTGCCACTCAGACTATGATTTCCACCAGGCAAACTGATCAGATCTCTGAGTATCACCAATATCAGACACAGTGAGCGGACGAGCATATGTCCAGCCCGTCATTACAACTCATAATCACCCGTAATTCTCGATTATGAGAGGATATGAGCAAGTACAATTATCATTCCACCACAGATTGATGCGTCACGGTAAGCTGGTTAAGGTCACTCTTAGGGTTAAAGTGGCGACTGTGTGGGGGCAGCTATCTTTATCATTAGCAGGAAACTGCATACCTGTTGCATAACGTGTATAACAAAGATTGTTTATCGAGCTAAGAACATAATATAAGTAGTTTAATATATATATATTGTAAAATGGACATTTTCAGCGAGAGAGATTTATTGAATGTGATAGAATAAGTTGACCAGACCACACACTAGAAGGTGAAGGGACGACGACGTTTTCGGTCCGTCCTGGACCATTCTCAAGTCGATTCAACTTGAGAATGGTCCAGGACGGACCGAAACGTCGTCGTCCCTTCACCTTCTAGTGTGTGGTCTGGTCAACATACTTTAGCCACGTTATTGTGACTCATCGCCTGCATAGAATAAGTTCATTGTGAGAGCTGCAATAGATATGCAACATTCAATTCACATTAACATTTGCTGTGTTAAGTGAAAGAGGTTTAGTAAATATAAATATTGTTACAAAGTTCAGATAATTATTTAGTGCACATATTTTTTAACGAGTAAATTCACAAAATAGTGAATAACTTTAAACAGATATATATAACTGTTGCAACATTAATACAGTTGGTAACATCAACGTGAGAGGAGAAGATTGATGTTTTGTTGTATGTCATACACTCATAAGTGTATGAATGTATGTTCTCTCAGACACTTTTACTGTAAGTTTCACTGATGGCTGGCACTTGCAATGTGAGATCTACCCTCAAATGCCATTTACAATTGAAATTTACCGTCAAATCACACTTGCAGTATGAGATCTACCCTCAAATGACACTTGCAACTTGAAATCTACCCTCAAATGACACTTGCAATGTGTCAAACATGACTGACACTACCATCCATTGATAGAGCATTATATTAACGTTAGAGAACATTAACATTATAGAACAATAACCAAGAACCACCCACGACTCCAACTGATCGATCAATCTATGACACTTCCACTATGAGGAGCACTCTCAACTGACACTTCCACTGCGAGTGCCATCTGCAGCTGACACCGTCCAGCTTGAGTGCCACTCGACCAACATCGACCATTTCACACTGAGGGCCTCCGCTCAATACAATACAATTTTCACTGGAAATCTGGCCATTGCAAAATAATTCNCATAAGGATCCGGACAGCTGGCTGCTGCCGGGGAGAATATAGTGCTTTCCTGAACGGCTTCCAGCATCGTGGGGGCGGATGGCAAGACCCTGCAATGTTGCTAACGTGGATTGAAGAAATACGAAGTTGAAGATTCTATTTCACTTGGGCTCTAGGAGACTCGAACCGTGTACCCCACGGGTGTCAGGCCGAAGCTCTCTCGACCGAGCTATTGAGGGGTCTTAATAGGGAAAGTTTCCAGAAGCAGCGTCCTTGCTGCCAAACTGGAATGTTCGACTTTTCCTGACTACTTTATTTCTGCGGAAGTGTGGATGATAATTTATATGAAGTTGAAGATAATGTCATGCAGGTTTCAGTTTTGTGTTGTTATTTTTGAATTTGCCATTACTAGAGCGCTAGTTATAGTGAATGATCGCTTAGTGATTAATATATAACTTAGAAAAATATTGTAGATTGAACAACTGCAACCTCAGGTAAATGAACGTGTTACAGCAAATTAAGTGTTATGAAGGAGCATTGTGAAGATTTTACTCAAGAAGCGCAGTTCCATTTGCTAAATACCTACATGGCTGGCCCCTGTTGGTGGTACCTACACCCACCACCTACACCCAACACCTACACCCACTACTACACCCACCACCTACACCACTACCTACAACCACCACCAACACCCACCACCAACACCACCACCAACACCCACCACCTACACCCACTACCCTGGCTAGTGTCCTCCATGAATTACCACCACCACCACCTGTTCTCCTCCCACGTACACCCACACATCCTTATTAAAACAATTAATCCTAGGCACAAGGGGGCAGTTCCCCGCAGTGACCATCGTTATAATTGGTGATTACTACCTGTCGTGTCAGTTGTCATTCCACGGTGATTAACTACCTTCCCCGTCTCTCAGGTGGTTCAATAACCTGTATTTAGCATCGCCTGGAATTACAGGTAGTTAGTTAAAGTGAATGATTTACCCCAATTTTTTTTCTTCACTCAGGACACGCCACTCAGAACATGTCACTCATAACACACACTCATTAGATATCGTTACTCACTCAGATCACGTAATTCACGACACGTTATTCAGGACATGTCACTGAGCGCAAGGCACTCAGAACACCTCATTTAGATCACGTTAGATCACGTCACATCACTCGAAACACATCACTCAGAAACCCATCACTCAGAACACAGGTACTCACAAGATCAAGTCACTCAGAACATATACATCCCTCATTCAGATCACCTCACTCAGACCACGCCACTCAGGACTCTTCACTCAGCAAATGGCATTCGAACACCTCGCTTCCACGTAAATCAGAACATGCCAATTAGACCAGGCCATTCAGCTCACTCCACTCAGAACATGGCCACAGTCCTGGCCAGGAACGTACACACTCACAGACGTGACTTAACGACAACACTCCATTCACAGAACTTTCTGCTTCATTGATGCAGCAAATGGCTTATATATGAATGAACTCCAGGAGTTCATTGATGTCAGAAAACATTGAGTATGAGTAGATTCAGTGACGTCCCAGGTCACCTCTCATTGATTACAATAGGTCACATGACTTACAAAAAATACACAAACATACATATGTAACATAATATCGACCTCACTAAAATAAATTTGAACTTCCAAGCCAAAATTGTAAGTCGTGAATCGTCATGTGTTAGCTGTGCGTGTGTATGGGTGATTCGTGTGTGTGTGTGTGTATGGACTGTGGTGCCCAATCAATTAACCTCAGATATAACCTAAAATGACCGGAGATTTAACGTCGTGAGATAAACGACTGTGATGGGTGAACTAGCTGTTTCGTTATTGGAAATGAATTAGATTTAAGGTATTATAGATTGCGGTAGGTTTTTGCTCTTGATTTAACTGAGCTCCTTCTGGTCTTCTCTCTCTCTCTCTCCTCCTCCCATCCTCAAATCCTTATCCTCTTATCCCTTCCAAGTGCTATATAGTCGTAATGGCTTAGCGCTCTCCTGATAATTACCTTACCTCACCTCTCCCCCCCCTTACTCTTTCTCTCGCTCTTTCTCTCACTTCCTCTTTCTCACTCCCTCTCCCTCAGCTACAATAAGAGGGGTAAGACCCACTGGGCAGTTTCTTATATCTATAATTCTCCCTAATGGCCGCAGTCGGCTGTAAATGACAAAGCATTAGTGGCTTTCCTTGCTCTTATTGATGAACGACTCTTGTCCCAACAACTGCACACTCTTGTTTCCCGAGTTTAAGACTCTTATACCACCAGCTCCTGAAAGCCATTAGCTTCAGTAGGCAGTCGATAGCCCTTATATATATATATATATATATATATATATATATATATATATATATATATATATATATAGATATATAATATATATATATGTATATAATATGTTTCAGTTGTCATAACTCTGCTGGCGACGTACTCAAGAACGTGTACAAATATACTCTAAACTCTGAGATTTTGGAAACTTAGATTCAGAACTTTTTATTAAAACGAGGAAGTTATAGTCCAAAAGGCATTTATTTTGCGATTGATGATGAAGAAGAAATAATTGATCTGGAAACGATTATCTGGAAGTCATGTTTTTGCTGGAAATTGAGTTGTAGATTTTGTTCTAGATTTGAAAGCTGTGCTAGAAGAGATTGTTCAGCAATCTTTAATAATTATAGACACAGTTATATAGAACGGGGGAGGAAAGGGAGAGGGAGAGAAAGAGAGAGAGAGAGAGATAATGTTTATGAATATTGTTTTGTATGTTAGTATACAATACAAACTGCAGATATAGTGCCTTCATACAGCTTAATATGCTTGATAGTGCATTCAGAAATCATACAAACATGATGTATAAAGGAGATAATAAGTAGGAGCCATAAGGAGGATTCGAACCTATGCACTGGGTACTCTCAGGCAAACTTTCTATAGACCACTACCCCACCACAACATGGTCAAAAGGATTACAACGTGGGATTCAACTGAATCCTCTACGGTTCCTGAGGCGTCCACTGTAGCCTAATCAGGAATTCAATTTCTCCTTACACTCTGGCTTTGTAGTCTTTGAATTCAGTTAAAATGAGGTAAGGAATCAGGAATCTTGTAAAGGAGTCATTCAAAACAGGTACGTAAGACCAGGCATAAAATGTGCAACCCTGAGGTGGTGTCACTATGTACACAAGTTCAAAGTAGATGGCGATATTAAGGATTGTGTTTGGAATCACTGAACAGGACGATCGGTAGCATGAAAAGCGGGATTCAAGAGCTGAAGTTCGAGCCTGCAGGTCCAAATAGGAGACACATATACCAGTCTACACATAGCAGTATACACATACACAAGTACCAAACTACAGCTGCAAAAAAGGTGAGTCTGCAGTTAGTTTCCTTCATTAAACTGCATCCAGTTGTTAACTTCATTAAAATCTCATTTAAAAGTTAATCTTCTCTCTGGAGACTTGAGTTGACATTTTTTTAAAGCATGTTGGACTCTGAGGATGGCATGTGGGTGTGTGGGTATGTGGGTATGTGGGTGTGTGGGTATGTTGGTGTGTGGGTGTGTGGGTGTGTGG
>WNGS01165503.1:11457435-11490413 GCA_020271785.1 Procambarus virginalis | reverse complement strand
ACTAACTTAATGTGTTTAAAAAAAATTAAAAAAGTCAGTTGATGACTTATATGTTGTGAATCTGTCGCCCCCCCCCCCCCTTTATTTTGATGATGTGGCTGTGGAAATACATTGTCCGAATGCTTCGTTCACTTCCTTTGTTCAAAACGCTCGTCGCCAAACATCTAACTACCCTAATCCAGGACTAAAAACTCGTTATTCCGGCGTCGAAGCCATCTGTTTATGAATGCAAAGCACTTTACCCTATGATTATATAATAACGTGATTTTTATTTGAGAGAACCGCCGATTTGTCAACTCAAATAGCGTTTAAAGTTCCTAGTGACGGCCCATAACGTCTGAGTGGTTGGTGGGTCGCCTCGTCTTAGTGGTTGGTGGTCCGCATGTCTTAGTGGTTGGTGGGCCGCCTCGTTTTTAGTGGTTGGTGGGCCGCCTCGTCTTAGTGGTTGGTGGCCGCCTCGTCTTAGTGGTGGTGGGCCGCCTCGTCTGTGGTTTGGTGGGCCGCCACTTGACTAGCAGGCACGCTGGTCTGAGATAGCGTCGTCAAATCACATTATGTATTACTAATGAGTGCTGTTTCGTGGTGAATGACGAATATACGAAAAGTCAATATGAAACATGTCACCGTTTCTGTGCGATATTACAAACAAGTGTTTAAGTTAAAGTGCTTTACTGGAACGGGATGTTATGTAATGTTGATGCCTGAAGGTGTACAGAACAACTGTAATGTTTTAAGTGGTGCAGGTAACCTAAATTATTGGCATCTTGTCTGGCAGTGTTATGATAGTGAACGATAGTTTTCAGTGAGTTATGCGCGAGAAACCAGGGCAGACAATGCCGCCACAGCTGTACGTGGCGAAGTGTTGACTCCGGATTGTTTTGTGTTTTACAGGAAATATTAGACTTAAGAAAAGAGCTTAACTAATGTGGCCAAATTAGATACGTGTCAGTGACTCTAAATCTTCGTGCAGTGCTTCTCGTTTCGTGGTGGAATATTACGATGTTTAGATAAATGTGTGAGTGTGTGTGTGTTGCTGGCAACGATGGGTCAACCACTTGTCTCAGTCTGACCTCACTAGACGAGGTACTCCAGCGCCCTCGTCCTCCAGCTAAGGTAAGTAATACCTCGATGCTCAAGCGACACCTTCACCTACGCTGATTATATATGTGGATTAAAATATAATTAATCTTGTGGTATATGATAATTTTGACTTATATAAATGCTTCAAAAAGATCATAAATAATTAGTTTTCTTGCCATTTCAGGTAAGTTTTTAAAATTTCATCGTGGGAGAGAAATTCACCATTTTTGAAGGTACGTGACAATTCCCTTTTTGTTTCCATTGATGCCATATTATGATGTGGTAATTAGTCACGACTTAAGACAAGTCGGATAACAAAGTCGCTTCGTAAATAAAGGCAGGAGGTGTACCTTGGAGGAGGAGCGTCCGGTAGACGACGTCATCAGAGAGACAATGTCTCTGGCCACTAGTATAGCTGGCGTTACCCGGGGGGGAGGCGGGTCACCAAGCGTTGGGTCACAGGAATCACAGTTGTAGGGGAAGACGAGGCGCTGAGTGAACGGTTCCTTGGGTACACTTCCGTGTACTGGGTGTGTGGAGACACATTTGTGGGCTGAAATACGTCGAGGGAGTGTTGTCAAGCTGCCTGGCGCACCAGAAGTGACCTGGTCGATTAGTTTTCGTGGCGGGCGGAGCCAGAGGTCCCGGTACACAGGTGTAGTGAAGGGAACACCAGCACAGAAAACTAGATAAAGTCCAGTTGACCGACCACCTGTTAATTTGTTTGGTCTGTCAGGTTTCTAAATTAGTGGCAAACAAGTTACTTTGTTATAAACTTCTAAATGTAGAGTAAGTTGCTGTAAACTTGTTCCCAGACACACACAATGTGGCACAATGGACAAATCCAGATAATTTTGTAACACAAAACAGATGGTAATTATGTTCACTGATGAAGATGTTACAACTGTGAAGCACTTTAGAGTTACTGTATCTACAGGGGACGAAAATGTTGCAAGAATCAAACTGATTTATGGTGGTTGTTGCAAGAGACTCGTCCTCCCACAGTGGGCAGGACGAGTCTCCTACATAGGAGTAGGAGAATAGTAGCGGTGTTGAGGAGAGCAAAGGTGACTGTCGCGTCAGGTGTGTGTAGTGACAGGTGAGGGTGTCAGGTGACCTGTATACATCACTGAACAATGGAGAACCGCGAGATAAAATCGGGGCTTCGTTTCAGGGTTCGGTGAGGCACCTCGAACAGCGAGACTCGCGGGTGGAGTAAATAAGACTGGACTTATAACAGGATGGAAAAAAGCAGATTTGTTAAGCCTTTAGATAGTAGTGTGAGAGAGAAGAGCAGCTGTCCGGGCAGGAAGACTAATGGAGGTTTTGAGGTTAGCTCACGAGAGAGCAGATAAATCTTTCGAGATACAGCATAAGAAGAGAAAATTCCAACAATTCTAAGATAAAGAAGGATAGATCGGTGTCTACAGGAGGAATGCAGACAGCCTTGTGTGTGTGAGGATGAGAGTAGAGTCCCACCAATTTGCAATACCTAAGAAAGTGACATTTTTTTCATTTCAAGAATTGGGTGGAACTACGTGGATGTCTTAATAAACGGCGGCTACACTATTATATTTTTATAAAATTAAATACAGTGCAATGTTATATACCTTATTTACAAAGAAAATTATATATTACATATAATTTATTTTATTCTCAGGAAAAGAATGTTAATAGTTTCAGGGTCTCATTAGTACAGTTAGGTTTGTTCTCACAATCAAGAATTCCGGGTTTGAATCCCGGGCGGGATAGAAATGATTGTGCTCATTTCCTTTCATCTAATTCGTCTGTTCACCTAGCAGTAAGTAGGTACTCAAGAGTTAGTCAGCTTGTTTCGGGAATGAATCCTGGGCGGGGGTCAGTACTTTGACTTGAGGGGGGGGAGACCTCGATTTAAGTTTAACATGTTTGAATACACTCTGGCTGCCTGTCCCCCGACACAACGAATTATTAATTATTATATCACTGATTATGAGCACTGAACACCAATGTTATACTTTTTACCTTTCAGAAAGTTCAGTATTTTGCCTACACACAGTTACCTTCCTGCCTACACACAGTAACCTTCCTGCCTACACACAGTAACCTTCCTGCCTGCACACAGTAACCTTCCTGCCTACACACAGTAACCTTCCTGCCTACACACAGTAACTTTCCTGCCTACACACAGTAACCTTCCTGCCTACACACAGTAACATTCCTGCCTACACACAGTAACCTTCCTGCCTGCACACAGTAACCTTCCTGCCTACACACAGTAACCTTCCTGCCTACACACAGTAACATTCCTGCCTACACACAGTAACCTTCCTGCCTGCACACAGTTACCTTCCTGCCTACACACAGTAACCTTCCTGCCTACACACAGTAACCTTCCTGCCTGCACACAGTAACCTTCCTGCCTGCACACAGTAACCTTCCTGCCTGCACACACAGTAACCTTCCTGCCTGTGCCTCCACACACAAAAATGTCATCAGAAATTAGCATAATTATTGTATTCGTAACGTTCCTGCATTTGTGTAAATACTTAGCATAAAAAACTCATTAAATTCCCTCCACCGTCTGGTTCCCCATAATGTAACACTTGCGTCTTGAGATCAGTTTGCAAGAACAACTTCTTTTGCATACAAAATAAAATGCAAGCATATTATTCTCAATTTCATAACATTGGTCGCACCTATTGTTGTTCCCTAATGGCCAGCCGCAACAACCTATCATTAGTAGTGAGAGCCTCGTTAATATATCTATTAAATTGTTCACCTTGATTCGAAGCAATAAATTTGACATGAACGTTTACCCATATTGATTGCCAGTTAAGGAGTGGATATTACATGTTAAAGAGTGTTGACCAGACCACACACTAGAAGGTGAAGAGACGACGACGTTTCGGTCCGTCAATCGACTTGAGAATGGTCCAGGAAGGACCGAAACGTCGTCGTCTCTTCACCTTCTAGTGTGTGGTCTGGTCAACATACTTTAGCCACGTTATTGTGACTCATCGCATGCTTATGTTAAAGAGTAGTGATACATAATGTAATAAGGTGATAAAATCCCCTTATTACAATTTTAATATTGATGATTGATCTTCCGGGCGCATCACAGAACTGTTCCTTGGATATGATTTTATCCATTATAATATTGAAGTCTATTCGCCAACAATTTCGAAATTTTGTTGTAACTCTGGTTGAGCAGGGAAGGTGGTCTCCAGGTCGTTAGAATGTGCAAATCACCTGATTTTGCTAACAGTTTTATAATCCCACGACATTGTGACATGTTAAGCTGCCTGTAGTGTATGCTATACTTTTTGGTATATTCACTTGTACACAGTCTGTACTAATGACAACCCATAGATAGAAATACATTTCAGCCAGTGATGTTAAACGTTAAACTCTTGACCACATTCCACACCTGCCCCCTCATCTACACCTCCCACACACCTGCGCCACATTTACACCTGCCAACCATGACATGTTGTTCACCCTGAGTTGAAATCCGTTTACATTTGGCAAGTAAATACCCATGCGTACCTTGTTCACCGTCCATCCTCTTATTCAATCTCTCTACCTCCAGCGTGACACACAATCCCATTCGTATTTCGTCTTGTCATCTCCATCATCTGTTCTTGTATTAGTTACAACCGTCGTACCCTGTTAGTCTTTACTTAACAAATGTGTAGAAAGTGCTCTACATTTATCCTATTTCTAATCTGGAGACGAAACTTTTTGCGTCTTCAGATATATCGTTCCTCATATTGTTAAGTCTGTGCAGACTTAAACAAAAGTCTGAACTTTAAAAAGGAAATTTCTTCAAAATTAGCTAATCCCATACTGACCATTGTATAAAGTTATTTTAATACGCTATGTAGCAAGTCTAAAAAGGCCATGTATTGTTTCGGACGCCTGTCTTTGTAAAAAATGTAATGGAAAAAACATTTACCTTGTTCTTAATATATTTCCTACCACGCCAATAGACATTTGAACTTGTGTTTCTGCCGGACCAAGTACTCCCTCAATACGCGAAAATTATCAATGACATCTTTACTCTGCAACAGCCTGCAATAGAGCAATAACCCCCCCCTCCTGACCCCACTTTAACCTGGGCGTTAACAACAAGCTTCCCCACAACCAAACAATGATCTGAACAGCTAACCGGAACACTACTGCAGGAAGCTAACCTTATCGTGTATTGCATGCATATATATTCTATCGAGCCTCGAACCTTAATTCAGGCGAATATGTGTGTGTGTACTCAGGGACACTGGTGATGCCAGTCGCATCCCAGAGACCAATACATTACAGAAGCGTAACTCAAGCCAGAGATACACATATGATGACCGAGTACTACAATCTCTCACGTAAGTCACACAGTTAAAGTCTCCACCCAAAAAATAACATTACGTGAACCATGCCCTGAAAAAAATACAATCACTCTTTAGAGACTCATTCCTCCCTCTCCTTGCGGGTGCCAGAGGGAACTTACATATTAAACGCAGGAATTATGGTGTTAAGAAACGAAATCCTCGCTTATAGAACATTACCATTATTATCCATCTCGGTATTAGGGAGCTTAATGTGGGTCATTTTAGCAATTAATATCCTCGTACCTGCTTTCATCAAGTTCGTAGGATTCATGAGTATTTAAAAAAAAATCCTGTTACATCAAATCTTTTAACATCTTGTAAATATTTTGCACGAAAAGTACATGCAATTTATGATATTTAAACAGCGACACTAGTTGCACTTGTTTCGATAATTGAGCCAATTAATGTTTCAGGTAGCACAGGTAAGACTGAGATTTCCGAAAGTAAATTTGAGAGGAAGAAATTGTTTTTTTGTGAATTATTATCTCACTCGACACTAGTGATCCTGTTTCCTGAAAAGTACATATTTCCATAGAACTGTTATCCTGTTAGCCTGAGTGTCAGCTGTTCTCTTTTCGAAATTTAAGTTGAATAGGTTCTCCCACAGTTCGATTTTGTTCTAAATGTTCTACAACATCCCACAACGCATTATCGTTGTCAACTTTGACAAGAACACCTCTCACCGGTTGAATTTTGCCCCTCCTCGCTCAACTGTGTCAACTCCTCGTTACCATGGTCACGGTCAACTTCCACGTCAATCACATTCTCAATTTTGTTTTGGGTACAAACTTTAAATTTAGGGTCACTGTCCTTCATACGTTTCAAATAAATATTTTGGGTTAGTTTCTTCCTCCGTATAGTACATAATCGGTTACACAACCAACTTTCACACCCCAACTTTTACACCCGTAGCTTTACACCCCTAGCTTTTACACCCCAAGCTTTCACACGCCCCTTATCCTTTCGACCAGATAGAACTTTGGAACTTGGAACTTTGTGTTCCCAGTAGTTGAATCTTACAACGAGACACAGGTGAGGGTCGGCCGGCCACGGGGCAACGCCCAACAGGTCATTCAGTAGTTCGCAAAAATGGGCGGCAGCTCAGAGTGGCTTAGAAACACGTCTGCTGGCTTTGGTGGTCAGGACCAAACTGGTGCTGAAGTCAGCCTCACTCTCGGTATATCCCACAGTGGTCACCGTACCTCACAGTAACTCAAACAGTAACTCACAGTAACACAAGCCAGCCTCCGTCAATTACGTAGAGAAGGGACACAGAGCCGCAGCATTTCATAAAATGGAATTTAATTAAAAAAATAATACAGGTTATGTTATTTCTCTCTGCCATAAATGTGAAATTGAACTTGAGATTTGACATTGACATTTATATTTGAAATTGAACTTCAAATTGAAAATGAAATTGAATTGAAAATCTTCAGAAACTCTTGTCTGTACTTCTCAGCACTGTCTTGGCGTGACACAGACACAAAGAAGATGCCAGCCCTTGACTACTAAACCTTCAGAGACTCGCTTCTCCCTTGGGCAAGAATAGGCATAGACGGTCAGATAACATACTTCCGACCTTACTTGAGATGCACGGAAGGCCGATAACGCCCTGTGGCGCCGTGTGTCGGCGTTCGACGTGGTGTCGGCAGTGTGTCGGACGACACTGAGTCTACACACGATTCTACACACAAACACTGTGACGTAACTCTTATACACCATTCAGTGGGCGGTGTGAGTTATGACGTTATGAATACGTCAGTACTCTCAGCCTCAGCTGTGAGAACTGACCTGAGGGTCATTCCCTTATTTGACCTCTAACAACCTCTTGCAATTGCACACTCTGTAGCTTCAGAGATGGCAGACTCCCAGGTACTGTTTTGAAAGCGTAAATGCTTCGTCTCGCCCTTCTTAATGAAACATGCATGCAATTCTCAGCATATAATAATCATGCTTGTTGCAATGGTCAGCATGTAATAATCATGCCGGTTGCAATAGGCCTTCACAAAGGCAGCCGACATGTTTGGTATCAAGCCATGCATACTGGTGCCATGTGCTCTCTGGAGTGCACATGAGAGTGAAATCCGCCCTGAGTCCTGTGCAATACACTCAGGATGCATTGCAATATAGCACAGCAATCCAGGGGAGCAGAAAGCATTACCTCACAGCAATAAATTCAAAATTATTTTTATACTCGATCAAGAATAAAATCGAAAAATAATTTATGTTCACCGTGAACTACAATATGAAACTTGTAACAATCGGTTCCATTAAATTTGTTTGTTTACTGTGTTCTGGCGGCACAATGAACAGTAATTGGTGTAATTAATTATTTTAATGAATAATTACGTCATGAATCAAAAAACAATTATTACAATATTTCCCGAAATTACAATTCACTTTCACCAGCAATGCAAAACAATCTTTGTTATGCATGAAGATCAATATTGCCATGGTCATGTTGACCCGTTTGGGACGGAGCAGCGGTCAGTGGTAGTCGGTGGATGGTGGCCAATGGAGAAGAATAGTGACCAACGAAGAGGGATAGTGACGAACGAAGAAGTGACCAACGGCGAGGGGTAGTGACATTTGAAAAGGGGTCACTATCACGTCATATTTAACATGAACGAGGTGTCGTTTGACTCCTGAAGTGATGGTGTGACATCACAGCTCTGGACATACCTGACAATGTAACCCAGGTGGACCTGGAGGCCGGCAATGTCCACAGATGGTGTTACAGCTGGTATCGGACACAAGTATTCCTCTATCTCTACTCTAGACATAAGTGGCTCTCTACCTCTACTCTGGACACACAAGTGACTCTCTACCTCTACTCTGGACACACAAGTGACTCTCTACCTCTACTCTGGACACACAAGTGACTCTCTACCTCTACTCTGGACACATAAGTGGTCCTCTACCTCTGCTCTGGACATAAGTGGTTCTCTACCTCTACTCTAGCCACAAGTGGTTCTCTACCTCTACTCTGGACACACAAGTGGTTCTCTACCTCTACTCTGGACACAAGTGGCCCTCTAATCCTACACTAGACACAAATCCCTATGAAGCGCCATGTTTAAGATGCATTTAATGAAGATTCAGAGACGAGATGAAGAAGAGAGAGAAGATGAAGAAGGGAGAGAAGATGAGGCAGAAGTATTATGAGGGAGAGGGAGGGACTTATCAAGAGAAAGCGCCAAGTCATTAGACTATATAGCACTGGGAAGGATCAGGATAAGGATCTGGGATGGGACGGGGGAAAGGAATGGTGCCCAACCACTTTGGGACGATCGGACACCATTCCTTTCCCGGGAAAGTTTCTTGGAAAAAACTGAATGTTTTACATGCCGTGGTGTGAGGGAAGGCACGTGAAAAACATACAGTTTGGTCAAGAAACTTTTACCTGTTCAGACGTTTTGACTTATTAACAAGAAGACATTTATCATCTTTGTTTGGGTACACACCTCCCTCCCTCCTCCCAATGGTGTATTGCAGGTATACTCACACACCCCTATGGTGTACTCCAGGTATACTCACACCCCTATGGTGTACTCCAGTATACTCACACACCCTATGGTGTACTCCAGGTATACTCACACCCCTATGGTGTACTCCAGGTATACTCACACCATTCCTGGTCTCCCTTAGCGTCTTCATCATTACCAACGCCAAATATCTTCCCCAGAAATGATAGAACTCGCTGCCAGTGTTACCAACATGTCTCAAACTCGTGAAATATTTCACGAGAGGATTTGAAGTTGTAATTAAGAACTTTATCAAACTTGTGTCGTGTTTAAGAGGACTTTTCAACCTCCATTACAGGAGTACTAGTTAAGTCTGGGGTATATTACACGAGAACTAGGTAAATAGACTCAGACTAACATATGAGGCAGAATATAACATGTATCATAATGACTGTTGTTATCTAATATCTGACAGGTTGGTCTGCAACCAGCTGTGACTTGATTGGTTGCTTCCAAAGTTTTCCTAATTATGATTGGCCTTTCCCCCCCCCCAATCACTGGCAACTTGACCGTGTTAAAAAAAATATTCTTTAGTTATGGCTGCTACGCACACTGTCTCAACCAGTAAATTTAAAGCTTAAAGAAAGCTTGCAAAGTTATCAGTGTCGCGGTCTCTCACCATTAGTAAATTAAGCTTTGTGAAAAAAATAACTTAGTTATGATTGGTCTGGTCACCGTAACTAGTAACTTGACTACGTGTCAAGGAAGCTCTCTAACTTATGACTAACTAACTCCAAACGAAGAGAAACTTGGACTGTATGTTTTAGGAACTTTTTTTTAAAGTTATGAATGAACCGTCGCCTAACTTATTGTAACTTGTCTGTCTGTGTGTCAAGTTTCGTTTACAAGTTGCGAAGATTTCCCCAGAAAGCGCTCCCACCTGGACAAATAACTCCGGTCATTTCAACCAGAGTTTTGTCCCGTAGCCAGTTGTTTAAGATTTCACTACTTGGAACAAAAAGTTCCAAGTAGCACGGGCTATGGTGAGCCCGTGTGGACTTACCTGGCACAGGAGCGGGGCAAATAGCACGGGCTATGGTGAGCCCGTAGTGGACTTACCTTGCACAGGAGCGGGGGTGCCCGTAGCCAGCCTGAGAACCTCTTAAATACTGTACCCTGGGTCACATGCAAGACGTCCATAGGCAGATGGATCACGTGACTACTCACGGTGTGGCGTGGCCCCCTACCTCAAGCCGTCTCATTATCTCTCGTCATTTTCTCTATCATTTTAATAAGAGGTAAATCACCTTTGGGGAGGATTTTGATAAATATGTTGATCTCTTAGGTTGATTTAGATATAGATTTAGAGATTTGAAGACATTTTTAACGTTAGATTTAGATGCATTTTTAGAGATATATATATATACATTAATTTATATATATATTGGAGATAGATTTAGATATACATTTATATATAGGTTTAGAGATAAATTTAGAGACATTTTAGACAGATTTAGAGACAGATTTGGAGATATTTTTAGTGATAGATTTAGATGCAATTTTTAGAGATATATTGATTTAGATATAGATTTTTATATAGGATTTGAGATAAATTTAGAGACATTTTAGACATAGATTTAGAGACAGATTTGGAGATATTTTTAGTGTTAGATTTAGATGCAATTTTTAGAGATATATTGATTTAGATATAGATTTTTATATAGGTTTTGAGATAAATTTAGATATAATAAAGAGATAAATTTAGAGATAGATTAATGAGAAAGATTGAGATAGAGTTAGAGAGAGATTTAGAGTTATAAATAACATGTAACACAGGGCATGTTCTCACCTAATACTCACCTAATTGTGCTTGCGGGGGTTGAGCTCTGGCTCTTTGGTCCCGCCTCTCAACCGTCAATCGACATGTGGCACAGATCTGGTGCCCAATAGTGTTAGATGTAGCACAGTGTGGCACAGATGGCTGGCTTTGTCTAGCATTTACAGCTCTGATACTTTTTCACTCTTTTTTTTGGCAAAAGCTCCTGGTATTATCCAAGATTTTCAGTATTATAATGTCATTTAAACTTTTAATGGAGTTTTGAGCGCGAGTAGGGAATTACCTCTGGGTCATTGTCTTTCAACATGCTGAAAACGCATGAAATTTTATTACTAATTTCCTGGAATTTTATTTTCCTTCTCTTGAATTTTCTCGGCTGAGATTTTTTTTTCTGTTTTATTTAATCTGATTTTGTAGAGATGTTAACCCTGTGCAAATGTTAAATTCATATATATCTGAAGAACATTTTAACTAACACGAAATAGTAATATTACAAGTATCTTGAGATGGTTTCGGGGCTTAGCGTTCCCGCGGCCCGGTTCTTGACCAGGCCTCCTTTTTGTTACACATCCCCAGGAAGCAGCTCGTAGCAGCTGTCTAACTCCCAGGTACCTATTTACTGCTAGGTGAACAGAGGCATCACGGTGAAAGAAACTCTGTCCGTTTGTTTCCGATTCCGTCGGGGATCGAACCCGGAGCCTTAGGATTACGAACGCCGAGCGTTGTCCACTCAGCCGGCAGGCCCCTATCTTCCCTAAGCTGACACCTTCCCTACCTACACGCAACGTAACGGTCCCTATGATTCCCTTGTTACAACGTTTTCATGACGTATTACAATGTTGTTACAACTTGCTATATTGGTCGTTCCAACTGGTTAGGTGTTATAAGTTGTTCGAACGTTTTAGCAACGTCGTAATTACGTCGGGTGTTTGTCGGGACTACAGTTGGTTTTGTGAGCAATGTGGGCATTGTGGGAGCTCCACAGGGCAACATCAATGACAAAATACCCCTATTATCTGACCCCCGTTTCATAACCTCCTATTGAACGGTAATGTTGAACATAATTGATCAAACCTTTCAACCGCCCGCAATCACACCGTATCATTAGCAGCTTTTAGTAAATATCAATACCAGAGTGTATATGGAAATTAGACTTTTGTAATGAATATTAGTAAAACATTATTCCTTAAGTGTCATACTTGATCACAACTTGATTACTTGAAGTCTAGAAAAGTGAGACATATCATTTTTTCTGGCATTAATTATACAAGTATTAAACACAATTTTTGCTCCTGGACGGATTTTTTTGATTGCCTATTTCTCCATGCAGAAAATGGGTATCATTCACCTAACACTGTGCTTTGAGATTTGCTTCAGACAGCTTAATGAAGATGTCTTGAAAGACACCTCTTCTAGAGTTGTTTCACAAGGCCTCACAACCGGGAATCGATATAAGGCTATCATGTACTGTGTGTTTAAACTGGCTGTCAGCTGCCTCCCCCGACACAATTAATAATGAATTAAGAACATACCACATAAGGAAGGAGTCGACGCTTATATGTGTGAGTTAAAAAAAAAACTTGAATATATTGACACAATATAGTTATTTGTTATAGTATATAGTTATAGTTGACACAAAAAGTTATTTTTATATTGATACAATATAACCACCATTGGTATTCTTGACTTGAGAATGGTCCAGGACGGACCGAAACGTCGTCGTCCCTTCACCTTCTAGTGTGTGGTCTGGTCAACATACTTTAGCCACGTGATTGTGACTCATCGCCTGCAACATTGGTATTCAATGCGATCTCTGGAATTGAAACAATATTCCTATATGTATTAATAGTTTTAAGTATAACGTCTTTATTTTTATATAAGTTCACTACTATTTTTAGCCTGGTAAAGGGATGAATTGAAACATTCTGTGACTTTACATATTGTTGCATGTGGGAATAACAAAAGTGAATGACAGGTTTTTGTTGGACGTCGTTATGTACAAAAATATATTGTATTTGAAATTATTATTTATTCTAATTGGTGAAAGCTGATGATTTAGCTCCAATTTCGCTCTGACACTGAGGAGGTTTGAACATTTACTTTATTTTAGACAAAATATATTAAATTTGACTTTTTCTCAATACATAACTAGTCTATTTATGACTTGAAGGTTAACATGTAGAAAACGTTGGTCGTTTAATTAATACAAATATAATAAAATTGAGGAAAAAATCAATACTTGTAAAGAAAGTTGTTAGAGACTCTAAATCTAAAACATTTAATATACTTTAGTGATTATAATTATAAATTGGATTGATGATGATTATGAAAGCTATGGAAACACACAAAAATAATATGAAATGATTTTTTTTACACTTTAAAATTTAGTTAAAGGACTTGAAATATGTTTTGGTTTTCACATTCACTTTATAACGTTTATAACGAAGATATATATAATGCTACATACGTGTATACTACTATTGTTGATTTAAAACAGTAACCATTTGTTTATTTGCATATATTCTCTAGAGTGTTTTAAAGAATTCAAAGAATGAATTATTGCTTAATCAACCAATATAACAAGTTATTGATGAATACTTTACATATTCATTGTATATTTGAAATGAATTGATATATTTTTGCACAATGTGCCTAAAATTTTAGCAGAGAAAGGAGTAGGAGAGAGAGAGAGATGCAGTGAAAGGAATGGCGAGTGCACATATATCATATAACTAATTGCAATAGTCATATTGGAATAGAATAAGCAACTGAAAATTGGTTGAATTCTCAGGTAACAAGGAATGAGTTGTGACTGTGCCGGCGGGTCTCCCTCCCCGGGCCAGGGTAATTGGACGAAAGGAAATAGGGTTTTGTGCCTCACACTCAATGAACCATCTACCCCTTATGTCAATAGGGGCGACAGGTCCCCAAAATAGGGAGAATACTCATGTGTATACCTTTTAGACTACGTCCTGTGAGAGAGTAACGATTTAAAAAGTGTCTTTGACACTTCCAAAGTGTCAAAGGCACTTTTAAAGCATGGTTATGTTAATCTCGGACCGGAATGGTGTTGTGTGTAGTTATGGTGATATACCACAAGCTGGTATGGTGGTGATAGTGTGTAATTATAGTGATATATCGAAAGCTAGTATACCAGAAGTTGGTATACACTGTGGAAGTTATATACCATATAGGGTCTTGTGTATTCGCTTATTATACTGGTGTGATATGGTATATTTTCGCAAAGGATAAGAGGAGATGAATCTTTACCTGACAGCTGTCAAATAACTCTCGTACCTAATGCTGGTGTCTACAAGATCGCATCTTGCAACTGGCACCCCGGCAACCTATATATGCGTCAACCAAGATAATTGGAATAAAAGTTGACGGTTGAATTGATCAACTGTATTATGTTGCACAGTATGGAAAGTGATGTTGCACTTCTCAACGGAGTGGTAAGACGCTTTCAAAACACAGATGAATCATAATCTTGGCTGCAAAATTAGTATTGACTCAGTGATCTTGGAGAGAGGCGTGACAGTTCCAAGATGACGAGAGGGATAAACAGTTTTATCCTATTGCTTTCAACAAAACACAAAATGATGTTTACCAGCTCTTCAACTCCTGCACGCCACAGACACAACCAAGGAGTAAGGAGCGCTGTACCACCTCTACAGCTCTCCTCCACAGCTCTCCTCTACAGCTCTCCTCTACAGTTCTCCTCTACAGCCCTCCCTAACCTGACTAGTTATCAAGTCATTTCATTACCCCAGTTAAAGACGCTGCATTTCCGCCTCTGATGAAATCTGATTATGACTCTACTCGACATAACAATGGTGCTCTCGAAGGACCAACTGCTCTGAGAATAATGTTGGCGAACCTGCTCAGAACCTGGGCCGGGAGAGCATTAATCCTCAGAATCAACAAGAGAGAGACGAGAGGTAAATACAGACCTGGCAGTACACTGCAGTTCCTCGGCCTCCTTCACACCACAATCCCTTCCAACACACCTGCTGGGTTAAGCCCTCTGGTTGAGCAGAGATGGGGGAACAATGCCTCAGAGAGCGACGCTGGTGCACAGCTAACCACCATCTATCCTTGGACTCCAGTTGATAGATCAAAGGCGACTGAAAAGAAAATTTAGTATTCTGGTCGGAGAGTTCGCCGAGCTTCGGAATTGGGGTTCTAATTGCTCCTAGACATTTTGTGTTTGTAAGATGGACGTCGATTTAAATGGTTTTATACTCATGAAACTATCAATTTCGAGAATATTTGTATATCATCTTAAAGAACGTGACTTTAGCAAGTATAACAATTATATTAAGAGACAAATGGAGTCAGCGAGGTCTCAGTAAATAACATTGACAAGAATGAAAATAGGATCTAAGAATACAGACGTCAGGAAGATGGCTTCAGCTGCTGTGGGAGGTTTAATTTTTAAGGTTTGTGCCTTGGGAATAACTAAGAATTACTAAACCCAAAAATTCACTTTATAGGATCCGAAAAAATGAAGCTAAAAAACTAACTTAAATATTCCTAGTCCTAGAATAGTACACATATATGTACTATATTAGGCCTCATATAGCGTGTATTAGGCCTAGGAAGATTAGGTTTAGGTAATTAGGTAATTTAGTTTTATTAGGTAGGATTTAGTTTAGTTTGTCTTTACAATATAAGTAGAAATTCGTTTGTCCAAATTCCATAGTACCAATTTCTACTTTCTAATTGCGTTGTATGTCGGTATGTGTACTATAGTTCTCATCCTTCCTATAAGTGAAACTGGAGGATGGGATGCCAAAGCATGCTGAAGAAGGTTGCAGTGTAAAGTACTGAGTAGCACAAGTTGTCATTCCATGCACTTGAACTCTACAAGATGTGATCTATATCTGCGGGAGGAGGAGGGGGGGGGGGTTCAAACACCATTAATAACTGCAATATTTAACAATATCTCTTATTTGTTGAGGGGTTTGAATCCTGTGTCACAGATAATCCCATTCCATGGTGCTTGCGTCACCATGGGAGCCTCGGAGCAGCCATAAGCTTTGCAAAACAACTAATTTTGCGTCGTTGTTACTTAATGGAATTAAGTTTCTCTTGCATACACGTTGCAAAGGTCTGCAATCTGAGATAAAGCAACCAAAGAGGCACATCAGGACACAATCAGTGGGAGTGAGAATGAGAGCAGGAGGAGAACTCGGTATTGACCTCTTGGAGACGAAGCTTAGCCTCGAGTAAGGCTAAGATCTCCAGTGAGAATTGCGCCAAAAAGCTATATTTGGTCTGTGTTGCAAGGTAAACTGGTTCACATTTGCATTAGTGAAAAAGGTTTACATAGCTTGCAATCACCTTGTGTGTAACTGTGGAAGCTTACAGCAGTAAACTATGTACACGCACCCTGTGAGAGGTAATGAAAGGGCATCAGAGGCAATTAATGCCCATGCTATGGTGGGCATTCCATACCCATTCTCTTAGCAAACTCTGTTTTTTTTTTTTACCGCAGACGTGGCCAGACATTTACAATGCTAACCAGCATATATACATTTTCTTCTGTATATATATACAGAAGAAAACCAGCATATATACATTTCCTTCTGTCCTTCATGGATAGGGTTAGAGATCTGTTAAACGTATAATTCAGAGATTTACTGAACAATCAACCACAGAAGGCGATTGTAGTGCTCTTAAAATGGTAATCTAACCTACATACATAAATACTCAGATTTACGTCTGTCCTATATAAACAGTTTTCTATGTGTCTTTTTACATAGTGTCATTAGTGTGCGTTTACAAAGGTGAAATGTAATTCTGACCAGCTTCCACATCTCCTCTCCCCTGAAGGATTGGAACCCAGAACCAGGACTCCATGCACCTTAGCATATCCAGTACTTAACCCGCTAGACCACACTGACTGTTCAAAAGAATTGGAAGTTGTCAGACCTTTAACCCAATCCCCGACAGCTCTCGGTAGTCAATTTTGGGAACATATTTCTAATCGTTCAGGGGTGAGGAGTTTTCGTTTGCATATTGGCCTGGGGTCCATTCAAGCTTCTTCACATACATTTATGTGTACAGAATATCCTTCTTTACTCTTGCACAGCACCGGATAAGTGTTGTGCAAGAGTAAAGTAGTTATGTATTATATTAAGTAAGAATAAAGTAGTTATGTATCATGTATTAATACGTAGTTAATACATGATCTAGAAATGTCTTGCTGGCTTCTTGACTACGCAACTCAGCTATCCCGGCTGCCTTACGTTGTCAAGAAGTCAAAATTGATGTACGAATGTGGTTCAATACGTAGTTAATACTGATGTACGAATGTGCTAAGAACTAGCTAACAATTCTTCAAAACAGGTGACTATTACATAAGGATGCTGTCAGTACACCTGCTACTGGAGAAACGTGCTACAGTGACACGAGGTGTTTGAATGTAGGTGAAGGACAGACCAAGTATGTGAGTATGGATGTGACAGTGTCAGACCAGTGTCAGATCACTCCTTCTGAAGATGTATTAATATACGAAAGTACTTAAGGAAATTCCTGTTTCAATTTTCCTCCGTGGTCTGACGCTGTCACATTTTTAATCACGTGTTTATTTTTGTGATATACACACAAGTATGGATGTGTTAAGAAACAAATTTTCGAATGCCGTTGCTAACCATAGATGGAATTTTCATCAAAGGACTGATTTTTATAATACCCGAATTGTATAAAACTGCTCAAATATCAAAGAGAGACACGTAATAGAAGACCCAATTATAGATTCTATAGAGACAGCAAACAGAAATAAATCTTACAGAAAATTAGACTATTTAACAGAAAATTAATCTTAAGGAAACATAACTAAATCTCACTAATTCACATAAGCACAGATCTTGTAGTGTCTAGAATAGGGGTTATTGAGGCCGCGGAACTCTGCCCACAGTTTCCAGAACTCCCAGAGTTCGCAGAGAATTGAGCATTCTTCAGAAACTTTGACATCCCTTGGCGTGTCTCAGGAGAGTCCCAGGAGAGTCCTAGGGTAGTCCCAGGAGAGTCCTAGGGGAGTATAATCACAACAACGCCTAAAGATGGACGCAAAGTGAGACACTGCTAGATTTATGAACATAAACTCCTAGGGGTCTTGTTCGGAACATTGTATACATCACCTTGAGAGGTTATAGGTTAACTTATAGGTTAACCTATAACCTATAGTTATAGTTATATGTTACATCCTAAAATTTGGGTTTTTAATACACTTACATCTATATTGGGGTCCATCCTTCACCTTCATTTGGTAATATCTTGTCAAATATGTTGATAAGTGGGAAATGAGAAACTAGGTCATGAGGAATAAAGAAGAACAGGAAACAACTCACAATAGAGATAAATACTGCAGGAAATATTAACGACCTTCCAAGAAACAAATCTTCAAATTTTTTCTCAATTTACCAAATTTTCAGAAAAGAGCACAGAACATAGCAGCCGACGGTTGTGTGAGACGACACAGAGCAGCCAACGGCTCTGTGAGAGGCTATAGAGCAACCGACGGCTCTGTGAGAGGCTACAGAGCAACCGACGGCTCTGTGAGAGGCTACAGAGCAACCGAAGGCTCTGTGAGGGGCTACAGAGCAACCGACGGCTCTGTGAGAGGCTACAGAGCAACCGACGGCTCTGTGAGAGGCTACAGAGCAACCGACGGCTCTGTGAGAGGCTACAGAGCAACCGAAGGCTCTGTGAGAGGCTATAGAGCAACCGACGGCTCTGTGAGAGGCTACAGAGCAACCGAAGGCTCTGGGAGAGGCCTGTGATAACTCGTTTAACAGACTATAATGTTTCTTACCCAAGGGCTATCGTATCGTTCTTGTGCCTAACGCAGTGAGGAGCAGAAGGTCGGGTGGTAGGGAAGTTATTGCCCTTAACGACCCCAGCCAACTGCCCATGAAGCAGTAACGTTAACACGTCAGTATTCGCGCCTGGGCTGCCATCCGCTGCCTTTCCAAGTACCTAAGGCTTGCTGGAACTGCTTTGGTATGTACGGGTCCTTCTAACCACAAGCCCTGAAGAAACTTGTGGCCCCTTTGGGCTCCTTTGGACCCGTTTGGGAGACCCAAAATTTGTTCTAGCCTCCCTACCCTAACCTACCAAAAGGTTAGGGTAGGGAGGCTAGTTCCGTTGCATTCCTAGCTCCTTTCCAATGCTTAAATCGATTTAAGGATGAGAGATGGAAATCCAATATTAAAATTCATCCCCCGAGGGCAAAATTAGGAGAATGCACATATTAGCATCATCAAAAAAGAAATAAACAAGTAGATAAAAGCAATAATTTGAAGCTGGAGATGGTCTAGATTTATTACATTACAACGGATAATGACCATTCACCATGGGGGGAGGCCTGGTCGACGACCGGGCCGCGGGGACGCTAAGCCCCGGAAGCACCTCAAGGTAACCTCAAGGTAACCTTCACGATTTTTCACCCTAATGACTCCTTGTTTAGTGGAGTTTTTTCTTTGCGGTGGTTTACGCCGACGTTAAATCTTAAGAGTTTGAGATATTTCTCTATACAAACAATAACTAATTTTCCAACTTAACTCCAAGCAGAAGACAAACTTCTTGCCTTTTTTCCCCAATTGTTTCTCACCATCAAAACTTTGTGTTGTGTGTTAGGCTTGTTAGGAGAGGGAACTATCAGGGGGGGAAAGCGCCAAGCCATTACGATAATATAGCACTTAGAAGGGTTCAGGATAAGGATTTGGGATGGGACGGGGGGAATGGAATGGTGCCCAACCACTTGGACGGTCGGGGATTGAACGCCGACCTGCGTGAATGGGAGACCTTCTCGCTGAAATGGTGTTTGATAATATGAAGTTGTGGTGTTTAATGTGGGGGGTTGTTAAGAATGATATTTTTTCTAAAGCTATCTGTTAATGAACTGTGTTTTGGAAAGTGGTGTTTTTGCTGTGTTTTAAAATGGTGTTTTGCCGTGGATCAAAGTGGAGCTAATTAATGCTGTGTGTGTGTGTGTGTGTGTGTGTGTGTGTGTGTGTGTGTGTGTGTGTGTGTGTGTGGTTACTTAGTTGTGATTGCGGGGGGTTGAGCTCTGGCTCTTTGGTCCCGTCCTTTGGTGTGTGTGTGGGTGTGTGTGTGTGTGTGTGTGTGTGTGTTTTACTTAGTTGTGATTGCGGGGGTTGAGCTCTGGCTCTTTGGTCCCGTCTTTTGGGTGTGTGTGTGTGTGTGTGAGCTATTTCTTGGGCTATTGCTAGTTAGTTTTTACAATACATGAGGTGAAGGGCGGTAATTGCTTTGTTTGTCACAGTGGTTCTTTAAAAAACTTGCTTAGTGTTTTAAAGCTTAGTTGAAGCTTTAACTAAGATGCTGCTTAGTTAGAGCATTGTTTGCTCTATGTGCTGTCTATAGTTCGTGCTAAGTAGTTACTTGACTATTTAAGCGGTGCATAGCTGTAAATTATTTTTGTAATTTGTTTAAGTAAGTCTCATAAAGTAACGCTCAATAAATTGTTTTTTTAATAAAAAACATATTTTAAATGTATTTTCTTGAGGGACATTATATTTTGTTTGGATATCCTTTGCTAAACTTGAATTGTTTGTTAGTTGTTGTTAGAGGTTAGTTTGTCAAACCAGTCTCTATTTTGATGCTATTTTTGGCTGATAGAAAATACTGAACAAATTGTAAGTATTGTTGCTTAAATAGTATTCCTTAAAGTGGAGATTATTATAGTGATTATTAGTGGATATTAAAATATGATTGCAAAGATATATTTGTAAATTTATTAATTTACATATATATATTATATTTGTAAATTTGTTAATTGTTAATATTTTCAGACGCTTTTATTTTCAGTGGTGATTAAGTAAGCTTAAGTAATGCTGGTTTGAGCAATGTTTATTTAATTGGTTTATTCAAGTGGTGATTGTACGGAACGAATTTGCAAAAAAATATGAATTAATACAAAAAAATATCACGTTTAGGGCCAAGATATTTTAAAAGGCACAAAATGGTATCATTTAGCTAGTAGAAATAACTTTAGTTATTAAAGAGAGNTATATATATATATATATATATATATATATATATATATACATACATAATTGATGCGGGTGCTGCAAATATTCGTTCGTTGGTCTTAAGGTCCGTTAAGTGTCTTGTACATATCGGTGAGGAACAAGACAGACATCGCGGTAGGAAACACCGTAACTGCTGTACGCGGCCAATTGTCGACGCTGGTAGTTTAGTGGTTTACAGGAGGGAGTTATCAGGGGAAAGCGCCATGCCATTACGACTATATATAACGTTTTACAGGAAATATAAGACCTTAATCTTATAATATAAGACCTTAATATAAAATGCCTTAACTACTGTGGTCAAGTTACATACGTGTCAGTGACTCAAAATCATTGTGCCGTGACGGAAATACGAAAAGTTTATATGAAACATGTCACCGTTTCTGTGCGATATTACAAACAAGTGTTTAAGTTAAAGTGCTTTACTGGAACGGGATGTTGTGTAATGTTGATGCCTGAAGGTGTACAGAACAACTGTAATGTTTTAAGTGGTGCAGGTAACCTTAATTTTTGGCATCTTGTCTGGCAGTGTTATGATAGTGAACGATAGTTTTCAGTGAGTTATGCGCGAGAAACCAGGGCAGACAATGCCGCCACAGCTGTACGTGGCGAAGTGTTGACTCCAGATTGTTTTGTGTTTTACAGGAAATATTAGACTTAAGAAAAGAGCTTAACTAATGTGGCCAAATTAGATACGTGTCAGTGACTCTAAATCTTCGTGCAGTGTTTCTCGTCTCGTGTTGGAATATTACGATGTTTAGATAAATGTGTGAGTGAGTGTGTGTTGTTGGCAACGATGGGTCAACCACTTGTCCCAGTCTGACCTCACTAGACGAGGTACTCCAGCGCCCTCGTCCTCCAGCTAAGGTAAGCAATACCACGATGCTCAAGCGATACCTTCACCTGCGCTGATTATATATGTGGATTAAATATGATTAATCTTGTGGTATATGATAATTTTGACTTATATAAATGCTTCAAAAAGATCATAAATAATTAATTTTCTTGCCATTTCAGGTAAGTTTTTAAAATTTCATCGTGGGAGAGAAATTCACCATTTTTGAAGGTACGTGATAATTACCTTTTGTTTCCATTGATGCCATATTATGATGTGGTAATTAGTCACGACTTAAGACAAGTCGGATAACAAAGTCGCTTCGTAAATAAAGGCAGGAGGTGTACCTTGGAGGAGGAGCGTCCGGTAGACGACGTCATCAGAGAGACAATGTCTCTGGCCACTAGTATAGCTGGCGTTACCCGGGGGGGGAGGCGGGTCACCAAGCGTTGGGTCCCAGGAATGACAGTTGTAGGGGAAGACGAGGCGCTGAGTGAACGGTTCCTTGGGTACACCTCCGTGTACTGGGTGTGTGGAGACGCATTTGTGGGCTGAAATACGTCGAGGGAGTGTTGTCAAGCTGCCTGGCGCACCAGAAGTGACCTGGTCGATTAGTTTTCGTGGCGCGCGGAGCCAGAGGTCCCGGTTCACATGTGTAGTGAAGGGAACACCAGCACAGAAATCTAGGTAAACTCCTTTTGACCGACCACCTATTAATTTGTTTGGTTTGTCAGGTCTGTAAATTAGTGGCAAACAAATGTCTTTGTTATAAACTTCCAAATGTAGAATAAGTAGCTGTAAACTTGTTCCCAGACACACATAATGTGGCACAATGGACAAATCCAGATAATTTTGTAACACAAGACAGATGGTAATTATGTTCACTGATGAAGATGTAGCAACTGTGAAGCACTTTAGAGTTACAGTATCTACAGGGGACGAAAATGTTGCAAGAATCAAACTGATTTATGGTGGTTGTTGCAAGAGACTCGTCCTCCCACAGTGGGCAGGACGAGTCTCCTACATAGGAGTAGGAGAATAGTAGCGGTGTTGAGGAGAGCAAAGGTGACTGTCGCGTCAGGTGTGTGTAGTGACAGGTGAGGGTGTCAGGTGACCTGTAAACATCACTGAACAATAGATGACCTCGAGATAAAATCCGGGCTTCGCTTCAGGGTTCGGTGAGGCACCTCGAACAGCGAGACTCGCGGGTGGAGTAAATAAGACTGGACTTATAACAGGATGGAAAAAAGCAGATTTGTTAAGCCTTTAGATAGTAGTGTGAGAGAGAAGAGCAGCTGTCCGGGCAGGAAGACTAATTGGAGGTTTTGAGGTTAGCTCACGAGAGAGCAGATAAATCTTTCGAGATACAGCATAAGAAGAGAAAATTCCAACAATTCTAAGATAAAGAAGGATAGATCGGTGTCTACAGGAGGAATGCAGACAGCCTTGTGTGTGTGAGGATGAGAGTAGAGTCCCACCAGTTTGCAATACCTAAGAAAGTGACATTTTTTTCATTTCAAGAATTGGGTGGAACTACGTGGATGTCTTAATAAACGGCGGCTACACTATTTTATTTTTATAAAATTAAATACAGTGGAATTGTTATATACCTTATTTTACAAAGAAAATTATATATTACATATGTTTTATTTTATTCTCAGGAAAAGAATGTTTAATAGTTTCAGGGTCTCATTAGTACAGTTAGGTTTGTTCTCACAAACAAGAATTCCGGGTTTGAATCCCGGGCGGGATAGAAATGGTTGTGCTCATTTTTTTTCATCTAATGCAGCTGTTCACCTAGCAGTAAGTAGGTAGTCAGGAGTTAGTCAACTTGTTTTGGGGATGAATCCTGGGCGGGGGTCAGTACTTTGACTTGAGGGGGGGGGACCTCGATTTAAGTTTAACATGTTTGAATACACTCTGGCTGCCTGTCCCCCGACACAACGAATTATTAATTATTATATCACTGATTATGAACACCAAATGTATACTTTTTACCTTTCAGAAACTCAGTATTTTGCCTACACACAGTTACCTTCCTGCCTACACACAGTAACCTTCCTGCCTACACACAGTTACCTTCCTGCCTAACACAGTTACCTTCCTGCCTACACACAGTAACCTTCCTGCCTACACACAGTTACCTTCCTGCCTACACACAGTAACCTTCCTGCCTACACACAGTTACCTTCCTGCCTACACACAGTAACCTTCCTGCCTGCACACAGTAAACTTCCTGCCTACACACAGTAACCTTCCTGCCTACACACAGTAACTTCCTGCCTGCACACAGTAACTTCCTGCCTGCACACAGTAACCTTCCTGCCTGCACACAGTTACCTTCCTGCCTACACACAGTAACCTTCCTGCCTACACACAGTAACCTTCCTGCCTACACACAGTTACCTTCCTGCCTGCACACAGTTACCTTCCTGCCTACACACAGTAACTTCCTGCCTACACACAGTAACCTTCCTGCCTGCACACAGTAACCTTCCTGCCTGCACACAGTAACCTTCCTGCCTGCACACACAGTAACCTTCCTGCCTGTGCCTCCACACACAAAAAATGTCATCAGAAATTAGCATAATTATTGTATTCGTAACGTTCCTGCATTTGTGTAAATACTTAGCATAAAAACTCATTAAATTCCCTCCACCGTCTGGTTCCCCATAATGTAACACTTGCGTCTTGAGATCAGTTTGCAAGAACAACTTCTTTTGCATACAAAATAAAATACAATCATATTATTCTCAATTTCATAACATTGGTCGCACCTATTGTTGTTCCCTAATGGCCAGCCGCAACAACCTATCATTAGTAGTGAGAGCCTCGTTAATATATCTATTAAATTGTTCACCTTGATTCGAAGCAATAAATTTGACATGAACGTTTACCCATATTGATTGCCAGTTAAGGAGTGGATATTACATGTTAAAGAGTGTTGACCAGACCACACACTAGAAGGTGAAGAGACGACGACGTTTCGGTCCGTCAATCGACTTGAGAATGGTCCAGGAAGGACCGAAACGTCGTCGTCTCTTCTCCTTCTAGTGTGTGGTCTGGTCAACATACTTTAGCCACGTTATTGTGACTCATCGCATGCTTATGTTAAAGAGTAGTGATACATAATGTAATAAGGTGACAAAATCCCCTTATTACATTATTAATATTGATGATTGATCTTCCGGACGCATCACAGAACTGTTCCTGGATATGATTTTATCCATTATAATATTGAAGTCTATTCGCCAACAATTTCGAAATTTTTTTGTAACTCTGGTTGAGCAGGGAAGGTGGTCTCCAGGTCGTTAGAATGTGCAAATCACCTGATTTTGCTAACAGTTTAATAATCCCACGACATTGTGACACGTTAAGTTGCCTGTAGTGTATGCTATACTTTTTGGTATATTCACTTGTACACAGTCTGTACCAATGACAACCCATAGATAGAAATACATTTCAGCCAGTGATGTTAAACGTTAAACTCTTGACCACATTCCACACCTGCCCCCTCATCTACACCTCCCACACACCTGCGTCACATTTACACCTCCCAACCATGACATGTTGTTCACCCTGAGTTGAAATCCGTTTACATTTGGCAAGTAAATACCCCTGGGTACCTTGTTCACCGTCCATCCTCTTATTCAATCTCTCTACCTCCAGCGTGACACACAATCCCATTCGTATTTTGTCTTGTCATCTCCATCATCTGTTCTTGTATTAGTTACAACCGTCGTACCCTTGTTAGTCTTTACTTAACAAATATGTAGAAAGTTCTCTACATATATCCTACTTCTAATCTGGAGACGAAACTTTTTACGTCTTCAGATATATCGTTCCTCATATTGTTAAGTCTGTGCAGACTTAAACAAAAGTCTGAACTTTAAAAGGAAATTTCTTCAAAATTAGCTAATCCCATACTGACCTTTGTATAAAGTTATTTTAATACGCTATGTAGCAAGTCTAAAAAGGCCATGTTTTGTTTCGAACGCCTGTCTTTGTAAAAAATGTAATGGAAAAAACATTTACCTTGTTCTTAATATATTTCCTACCACGCCAATAGACATTTGAACTTGTGTTTCTGCCGGACCAAGTACTCCCTCAATACGCGAAAATTATCAATGACATCTTTACTCTGCAACAGCCTGCAATAGAGCAATAACCCCCCCTCCTGACCCCACTTTAACCTGGGCGTTAACAACAAGCTTCCCCACAACCAAACAATGATCTGAACAGCTAACCGGAACACTACTGCAGGAAGCTAACCTTATCGTGTATTGCATGCATATATATTCTATCGAGCCTCGAACCTTAATTCAGGCGAATATGTGTGTGTGTACTCAGGGACACTGGTGATGCCAGTCGCATCCCAGAGACCAATACATTACAGAAGCGTAACTCAAGCCAGAGATACACATATGATGACCGAGTACTACAATCTCTCACATAAGTCACACAGTTAAAGTCTACACCCAAAAAATAACATTACGTGAACCATGCCCTGAAAAAAATACAATCACTCTTTAGAGACTCATTCCTCCCTCTCCTTGCGGGTGCCAGAGGGAACTTACATATTAAACGCAGGAATTATGGTGTTAAGAAACGAAATCCTCGCTTATAGAACATTACCATTATTATCCATCTCGGTATTAGGGAGCTTAATGTGGGTCATTTTAGCAATCAATATCATCGTACCTCTTTTCATCAAGTTCGTAGGATTCATGAGTATTTAAAAAAAAATCCTGTTACATCAAATCTTTTAACATCTTCTAAATATTTTGCACGAAAAGTACATGCAATTTATGATATTTAAACAGCGACACTAGTTGCACTTGTTTCTATAATTGAGCCAATTAATGTTTCAGGTAGCACAGGTAAGACTGAGATTTCCCGAAAGTAAATTTTGAGACGAAGAAATTGTTTTTTGTGAATTATTATCTCACTCGACACTAGTGATCCTGTTTCCTGAAAAGTACATATTTCCATAGAACTGTTATCCTGTTAGCCTGAGTGTCAGCTGTTCTCTTTTCGAAATTTAAGTTTAATAGGTTCTCCCACTGTTCGATTTTGTTCTACATGTTCTACAACATCCCACAACGCATTATCGTTGTCAACTTTGACAAGAACACCTCTCACCGGTTGAATTTTGCCCCCCCCCCTCGCTCAACTGTGTCAACTCCTCGTTACCTTGGTCACGGTCAACTTCCACGTCAATCACATTCTCAATTTTGTTTTGGGTACAAACTTTAAATTTAGGGTCACTGTCCTTCATACGTTTCAAATAAATATTTTGGGTTAGTTTCTTCCTACGTTATAGTACATAATCGGTTACACAACCAACTTTCACACCCGTAGCTTTTACACGTCCCTTATCCTTTCGACCAGATAGAACTTTGGAACTTGGAACTTTGTGTTCCCAGTAGTTGAATCTTACCAACGAGTCACAGGTGAGGGTCGGCCGGCCACGGGGCAACGCCCAACAGGTCATTCAGTAGTTCGCAAAAATGGCCGGCAGCTCAGAGTGGCTTAGAAACACGTCTGCTGGCTTTGGTGGTCAGGACCAAACTGGTGCTGAAGTCAGCCTCACTCTCGGGTATATCCCACAGTGGTCACCGTACCTCACAGTAACTCAAACAGTAACTCACAGTAACACAAGCCAGCCTCCGTCAATTACGTACAGAAGGGACACAGAGCCGCAGCATTTCATAAAAATGGAATTTAATTAAAAAAATAATACAGGTTATGTTATTTCTCTCTGCCATAAATGTGAAATTGAACTTGAGATTTGACATTGAAATTTATATTTGAAATTGAACTTCAAATTGAAAATGAAATTGAATTGAAAAATCTTCAGAAACTCTTGTCTGTACTTCCAGCACTGTCTTGGCGTGACACAGACACAAAGAAGATGCCAGCCCTCGACTACTAAACCTTCAGAGACTCGCTTCTCACTTGGGCAAGAATAGACATAGACGGTCAGATAACATACTTTCGACCTTACTTGAGATGCACGGAAGGCCGATAACGCCCTGTAGCGCCGTGTGTCGGCGTTCGACGTGGTGTCGGCAGTGTGTCGGACGACACTGAGTCTACACACGATTCTACACACAAACACTGTGACGTAACTCTTATACACCATTCAGTGGGCGGTGTGAGTTATGACGTTATGAATACGTCAGTACTCTCAGCCTCAGCTGTGAGAACTGACCTGAGGGTCATTCCCTTATTTGACCTCTAACAACCTCTTGCAATTGCACACTCTGTAGCTTCAGAGATGGCAGATTCCCAGTTCTGTTTTGAAAGCGTAAATGCTTCGTCTCGCCCTTCTTAATGAAACTTGCATGCAATTCTCAGCATATAATAATCATGCTTGTTGCAATGGTCAGCATGTAATAATCATGCCGGTTGCAATAGGCCTTCACAAACGCAGCCGACATGTTTGGTATCAAGCCATGCATACTGGTGCCATGTGCTCTCTGGAGTGCACATGAGAGTGAAATCCGCCCTGAGTGCTGTGCAATACACTCAGGATGCATTGCAATATAGCACAGCAATCCAGGGGAGCAGAAAGCATTACCTCACAGCAATAAATTCAAAACTATTTTTATACTCGATCAAGAATAAAATCGAAAAATAATTTATGTTCACCGTGAACTACAATATGAAACTTGTAACAATCGGTTCCATTAAATTTGTTTGTTTACTGTGTTCTGGCGGCACAATGAACATAATTGGTGTAATTAATTATTTTAATGAATAATTACGTCATGAATCAAAAAACAATTATTACAATATTTCCCGAAATTACAATTCACTTTCACCAGCAATGCAAAACAATCTTTGTTATGCATGAAGATCAATATTGCCATGGTCATGTTGACCCGTTGGGACGGAGCAGCGGTCAGTGGTAGTCGGTGGATGGTGGCCAATGGAGAAGAATAGTGACGAACGAACCAACGGCGAGGGGTAGTGACATTTGAAAAGGGTCACTATCACGTCATATTTAACATGAACGAGGTGTCGTTTGACTCCTGAAGTGATGGTGTGACATCACAGCTCTGGACATACCTGACAATGTAACCCAGGTGGACCTGGAGGCCGGCAATGTCCACAGATGGTGTTACAGCTGGTATCGGACACAAGTATTCCTCTATCTCTACTCTAGACATAAGTGGCTCTCTACCTCTACTCTGGACACACAAGTGACTCTCTACCTCTACTCTGGACACACAAGTGACTCTCTACCTCTACTCTGGACCACAAGTGACTCTCTACCTCTACTCTACTCTGGACACATAAGTGGTCCTCTACCTCTGCTCTGGACATAAGTGGTTCTCTACCTCTACTCTATCCACAAGTGGTCTCTACCTCTACTCTGGACACATAAGTGGTTCTCTACCTCTACTCTGGACACACAAGTGGCTCTCTACCTCTACTCTGGACACAAGTGGTTCTCTCTACCTCTACTCTAGACAAGTGGTTCTCTACCTCTCTCTGGACACACAAGTGACTCTCTATACCTCTACTCTGGACACAAGTGGCCCTCTAATCCTACACTAGACACAAATCCCTATGAAGGGCATGTTTAAGATGCATTTAATGAAGATTCAGAGACGAGATGAAGAAGGGAGAGAAGATGAGGCAGAAGTATTATGAGGGAGAGGGAGGGACTTATCAAGAGAAAGCGCCAAGTCATTAGACTATATAGCACTGGGAAGGAGTCAGGATAAGGATCTGGGATGGGACGGGGGAAAGGAATGGTGCCCAACCACTTTGGGACGATCGGACACCATTCCTTTCCCGGGAAAGTTTCTTGGAAAAAAACTGAATGTTTTACATGCCGTGGTGTGAGGGAAGGCACGTGAAAAACATACAGTTTTGGTCAAGAAACTTTTACCTGTTCAGACGTTTTGACTTATTAACAAGAAGACATTTAGCTTTTTTTGTTGCTACTTTTATCATCTTTGTTGGGCACTCCCCCCCCCCCATGGTGTATTGCAGGTATACCACACCCTATGTGTACTCCAGGTATACTCACATCCCTATGGTTACTCCAGGTATACTCACACTCCATGGGGCACTCCAGGTATACTCACACTCCCTATGGGGTACTCCAGGAATACTCACACCCCCCTATGGTGTACTCCAGGTATACTCACACCTCTATGTGTACTCCAGGTATACTCACACCCCTATGGTGTACTCCAGGTATACTCACACCCCTATGGTGTACTCCAGGTATACTCACACCCCTATGGTGTACTCTAGAATACTCACACCCCCCTATGGTGTACTCCAGGTATACTCACACCCCTATGGTGTCTTCAGGTACACACCATTCCTGGCCTCCCTTAGCGTCTTCATCATTACCAACGCCAAATCTCTCCCCCAGAAATGATAGAACTCGCTGCCAGTGTTACCAACATGTCTCAAACTCGTGAAATATTTCACGAGAGGATTTGAAGTTGTAATTAAGACTTTATCAACTTGTGTCGTGTTTAAGAGGACTTTTCAACCTCCATTACAGGAGTACTAGTTAAGTCTGGGGTATATTACACGACAACTAGTTAATAGGCTCAGACTAACATATGAGGCAGAATATAACATGTATCATAATGACTGTTGTTATCTAATATCTGACAGACAGGTGGTTTGCAACCAGCTGTGACTTGATTGGTTGCTTCCAAAGTTTTCCTAATTATGATTGGCCTTTCCCCCCCCCCCATCACTGGCAACTTGACCGTGTTAAAAAAAATTCTTTAGTTATGGCTGCTACGCACACTGTCTCAACCAGTAAATTTAAAGCTTAAAGAAAGCTTGCAAAGTTATCAGTGTCGCGGTCTCTCACCATTAGTAAATTAAGCTTTGTGAAAAAAAAACTTAGTTATGATTGGTCTGGTCACCGTAACTAGTAACTTGACTACGTGTCAAGGAAGCTCTCTAACTTATGACTAACTAACTCCAAACGAAGAGAAACTTGGACTGTATGTTTTAGGAACTTTTTTTTTAAAGTTATGAATGAACCGTCGCCTAACTTATTGTAACTTGTCTGTCTGTGTGTCAAGTTTCGTTTACAAGTTGCGAAGATTTCCCCAGAAAGCGCTCCCACCTGGACAAATAACTCCGGTCATTTCAACCAAAGTTTTGTCCCGTAGCCAGTTGTTTAAGATTTCACTACTTGGAACAAAAAGTTCCAAGTAGCACGGGCTATGGTGAGCCCGTTGTGGACTTACCTGGCACAGGAGCGGGGCAAATAGCACGGGCTATGGTGAGCCCGTTGTGGACTTACCTGGCACAGGAGGGGGTGCCCGTAGCCAGCCTGAGAACCTCTTAAATACTGTACCCTAGGCCACATGCAAGACGTCCATAGGCAGATGGATCACGTGACTACTCACCGTGTGGCGTGGCCCCCTACCTCAAGCCGTCTCATTATCTCTCGTCATTTTCTCTATCATGTTAATAAGAGGTAAATCACTTTGGGGAGGATTTTGATAAATATGTTGATCTCTTAGGTTGATTTAGATATAGATTTAGAGATTTGAAGACATTTTTAACGTTAGATTTAGATGCATTTTTAGAGAATATATATATACATAATTATATATATATTATTGATTTAGATTTAGATTTATATATATTTTAGATAGAGATACATTAGAATATAGTTTAGATATTTGACATTTTAGACATAGATTTAGAGACAGATTGGAGATATTTTTAGTGAGAGATTTAGATGCAATTTTAGAGATATATTGATTTAGATATAGATTTTTATATAGGATTTGAGATAAATTTAGAGACATTTTAGACATAGATTTAGAGACAGATTTGGAGATATTTTTAGTGTTAGATTTAGATGCAATTTTTAGAGATATATTGATTTAGATATAGATTTTTATATAGGTTTTGAGATAAATTTAGATATAATAAAGAGATAAATTTAGAGATAGATTAATGAGAAAGATTGAGATAGAGTTAGAGAGAGATTTAGAGTTATAAATAACATGTAACACAGGGCATTTCTCACCTAATACTCACCTAATTGTGCTTGCGGGGGTTGAGCTCTGGCTCATTGGTCCCGCCTCTCAACCGTCAATCGACATGTGGCACAGATCTGGTGCCCAATAGTGTTAGATGTAGCACAGTGTGGCACAGATGGCTGGCTTTGTCTAGCATTTACAGCTCTGATACTTTTTCACTCTTTTTTTTGGCAAAGCTCCTGGTATTATCCAAGATTTTCAGTATTATAATGTCATTTAAACTTTTAATGGAGTTTTGAGCGCGAGTAGGGAATTACCTCTGGGTCATTGTCTTTCAACATGCTGAAACGCATGAAATTTTATTACTAATTTCCTGGAATTTTATTTTCCTTCTCTTGAATTTTCTCGGCTGAGATTTTTTTTTCTGTTTTATTTAATCTGATTTTGTAGAGATGTAACCCTGTGCAAATGTTAAATTCATATATATCTGAAGAACATTTTAACTAACACGAAATAGTAATATTACAAGTATCTTGAGATGGTTTCGGGGCTTAGCGTTCCCGCGGCCCGGTTTGACCAGGCCTCCTTTTGTTACACATCCCCAGGAAGCAGCTCGTAGCAGCTGTCTAACTCCCAGGTACCTATTTACTGCTAGGTGAACAGAGGCATCACGGTGAAAGAAACTCTGTCCGTTTGTTTCCGATTCCGTCGGGGATCGAACCCGGAGCCTTAGGATTACGAACGCCGAGCGTTGTCCACTCAGCCGGCAGGCCCCTATCTTCTCTAAGCTGACACCTTCCCTACCTACACGCAACGTAACGGTCCCTATGATTCCCTTGTTACAACGTTTTCATGACGTATTACAATGTTGTTACAACTTGCTATATTGGTCGTTCCAACTGTTAGGTGTTATAAGTTGTTCAAACGTTTTAGCAACGTCGTAATTACGTCGGGTGTTTGTCGGACTACAGTTGGTTTTGTGAGCAATGTGGGCATTGTGGGAGCTCCACAGGGCAACATCAATGACAAAATACCCCTATTATCTGACCCCCGTTTCATAACCTCCTATTGAACGGTAATGTTGAACATAATTGATCAAACCTTTCAACCGCCCGCAATCACACCGTATCATTAGCAGCTTTTAGTAAAATATCAATACCAGAGTGTATATGGAAATTAGACTTTTGTAATGAATATTAGTAAAACAGTAATTCCTTAAGTGTCATACTTGATCACAACTTGATTACTTGAAGTCTAGAAAAGTGAGACATATCATTTTTTCTGGCATTAATTATACAAGTATTAAACACAATTTTTGCTCCTGGACGGATTTTTTTGATTGCCTATTTCTCCC
>WNGS01165503.1:11395118-11435701 GCA_020271785.1 Procambarus virginalis | reverse complement strand
GTAGCATTTCAGGTTTCACTATGTATTAATCCTAACGTTAAAACCAATGAATCCTTTGCTCCCGGACGCAGGTCGAATCCTCGTCACGGCCCTTGTGGATCTGTTCTCCGCCCCATATCCAACCCCATAAAGCTATCCACGACGACGATACTACAACAGTTTTCACATTTCTTAAATGTAATGAATCAAGAAATACAAAATTTTCCAGGAGGGATGAAAATTATCCTGAGATTCCACGTCTCAATAAAGCCCCAATAGTCTTACACTATACAATGTCAGGTCAAAGCTGGAAAAGGTGATATACACTTAATCTATACATAAATTTTCAAATATAGCTATGGCAATATGAGGAGAGCGTGTTCGGGGACCGGGCCGCGGGGATGTTGAGCCCCGAAATCATCGCCAGGTATGATATATGAGTGGTTATCAAAACCATGGGGCACAGGTTTTGTATCTCACATACATTATAGATAATTCCACACAATTTTCTCCTTCTCTTTCATGCAAAAACAAAATATGAATTTCAAAATAAAATTGAGAACACGAATGTGAATCCAGGTAAAATTTTCGTGCATATATAAATGGAGTGAATAGGCAGATAACGAAGGTAAATAATAAGGCAACATTATGGCATGAAACACTTCGTTATCTTTCACTAATCTAAAGAAATTCATTAACTATAATTATCAGAAAAAGCTTGAAATCTGATAACAAGCTGGGAACTATCTAATCATCCAATTTTAATCTGACCCTTTTCGGGTCAACATATATGCCCGGATAAGATAACAAACTTTAGTGTACGACACAACTATCCATCCCCAGGTTCTTGATGGAGAGAGATCTTTCCTCTACATTATAAAGTTGGTCAAATACCACACTTTATATAACTTAGTAAGTAACACAAATTGTAAGTTTTGGTAAGATCCTTACACTGTGAAGTTTGATAAGTAAATCACGTTGTAAAGCTTGCTACTTAGCACGCATTGTAAAGTTTGCTACTTAGCACGCATTGTAAAGCTTGCTACTTAGCACGCATTGTAAAGTTTGCTACTTAGCACGCATTGTAAAGCTTGCTATTTAGCACGCATTGTAAAGCTTGCTACTTAGCACGCATTGTAAAGCTTGCTACTTAGCACGCATTGTAAAGCTTGCTACTTAGCACGCATTGTAAAGCTTGCTACTTAGCACGCATTGTAAAGCTTGCTACTTAGCACGCATTGTAAAGCTTGCTACTTAGCACGCATTGTAAAGTTTGCTACTTAGCACGCATTGTAAAGCTTGCTACTTAGCACGCATTGTAAAGTTTGCTACTTAGCACGCATTGTAAAGCTTGCTACTTAGCACGCATTGTAAAGTTTGCTACTTAGCCCGCATTGTAAAGCTTGCTACTTAGCACGCATTGTAAAGCTTGCTACTTAGCACGCATTGTAAAGAGTAATACAAAAGTACTTGCCAAGTAACCCACATTGTAAAGCTTCAAAAGTACCAAGCTCACTCATTGCCCTCAAGAGTCTAAGCTTCAATCACTTAGGAGAGTTACTTTAAACTTACAAAAGTATACATACAACGTAAGGCAAGTGCTCACTACAGCAGCTAGAAGCTTATATGCAAATATTTAGTAAAAATGATATGTATGTATTCCGCCATTTCTAGATTAAAGAAAAAAGATTAGCCTTGATAAAAGAGAAAGTTAACATTATGTGATGTATTAAGAATAACTGGGCTTCTAAGCCAAATTTTAAGTTATGCTAGACTTGTCGAGGAGTAATTGATAATGGATTTAGAACTTATTAGGGGAGAAAGCGCCAAGTCATTACGACTATATAGTACTGGGAAGGGGTCAGGATAAGGATTTGGGATGGGACGGGGAGAAGGAATGGTGGCCAACTACTTGGACGGTCGGGGATTGAACGCCGACATGCATGAAGCGAGTGTTTTAATGGGTCTACCTTGTATCATACTTGTGGTGGTTCCAGGAATCAATGTCTCCGCAGCCCCGAACTCTGGCCTGGCCCCCTGGCTTGTGGTCTGGTCAACCAGACTGTTGGACGTCGCTGTTCGCAGCCTAAATAATCAGAAATCTTTAGGTGTTTTTTCGAATTCTCTTTTGAACACGGAGAGAAGTCAACAGCTAGTTACGCCTCCTGTGGTTAGCGAGAGAGTGTAGGGATCCCGACAGAAACGCAACCTTTACAACAGAAGTAAGAAACCTGTCAGTCTTCTCCCAGCACCAAGCAAAACGTCTTTACTTCCCAACGACCTTAAAATATGAGCAAGATAACATTTTCTCTTTGCAAGGTACGTCACAGTGCACAAACAAGATAGTATCAGGGAAGAGATGCCGACCAACCCATAACTCAGAAGATGGAGAAGCGACGACGTTTCGGTCCGTCTTGAACCATTATCAAGTCGTATGTGATAACACGACTTGAATAATGGTCCAGGACGGACCGAAACGTCGTCGTCTCATCATCTTCTGATGAGTGGTTTGGTCACCATTTCTTCAGCCGCGTTATTGTGACTCATCGCCTGCATGTGTATCAAGGAAGATAATTCCTGCTCACACCCATACCATCACCAGGATACCCAGATCAACATCTTAGATGGTAACGACAGATACATCCACTTTAAAAGAAGTAAGCTGCAGTGGCTCTGCAACACTTAATACTCTGTTATACATTTTCGATTGCATCAGAAAGATTGTATTCACGTCTACTCCGTCTTTGAAGATGTTGAGAAGATCAATGGAAAAGCAACTTTCAGAGGCTAAAGGCTATAAACAAATTGTAAAATAACCTTTCAAGACTTTTTTATTTCAACTTCCTTGTCAAGTGAAGAAGTTCAGCCCCAAATCCTCGTCTTGGGTGCGCTAAAGCAGTTTTGGTCGGATATAGAGATAAAATTTTGCTATGTTTTACATTATAGATAGCTAGCTCTTAAATCTATTTCCTCCCTTCCGGGGTTTAATTTTCCGATGCAAATCCTGATATCAGCAGAGCAAGAAAACTAGTAGACACAACAACGAAGATTGTGGCATAGAAACTCGCGTGGAAGGCATAGACACGAGAGGGTAAATTTTTTCGTTATTTTCCCGGAGTTGCTCAGAAATACAACAGCAAAATGGAATATCTGGCCAAAGACTCTGTGCTAGTACGTGCTTGAGTTCCAGCACCGTGTGGAGGCCCAGATAGAACGAGTGAAGATATAACGAGTAACTTCAGTACCCTCCACCAGAGAATAACTATATCTCTTTACCGTACCTTCTGACCCTCACAATCTCCACCATTCCCCTGAGAGTGCAAAATATATACAATCTTTTGCACAATTCCTGAGAGATAGAGAGAGAGAGTTCCCACCGTCTGAAAAATACTTATTCTAGTTCAACTTTGCATTGGTGTAACGAAAAGTTTTCAAATGTTCGTTTCACGCGTTGAACAACGGGACTTGGCTTGGGAAACACAACTCAGCATTACGTCCCGCGGGCTCCAACTTGGAGTCATTTCGGGTCGACCTCTCCTGGCTGTTCTGCCCTGATAGCTCCTTGTGACTTAAGATAGAGACCATCTTCCCACACCTTACTGCTCTCATACGCACACACTCACATATTTTCCTGCTCTTCTAACAGTGCTCACTGTACTGTTCGACCAGCACCGTACTGGTCGAATACATAATGGCACTGTACACACAAAAACTGTACTGTTCAATGCAGACGAGGAGTCACAATAACGTGGGTTTCTAGTTTCACTTTCTAGTGTGTGGTTTGGTCAACACGGTTCAAAGTATACGGGACTGTTTACACTGCAAGGCACTGCTCATATGACACGGTACTGCATTTTTTGCAGCACTGCTAATAAAATTGGATCGTGCACTGTATTGGTGTTTAACAAAAAACACTGCATAGTCGTGCAACACAGAACTGCTCACTGCTCACAGTAACTCCCACAGCCCTTCACTGCTCACAGCAACGCCCACAGCCCTTCACTGCTCACAGCAACGCCCACAGCCCTTCACTGCTCACAGCAACGCCCACAGCCCTTCACTGCTCACAGCAACGCCCACAGCCCTTCACTGCTCACAGCAACGCCCACAGCCCTTCACTGCTCACAGCAACGCCCACAGCCCTTCACTGCTCACAGCAACTCCCACAGCCCTTCACTGGTCACAGCAACGCCCACAGCCCTTCACTGCTCACAGCAACTCCCACAGCCCTTCACTGCTCACAGCAACTCACACAGCCCTTCACTGCTCACAGCAACGCCCACAGCCCTTCACTGCTCACAGCAACGCCCACAGCCCTTCACTGCTCACAGCAACGCCCACAGCCCTTCACTGCTCACAGCAACGCCCACAGCCCTTCACTGCTCACAGCAACGCCCACAGCCCTTCACTGCTCACAGCAACGCCCACAGCCCTTCACTGCTCACAGCAACGCCCACAGCCCTTCACTGCTCACAGCAACGCCCACAGCCCTTCACTGCTCACAGCAACTCCCACAGCCCTTCACTGCTCACAGCAACGCCCACAGCCCTTCACTGCTCACAGCAACGCCCACAGCCCTTCACTGCTCACAGCAACGCCCACAGCCCTTCACTGCTCACAGCAACGCCCACAGCCCTTCACTGCTCACAGCAACGCCCACAGCCCTTCACTGCTCACAGCAACGCCCACAGCCCTTCACTGCTCACAGCAACGCCCACAGCCCTTCACTGCTCACAGCAACTCCCACAGCCCTTCACTGGTCACAGCAACGCCCACAGCCCTTCACTGGTCACAGCAACTCCCACAGCCCTTCACTGGTCACAGCAACTCCCACAGCCCTTCACTAGTCACAGCAACTCCCACAGCCCTTCACTGGTCACAGCAACGCCCACAGCCCTTCACTGGCCACAGCAACGCCCACAGCCCTTCACTGGTCACAGCAACGCCCACAGCCCTTCACTGCTCCTTAATCTAACCTACCCTAATTTAACCTACCCTAATCTAACCTAATCTAACTAACCATAATCTAACCTACCCTAATTTAACCTACCCTAATCTAACCTAATCTAATCTAACCTACCCTAATTTAACCTACCCTAATCTAACCTAATCTAACTTACCCTAACCTAACCAACCCAACCGAACCGAGGTTATAAAACGTGACTACCACTGAGCCACTATGCTTTATAGCATCACATTACTTCTCCGTCTGCGATTTTCACGTTAATATGTGACGGATTATTTATAAGGCCGAGTGGAGAGTCAGTGTGTGTGGACACTGAGCCTGTGGGGGCCCGTAGCAGTTGGGCCCGTACCAGTGGGGCCATACCAGTGGGGGCCCATACCAGTGGGGGCCATACCAGTGGGGGCCCATACCAGTGGGGGCCATACCAGTGGGGGCCCATACCAGTGGCGGGCCATACCAGTGGCGGGCCATACCAGTGGGGCCCATACCAGTGGCGGCCCATACCAGTGGGGCCCATACCAGTGGGGCCCACATTGATGGGTGTGATGGTGTAGGCACCTGGCCCTTCTCCGTGACTGTTATTCCTAAGCCGGTACCAATATTTTTCTGGAGGTACTTCACAAGGGCTGGCCGAAGCTTCGTTATATTGTTGAAGAGCAAAAGACTGTTCCAGTTGGACGTAACGTTGTAGTTACTTTAAATAACTGTTCTATCTGCCATGCAACGAAGCTGTTCTTATCAATTTAAGGCCACGCCAATGGCCAGTAGACTGCTATAGGGGGCGCCACTCCTTTCACCTCTAACCTAACCTAACCTAACCTAACCTAACCTAACCTCTGTTGGTAGCATCGTTATGCAATGACGCTCCACCAGCACCTCCCTCGGCACCAGAACCCACACAGACAACACCCCCGATGTAGGCTGAACCTGTTGCAATATTGCAATGTGGATCTTCCCACCTTCACCTACGTCGTTAATTTCATATTATTACTGAGGTAATTCGGGTTCTGGTTTGTCTAGCAGGACGTCCTCCTAAAGTCTCAAAACGTCAAGAAACGGTCGTACTACAGTGCCCCTTATCCTAACCTACCAGAGGACCCAAAACAGAAAACGGGACAGTACGTCACTTTCGGGAGCCGCTTTTATTTTCTAGCACGATGATATTTGGCCTTACGTGGAGTGTACGTCAAAATGCGACGTTCTATTAGGAGGACGAGTTGTGGCCAGACTATGTTGTCGTGCATGTGTTCTCCATCCATCTCTCCATCTCTGGCTGTTTCTCTCCATCCATCTCTCCATCTCTGGCTGTTTCTCTCCATCTATCTCTCTCTGTCACGGGAGGAATAGGGGTGAATGGAAAAGGGGGGGGGGTTAGAGGGAGGGAGGATAGATATAGTGTGATGGACGATTATAATGGCAGAGGACCCAGTGATGTTGCTATACATATATAATAAAGATTATTTTAGGCAAATTATTTTGACACATTGTGTGGACATCAATATCTCTAATGATCAGCAATATAATAAGATAATAAGATAACAAATCCGAATTTAGTTACTGTGATACTGCAAGATTATCCGTCTGGGACGCTTTGGCCCCTCGTGGAGGGGTACACATTTCAATGATACCTGTCTATGTTGGGCACATACCCTACAGAAATTACCGTTAAAATCGAGTCAGAGACCGTGCCGCGGCGACGTTGTTCCTCGGAATCAGAACACGGTAACCACAAAATAAGCATTCCTCAATCTCATCTTATAAAACTAATTTCTCAATACGATAATAATTACCTCCATTGATCTATGCAGGTTTTCTATCTTGCAACAGTAGAATGAATAGCAATTTATGCGAATTAAATGTATAATTGGTTCAATATTATACAAAAACCAATAATTCTAAGAACAGAATTGCATTGTAGGCAACAAGCCCCTTCCATCATTCTGTGGGGTGGTATTCACTGTGGCTTGGTGTTGGGATTACAGCACTCAACGAATAGGCTATTAAAGTCACCAATATAGATTTCTGACCACGCGAAAAGAAACCTATTACCTCAACACCGGTTCCAACTAAGGTTGGAACCGGTGTAAATACATCAATCATCACGGTAAACCTCCAGGTTAATGTACCTGCCTTCTGCACTAACCTGAGAGGTAAAGCTTGTTCTCGCTATTCTCAGGTGCTCCTAGAAGAGACACGAGTTAATTATACTCTTAAACAACATTTAACTGGTGTCAGGATTTCTATTAAACTCAAGATCCCTCCATATCCGGGTCTCCAATGAGTAGCCAGGAAATCTACTTTGTACGGTGTAAACTTACGGAAGACTATCTTGACTTAGTATTGATGAGTGATTGATTGATGAAGATTAAGCCACCCAAGAGGTGGTACGGGCATGAATAACCCGTAGTGTGGCTCAGGGTGAGTTGGATTTAGTGTGGATGAGTAGGTGGGTAACTGACCCGTTGAGGCTATAGTTCTATAAATGGTGGATAACTGAGAAAATCCACAAAGGCCGTGAGGAGGATTCGAACCCACGTCCGAAAGCATCGTGGATTACATCGTGTAGTGAATAACTGAGCTTTAACGTGTTACCTTTAAGGTGATTTAACATACTGACTTGACACTCAGTGACTTTATAAAGTTACTTAACGTGTAATGAAGCTTCAGTGACCATTGAAGTGAACTACACATGTGCTCCGATGTATATGTGCTGGGACTGTGAGCTCTAGTTCCTGGGCCAGGCACACTTTTCAGTCGTCAAATGCCTAACACAAGGAATTCTTGGCCCTCTTGCATCTCATCTGACCTACTCCCGAAACTATGTACAGAATCTGCATCAACTACCTGCCCGCCAGCTCATTTCATGCTCACTGCTCTTACAATGAGCAAGTATGCGTTGTATTTCTACGTATAAAATCATACTGTTTTCCCTTCAAAACCATTTGAAAATCACTATGTAAATGTATGAATAAATCAGAAATTTATGAATTATAAATAACTATTAATAAATACGGATTTTTTGGCTAATAAAATGCGGTTGTGAAATAGCCGCGTGCTTTATATGGATAAATATATATGGTAAGTGTATATCTATTTTATATAAATATATACATATACATATACTGTATATGGAATACGGTAAATGGTTTCACATATATAACATCTGCGTTTCTAATTTTCACTCGGGTTCTCTCGTTTTACCCATACTAACGCTCAAAAGTGCATTCTTGCCTATTTTGTTAGCTCGTCTAGATATCGTGAACGTCGTAATCATGGCTCATTTAACCCTTCTCCTTACACATATGTGAGCGTAATTCTACCCGTTACTTGTTAATCTTTCCGTGTCCTCAGATAACTAGATAACTTTGCGGTGATAACCAAGTTAACTACGCGTGTTATATTGGAGTGATGCATATATCCACGGCAGAGGCTAAAACAAATGGGCAGAGTTTCTTTCACTCTGATGCATCTGTTAACCTAGCAGTAAATAGGTACCTGGGAGTTAGCTACTAGCGCTGCTTCCTGGGGGATGTGTGTATGCGTGTGTTTACGTAGAAATATATGTATTAGACATAATAGAGGAAAATAGAAAATAAAAATATTTTAAAAGGAATTTACAAATTTACAATTTGTTACAAATGTCTAGTACAAGGCGATTAATATTGCACGTCAAAAGGAAAATATTGTCTGAAAGGCGGGGTCCAAGAGCTTGATTCTGCAGGCACAAATAGTCAATACACACTCATCATCAACAGGATACAACGATCATAGCTCTCACCCTGTAAATGAATGAGCTCTTCTCATCCTGTAACTACACTTAGGTAATTACACACACACACACACACCCTCTCTCTGTACACAGCAGCTCAGTTGATAGATAAATAGAGCGACTGTCTCCTGTGCTTGGGTGTCGGCAGCTCGAGGCCCCTAGTACCCAGGTAAATGAAATGATATTGTCCACATTTTTTGTGGTTGACAATTTATAGGTCAAAACCGTTAGTAGATTCAAAGCGTTATATGACAAAGAGTACTGGGAAGACGGGACACCACGAGCGTAGCTCTCATTATTTAATTACACTTAGGTAATTACACACACACCAACACACACACACACACACACACACACACACACACACACACACACACACACACACACACACACACACACACACACACACACACACACACACACACACACACACACTTCCTCTTTCTACATCCTTCCAATGCCACCCTTTACTGTACCACCATTTTATACGAATTATCTCCCCAATAACCAAATGGCAGTAACCATGAATGCAAAGCTCGGATTTTTAAAGTCAATATCTGACTTTAGTAATGAACAAATCCACAAATCCCTTGTGGATTTGTTCATTTAATGTATAACGTTATTGTGGTTTCTGCGTGTCTGAATTTATTGTCATTATTTATATTAATAATAAAGTCTACGGACTTGTGGCGTAGCATTTCACACTCATAATTCGAGGAGGGTGAGTATGAGGTCTTTACCCCCCTTTAGGAAGGTACTGGACCGATCCCTGACTTCCCTGTGACCTCATAAAATACAGATTAATCTTGCAAAGTATATTGAGGTTAAACCCAAGCTCTTAGCCTCCAACCTTGAACAGATAAGGTTGCCGCAGCAGACTTAAAAATCTTTACAGACAAGTTTTTTAAGTGTTCGCAATAATTACCCTGATTGAATTTATTTCCCACGCAATACATTGTGGGAGGATTGTTAAGTAGCCTGGGAGAAAGGACGCTGTGGGAGACCCTTGTAACTATCACTATGTGGGAGGAACGTGAGCTATTCTGTAGTTGGAATTCCATAGTCAAATGTCATACCAATTATCTCCTGAACAAATACCGCGTATCAATACAATGAAATTTATTGACAGTTGGGAAATCTTTGTTGGCAGATGTGCATGCGAGGGTGCAGGTATGTAGAGCGGGTGTGGCCAGCTCTGTTAGAGACTAGAGGGAGCCATTTGTTAGAGTGTAAACTACTAGAGGATAGAAGTTTGGATGCATACTGGCCGAGGGGATGTTGTAAACATGATGAATGAGCAGGGAATGTCGAGGTAAAATGTAGAGAGAAAAATATGAAACGTTAGAGTTTTTCATGGGAATTTTCATGAAAACTGCGGTACCCCTAGAGGGTAGTAAACATAGCAACACCATACAGGTATATTAAGCACATTGTAGCAGTACTATAACAAGGGGTTCATCATATACAAAGTGACGTTATACCGGTCAAAATAAACTTTAGGTATCTGGACTATTTCACATTGACAGCTAATTAGGGGAGTAAGAGCAACAAAATTTAAGTTAGCAAATGTTAAATGCAATGCTAAACAAGTAATCAAAACAGAGGAATATGTAGAAACAATATGGGTTGAGGGAGAGAAAACTAAACAAAACCGAAAAATAGGAGTTATATCCAGGCAAGCAAACCCGGATACGATAGCGGAGATATTTAGAATATTAGATAAAAAAAAACCTATGTACTTGTGAATTTTATGTAAAGATTTACACCAAAATTGTTGTATACTTTTACATAAAATTCACAAATACATAAGTGTGGTTTTTTTTTTATCCTAATTATTTTGTCTGTGAGAAGACATTACCATTACTAATTTAGATAATTGACGTGCAATATTAATCGCCTTGTACTAGACATTTGTAACAAATTGTAAATTTGTAACTTTGTAACAAATAAATCAGAAAATACTCAAGCAGAAGATAAACAGGAAACAGTTGAAACTAACATTCTCATGCTGTAAGCCACAGAGCCCCACCAGGGAATAAAATATTTTACACCATGTGTTGGTATTTAAAAAGACGCTTTTTAATAATATAGAAATAGGGTGGGACTTAGGAAAACGGGAACATTAGTCAAATCAGATACGAAATTAAATTGTATAGGAGACAGCTTTATCCAGGTTCCAGATTATTGTGAAGTTGATTTACAGTGATTGATGCCGTGTAGATTTTAACAATTTTGACCACGAAGGTAGAGTATTAGCCCTCTAGACGTTAACTAGATTCGAGCCCCCATATAACCAGTCACTAGATTATGCTCTAGATATATTTTACAACATATTTATAGAGATCCTACTTAATGAATTGGCAACCCAGTGACCACAATGTTGAAAAGTAAAGGTTTATTTTACGTTAAATTACCGTTACTCTTGGATATTGCTCTGGGAAGGTGATACAACAACAAAATCTTTCAAACAGAATAAAAATGATATCAAATGAATAATTCAGGATATTAATGGCTTGTCCTGTAAGCAGGAAAGTTATGTATAATCGATACAGGATGGGGAAGCTTATCTGAAATACAGCTCACTCAAATTAGTAAGAAATTTGAGTAGATTTTATTCACATTAATGAATAAAGCAAATTATAAGTTTTATTAGGAGTAGAGAAGGCAGCCGAGGTACTGCCCAGTAAGACTTCTTCCAGGTTCACCAAACTAAGGTTTGTTAGAACAAAGTTGATACGACACTGTAGCGGTTAATCAGGTTAACTCTTAAGTCATTTTTCTTAATTAATCAAGCATGTTTAGAGCGTTTAGATTGCATGCTTAGATTACTGGCACGTGTCAAATAATAAAGCAAATACCTTTATAACAGTTGGGTAGCGAAAAAGGTAATGTATTCAGAGTGTTGACTTAGTGGCTTGCTGTGTGTTAAGATGGCTTCTGTCACGAAGATTAACATCTTGCAATAGCTGGCCTGGGAATTGCAGGCGAGTCATTCTGCAGCTTGCAGACGTCATACAGCAGCAAACCTTGCAGGTAGGGGTAGAATGCAATGTCATTTTTAAATTATGTTATACCTTATAGGTCATGTCTTGAGATTTAAGGATGACGTCTCAATGAGCATTCACAATCTTATATTACAAATGTATCAAGACTGATTGACTGTGTGACCTAAAGAGACTCTTGGATTCCCTATCTGGGAAGCAGACAAGATTTGAAGCAGAGAACAAGAACGGGGACACAGATGGATTTCTTTTTCAAGAGCTGATTTAACGTGATCTGAGTTTTCCAATTCGTCACACATTTAAAGCCGCCTCAACACTCGCCGTTCGTGAAGCTTTAAGTACAGAACATATCGGTCTCGTGAAGCTCCACGTAGAGAACAGATTCACAGCCAGTTCACGAGGAGGAAAGACTGGGAGCTTCGTATCACCCGTCACTGAGGGGATCAAGGCCTGAGAAATTACCGTCAAAATGTCACAGAGTTTCGCCAAACTCTAGGAATTATGGAGGTGGCGCGGAGGGGCAGCTGCGTGGAACCCTGAAGAAAGAATTTGCATATTTAGGCACTCTAACCCCATTCCCCCCCNAAACAGTTAAGAACCAGTCAACCAGTTAAGAACCAGTCAACCAGTTAAGAACCAGTCAACCAGCTAAGAACCAGTCAAACTGTTAAGAACCAGTCAGAGGTATGAACCAGTTTTGGTCTAGATCAGATGAAGAATTTTCGACACCTCGAAGGACTGTTCCTTGGTAACAGCAAACTAAACTGTAAAATACATAAAAAAATTTCACAGTGGCAGAAACGCAAGAAACAAGAGAAAACTAGTAAGCGCAAACGACAAGAAATACCATCAATGACCCCAGAAAGTACCTGGGGGTACCGGGAGATACCCTAACCTTTAATTTACACAAACATTAATGGCCCCATAAAGTACCTGGGGGGTACCGGGAGATACCCTAACCTTTAATTTACACAAACATTAATGGCCCATAAAGTACCTGAGGGGTACCGGGAGATACCCTAATTTACACAAATACCCGGTAAATACCCAAAACGGGAGTTGTGGGGTATTATCAAGTAGTACTTTAATGTTTATATTACTAGTTAAAGTGATATTTTAATTAAATAGCATGAGGGAGAGACGACGTTTAATCAATCACATTCTGATGAATTTGACGGATTAATTACCTTGATAAATTCCAAACTAATGAGACGAAGCTCAAACGACTGACTTGGCGTTAATTAGCAAACTAATCAAGTGTAGTTAATCACCAAAACTCATTGAATGAAGCCTTCACAAGGAACGTAAGATATATTGCACATTAAGCCAATGAAAATACATAGAAAAAAGGGGCCTGAAAAAAACTCTCTGATTCTTATGGGTTAAAAAAACGGCTTTCACTGTTAAAAGAAGTTTCAGGGCAGAAAATCGTTTCACGTTATCATGGTGGCGACTGTGAGCGCCGGCGGATGTGGTGGTCTTCTCCTGTATGTGAATTAACGTTCTAATTAGTAAGTCTAAAACTGTGATGCTGAGGTTCCAGTCTGTTGGACAGCAACTTTACCTGCCAACACGTCTGCCAGATCTTACTACCGGGGAGAGAGAGAGAGAGAGAGAGAGAGAGAGAGAGAGAGAGAGAGAGAGAGAGAGAGAGAGAGAGAGAGAGAGAGAGAGAGAGAGAGAGAGAGAGAGACTGGCAGTCTGAGAAAGGGAAAAAGTGGTTTTGATGATTTTTTTTCAACAGTTTTCAACCTTGAAAACGTTGGCAGCTTCTTATTACATATTTTAAGCTCTTGGCTGGATCCTGTCATAACTGATCCTCCTCCAAGTATACCCCACCGCAGACCACTAAGATATGTTGGTTCATGGGACCATCAGGCCGTCTTTACCACACTGGCTATCCCACCAGATAGACGTGAAGAATCTACTCGCACAACCTGACTTTGGGACAGAGGAAACTGGCCAGCCTTCCGCTCAGAGCTCAAGGAAACTGAATGTAATACCTTGCTCCAGGAGGACGTGAATATCCAAATAAACTCCTTCACCATTCATATGCTGGACCTCCACTAGAAATATTTTCCTCATGAACAGTACATGACGAAGCCTTCTGATCACCCATGGTTTTGTTATCCCTTAATCTGTGGCAGCTGAGGTTTAAATCATGGCCTGAGGAGAAGATTTTAAATGGCATCCTTCGGCTCACAACATTCATAGGTAATCTTCCCAATGAAAAAGGCTCCAGAGGTATCTATATCCAGATGTAATAAATAGCTCGAAGAAACTTTGCATTATGAAGAGTTAATCCAAAATCATATGTTTTTGGTTAATGATCTTAAGGGGTATTCATCGGTGGACACAATAAGGGGTATTCATCGGTGGACACAATAAGGGGTATTCATCGGTGGACACAATAAGGGGTATTCATCGGTGGACACAATAAGGGGTATTCATCGGTGGACACAATAAGGGGTATTCATCGGTGGACACAATAAGGGGTATTCATCGGTAGACACAATAAGGGGTATTCATCGGTGGACACAATAAGGGGTATTCATCGGTGGACACAATCCCTCCAATTGTGGAGGGATTGACACAATCGACTTGAGAATGGTCCAGGACGGACCGAAACGTCGTCGTCCCTTCACTTTCTAATGTGTGGTTTGGTCAACAGTCCCCTCCAATAAACCGGAAAGATGGTACTGTAGCATCCAGCAATCAGGAAAAAGACTGACCAACTGGCAAACTATTTTCTTGTGGCGAAGATACGAGTTCCTGATCTATTACGTCAAGCTGCCCATCCTGATTCAAGCACTATATACAAATTCCGTGATGTGGATATACAGGTGGTTGAAGTCCGCCAAATTCTTGAAACACTCGACATAGGTAAGGCCGTGTGGCCGGATAAAGTGAGCCCAAGATTATTACGTAATTGTGTGGACCATCCGGCTTTGCCTTACACACGCCTCTTCCAGCCTTGCCTACTTTCAAGGAAGTTGGCCCTTGTCATACTAGAAGACAGATATAGTTCCAATACAAAGAAAAAAAGTCGTCCAGTTGTTGGTAACTACAGACCCAGAGTGATGGCTTTCCGATATTGAAAAAATTCTTGAAACATGACTCTCCCGACAAATGACATAATTTTTTAATCATCATCGGCTAGTACGAGGTAGACAGTAAGTTTATAAACAGTCCATATGCTGCTGATCTATTGCTGAATCTCTCCACTAAGTGGCATCAGTCACTGGACGAGTCCCAGATCAGCTGTGTTGCTGTAGTGGACATTGCAATTAGCTTTGATCGGATTTGTCAAAGCTTACAGCACTAGGAACCTCAGGCTATATTTTAGAGGTAATAAGGGACTAATAAGGGACTTTTAGCCTAACCAAACCTGTCATATGGCTTAATAAACAATCCTAAGACTAACATAGGCACTCATAGGCCTAATCTAAAAAAAATATTATAATAGTTCAAGATTTTTTTTTTCTTTTTCTTGCGCCGTCTACAAAATAACACAAAAAAGAATTTTTGTTGTATAATAATTCTAATTTCGAACTCTTATAATTATGTTGATAATGTTTATAAAATGTTTATGGAACACTTGGACGGTATATCTTGGAAATCCATAAAGGAATATTTCGTGAAAGAGCATCAAAATCTCTCCTGGTACAAAGAGCGCTCTCATCAAGGAAGCTTTTCGACGACAGAGCGCCAAAAAGCTGGTGAAAGCAGCTTGAGCAGGAAGTAAGCTTCCTGCTCCAAGTCATTAGATACACAATGACAAAACAATTCCTGTTTCTTTTCTGCAATAGTTGTGAGTACATTGCAATCTCAAGATACTATAGCCAGATCATCTATAATATTCTTGAGTGACAATAGTCTTTAAAGTCGAATGAATGCTTCCATTCTTATGATGCTCGATATATTTTTTGATATAGATTTTCTCTATGTCATTTGCAAGCCGTAGCGAACGTTTGCGATTTATACTGGTCGGCTCATGTGGCAGTATGCGTAAGTCAGATCAAGTTATGTAGCTGCCAATCAGAGTTTCGTTCAGATAAGGTTGTATCACTGATAACAGGCACATTATTGGTGCATTGTACCAGTGAATCCCGCGTAAATGACACAATATATACCCTGGAAACACAAACCGAAACTGTCTCTATTTTCTGCTTATTACAACTTGTAATAAAGTTGTTACATCTTGGCTTAACGTGTTTATGACGTATTAGAACGTTGTTACAACTTGCTATATTGGTTGTTATAACTGGTTAGGAGGTGTTAAAACCTGCTCGAACGTTGTACCAACGTCGTAGTTTCGGTGTGTGTTTGGCGGGTATGTAGGTCTCACCCTTGACTAATGACACAATACGGGCAGCTCTCACACCTGACACATGACAGAGACAATTAGGGCTAAACACTCGCTTCAGGCCCAAAATTAACATTATCAACAGTTTTCATCCTTATATAATATTACTTGTTTAACCATATTTTTCATGCATAATTTTATCCTGTAGTTTATGATCGGCGCCACATTTCATGGCATTACCAACTGCACCATAACAATAATTCTCGCCTAATGGTCTATTGGCAAGGCGATATAATATGCAAATTTTCGTGCGCTCTTAACATTACCATGAAAATGGCTAAAACATTATTTTTATACTCTGAACAACTGCAGGGAAACATAATGTTGGTTCGACCCAGCTTTTGGTGTCTTCGGTGACTGAAGTTCACGTGAAGCACTGCTTGTTGACCTTATGGTGAAGCACCATAGTGGCCTTGACCTTGGGGATGAAGTACCATAGTAGCCTTGACCTTGGGGATGAAGTACCATAGTAGCCTTGACCTGGGGATGAAGCACCATAGTGGCCTTGACCTTGGGGATGAAGCACCATAGTGGCCTTGACCTTGGGGATGAAGCACCATAGTGTCCTTGACCTTGGGATGAAGCACCATAGTGGCCTTGACCTTGGGGATGAAGCACCATAGTGTCCTTGACCTGGGGATGAAGCACCATAGTGTCCTTGACCTGGGGATGAAGCACCATAGTGGCCTTGACCTGGGGATGAAGCACCATAATGACCTTGACCTGGGGATGAAGCACTATAGTGGCCTTGACCTTGGGGATGAAGCTCTCTAGTGGCCACTAGCTAGATATGAAGCACTAGAAAACAAACTTAGATCGATACACCAGCTCTAGAACTTGATTGATCAATCAAGACTGATCAAATGAGTAATTGAGCCTTGCTTGAGCACTTGAGACTTGCGTCTTGCCGTTGCTTCAGTAGAACACAAATCTTACTCGTGCAATAAGTGCAAAGTGCTTCTGAGTAAGTGTATAGGGATAAGTGTATCCAGCCACTTAATAGTTCAAACTGATCTGACAGAATAGTGTGAAAAATATACTTTATAAAATATATATATTTTTCATGGTATGGAAAAATACTCGATTTTTCAGTATTAATCCCAGTAACAAATCCACAAGAGCCATGATGAGGGTTCGAACCTATGCACTGAGGGTTTCCTAGACGCGCTCTAGTCAACTCTACCACGACATGGTCAAAAGAATTAAAATGAATTCTTTGATATATCGTGTTAATGTGATTTTCTCTGTGTATTGAAATAGGAGCGTCAGAGGTAGTGGTACAGGACAGAGCCCGAGAGCATGGGTGAATTGACTGAAACTTCATTTAGGCTTCAGTGGAAGCCTCTGGACCTCTTGTGGGTGTAGTAGCATTTCAGGTTTCACTATGTATTAATCCTAACGTTAAAGCCAATGAATCCTTTGCTCCCGGACGCAGGTTCGAATCCTCGTCACGGCCCTTGTGGGTCTGTTCTCCGCCCCATATCCAACCCCATAAAGCTATCCACGACGACGATACTACAACAGTTTTCACATTTCTTAAATGTAATGAATCAAGAAATACAAAATTTTCCAGGAGGGATGAAAATTATCCTGAGATTCTACGTCTCAATAAAGCCCCAATAGTCTAACACTATACAGTGTCAGGTCAAAGCTGGAAAAGGTGATATACACTTAACTATACATAAATTTTCAAAATATAGCTATGGCAATATGAGGAGAGCGTGTTCGGGGACCGGGCCGCGGGGATGTTGAGCCCCGAAATCATCGCCAGGTATGATATATGAGTGGTTATCAAAACCATGGGGCACAGGTTTTGTATCTCACATACATTATAGATAATTCCACACAATTTTCTCCTTCTCTTTCATGCAAAAACAAAATATGAATTTCAAAATAAAATTGAGAACACGAATGTGAATCCAGGTAAAATTTTCGTGCATATATAAATGGAGTGAATAGGCAGATAACGAAGGTAAATAATAAGGCAACATTATGGCATGAAACATTTCGTTATCTTTCACTAATCTAAAGAAATTCATTAACTATAATTATCAGAAAAAGCTTGAAATCTGATAACAAGCTGGGAACTATCTAATCATCCAATTTTAATCTGACCCTTTTCGGGTCAACATATATGTCCGGATAAGATAACAAACTTTAGTGTACGACACAACTATCCATCCCCAGGTTCTTGATGGAGAGAGATCTTTCCTCTACATTGTAAAGTTGGTCAAATACCACACTTTATATAACTTAGTAAGTAACACAAATTGTAAGTTTTGGTAAGATCCTTACACTGTGAAGTTTGATAAGTAAATCACGTTGTAAAGCTTGCTACTTAGCACGCATTGTAAAGTTTGCTACTTAGCACGCATTGTAAAGCTTGCTACTTAGCACGCATTGTAAAGCTTGCTACTTAGCACGCATTGTAAAGTTTGCTACTTAGCACGCATTGTAAAGCTTGCTACTTAGCACGCATTGTAAAGTTTGCTACTTAGCACGCATTGTAAAGTTTGCTACTTAGCACGCATTGTAAAGCTTGCTACTTAGTGCGCATTGTAAAGTTTGCTACTTAGCACGCATTGTAAAGCTTGCTACTTAGCACGCATTGTAAAGTTTGCTACTTAGCACGCATTGTAAAGTTTGCTACTTAGCACGCATTGTAAAGCTTGCTACTTAGCACGCATTGTAAAGCTTGCTACTTAGCACGCATTGTAAAGCTTGCTACTTAGCACGCATTGTAAAGTTTGCTACTTAGCACGCATTGTAAAGCTTGCTACTTAGCACGCATTGTAAAGAGTACTACACAAGTACTTGCCAAGTAACCCACATTGTAAAGCTTCAAAAGTACCAAGCTCACTCATTGCCCTCAAGAGTCTAAGCTTCAATCACTTAGGAGAGTTACTTTAAACTTACAAAAGTATACATACAACGTAAGGCAAGTGCTCACTACAGCAGCTAGAAACTTATATGCAAATATTTAGTAAAAATGATATGTATGTGTTCCGCCATTTCTAGATTAAAGAAAAAAGATTAGCCTTGATAAAAGAGAAAGTTAACATTATGTGATGTATTAAGAAAAAATTTGGCTTAGAAGAACCCAGTTTAAGTTATGCTAGACTTGTCGAGGAGTAATTGATAATGGATTTAGAACTTATTAGGGGGGAAAGCGCCAAGTCATTACGACTATATAGCACTGGGAAGGGGTCAGGATAAGGATTTGGGATGGGACGGGGAGGGAAGGAATGGTGTCCAACCACTTGGACGGTCGGGGATTGAACGCCGACATGCATGAAGCGAGTGTTTTAATGGGTCTACCTTGTATCATACTTGTCGTGGTTCCAGGAATCAATATCTCTGCAGCCCCGAACTCTGACCTGGCCCCCTGGCTTGTGGTCTGGTCAACCAGACTGTTGGACGTCGCTGTTCGCAGCCTAAATAATCAGAAATCTTTAGGCGTTTTTTCGAATTCTCTTTTGAACACGGAGAGAAGTCAACAGCTAGTTACGCCTCCTGTGGTTAGCGAGAGAGTGTAGGGATCCCGACAGAAACACAACCTTTACAACAGAAGTAAGAAACCTGTCAGTCTTCTCCCAGCACCAAGCAAAACGTCTTTACTTCCCAACGACCTTAAAATATGAGCAAGATAACATTTTCTCTTTGCAAGGTACGACACAGTGCACAAACAAGATAGTATCAGGGAAGAGATGCCCACCAACCCATAACTCAGAAGATGGGGAAGCGACGACGTTTCGGTCCGTCTTGAACCATTATCAAGTCGTATGTGATAACACGACTTGAATAATGGTCCAGGACGGAGCGAAACGTCGTCGTCTCATCATCTTCTGATGAGTGGTTTGGTCACCATTTCTTCAGCCGCGTTATTGTGACTCATCGCCTGCATGTGTATCAAGGAAGATAATTCCTGCTCACACCCATACCATCACCAGGATACCCAGATCAACATCTTAGATGGTAACGACAGATACATCCACTTTAAAAGAAGTAAGCTGCAGTGGCTCTGCAACACTTAATACTCTGTTATACATTTTCGATTGCATCAGAAAGATTGTATTCACCTCTACTCCGTCTTTGAAGACGTTGAGAAGATCAATGGAAAAGCAACTTTTTAGAGGCTAAAGGCTATAAACAAATTGTAAAATAACCTTTCAAGACTTTTTTATTTCAACTTCCTTGTCAAGTGAAGAAGTTCAGCCCCAAATCCTCGTCTTGGGTGCGCTAAAGCAGTTTTGGTCGGATATAGAGATAAAATTTTGCTATGTTTTACATTATAGATAGCTAGCTCTTAAATCTATTTCCTCCCTTCCGGGGTTTTAATTTTCCGATGCAAATCCTGATATCAGCAGAGCAAGAAAACTAGTAGACACAACAACGAAGATTGTGGCATAGAAACTCGCGTGGAAGGCATAGACACGAGAGGGTAAATTTTTTCGTTATTTTCCCGGAGTTGCTCAGAAATACAACAGCAAAATGGAATATCTGGCCAAAGACTCTGTGCTAGTACGTGCTTGAGTTCCAGCACCCGTGTGGAGGCCCAGATAGAACGAGTAACTTGAGTATACCCTCCACCAGAGAATAACTATATCTCTTTACCGTACCTTCTGACCCTCACAATCTCCACCATTCCCCTGAGAGTGCAAATATATACAATCTTTTGCACAATTCCTGAGAGATAGAGAGAGAGAGTTCCCACCGTCTGAAAAATACTTATTCTAGTTCAACTTTGCATTGGTGTAACGAAAAGTTTTCAAATGTTCGTTTCACGCGTTGAACAACGGGACTTGGCTTGGGAAACACAACTCAGCATTACGTCCCGCGGGCTCCAACTTGGAGTCATTTCGGGTCGACCTCTCCTGGCTGTTCTGCCCTGATAGCTCCTTGTGACTTAAGATAGAGACCATCTTCCCACACCTTACTGCTCTCATACGCACACACTCACATATTTTCCTGCTCTTCTAACAGTGCTCACTGTACTGTTCGACCAGCACCGTACTGGTCGAATACATAATGGCACTGTACACACAAAAAACTGTACTGTTCAATGCAGACGAGGAGTCACAATAACGTGGGTTTCTAGTTTCACTGTCTAGTGTGTGGTTTGGTCAACACGGTTCAAAGTATACGGGACTGTTTACACTGCAAGGCACTGCTCATNGTCCTAATGTCACTTGGTCTCTGGTAGCCATTGAGAGACAAGCAATGTCTGAAAAGTTAAGTCATGAAGCCCAAGCCAATCATCATGAAGCATGATGGTATGCAAAGTGATCTCTCTTCAGTTGCAAATAGCTGTCGCGTGCCACAAGGAGCAGGACGTCATAACGACAATGTTGAAAGACAGGATGTCACTTAAGACGTTTCAAATCTGATTATCTGACAATTTTACAGTCAATAGAATCTGGTTCAGCGACTCTTCAGGACTCGCGACAAGGGTTGCATCTTCAACTACACTTAGTGGGAAACAACCGGGTCGAATCAACGGTAGTTAAGAATAGTCACGTCGTTAATGACTGAAAACTTTATCGTCAAGAAAAACTCAAGACAATTGATATAATCTCCTTCCAAGCTCAGAGGACGAACAGACAAGTACAGTGCTACTAATCAAGCTCATCATGACCACACCAGATCTGATATATATATATATATATATATATATATTATATAATATATATATATATATATATATATATATATATATATATATATATAACCAAGTCTACCAACTAATTATGTATTGTATACACTACGAAAGATCTATGTGTGGTGCAGAATTGAAGAAGAGGCGACAATCAATCAGCAACCCCCACAACATAAACTCACACACATACACACATACACACACCTCAGAGGGGGGGGGTCTGGTAGCTGAGCGGACAGCGCGCAGGACTCGTAATCTGTGTCCCGGGTTCGGTTTCCGGGCCAGGCAGAAACAAATGAGCAAAGTTTCTTTCACCCTGATGGCCCTGTTACCTAGCAGTAAATAGTTACCTGGGAGTTAGACCGCTGTTACGGAGCTGCTTCCTGGTGTGTGTGTGTGTGGTGTGTGTGTATGTGTTGTGTGTGTATGTGTGGTGTGTGTGTGTGTGTGTGTGTGTGTGTGGTGTGGGTGTGTGTGTGTGTGTGTGTGTGTGTGTGTGTGTGGGTGTGAAAAAAATAGTAGTTAGTAACAGTTGATTGATGACAGTTGAGAGGCGGCCGAAAGAGCGGATCTCAACCTCGGAGCACAACTAGGTAAGCACACACACAAACACACACATACACACACACACACACACACAACACACACCACACACACCACACACACACACACACACACACACACCGATCAGGAATTTGTACACCAGTTGATTGACAGTTGAGAGGCGGGACCAAAAAGCCAAAGCTCACCCCCGCAAGCACAAAAGGTGAGTATACACACACACACACACACACACACACACACACACAACGCTAAAAACCATGTGTCTCTCTCGCAAACATTCAGGTATCAACAGGGAACCGCTTGTGTGTGTGTCAGTCAGCCTCGCCACCTGACACACGACTCCTCTTCACGGTACAAATGCTTCAGAAACAAAAAGCGAACAAAAACGTTCGTGTTAACGTTATTGTTTGTTGGCACAACAAAGCCGCCGTTGTGTGACGGTAACGTCACACTGCCTCGTACCTCCCTCTCTCACACATTTGTTGGATATTTTAACACGTTCCTGGATATATTAACACGTGTTCAACACCTGCATTTGGGTCACTGTGGTGTGTTAAAACTGTTAATTTATCCACAAGTGTCGTCCTCAGTTATCTATATACATTATACATTCTGTGAATAGCAATTAGATACATAGTGATTCATGTGTCGCGTACCGGCTCATGTGACACATATTGAACATGCGAAACACAGTAACAGGTGATACATACTGGTATGTGTCGCATATTTAATCGATTTGAAACGAAACTGGTGGATATATTCTGACGCTTGGTTCATGCTGATTCTGTGATACATAATACCACGTGATACATACTGTAACACGTGAAATATATCGGACATGATATCATGTGTCTTATGATAGCACGTATCTGATACGTGATATGCAGACATAATGCATACTAACAACACTCATGATATATACTGACATGTGAGATATAAGAACCACCTCTGGTGCAAGTTTAGGGACCCATAGCTTTGAAGAAGACGATAAAGAGCATTCAGAGAAGACTTTGTGGGTCTTCACTGAACACTTAATTTTTTTCTCCTACCACCCCTATTATTTGTATTAATTTTTTAATAATATAATATATATATAATATATATATATATATATATATATATATATATATATATCATTTATATAATAATATGTTATATTATAGATATATATATATATATATTGATATAATATATGTTATATATATATTATTATATATCTATATATATATATATATATATATATATATATATATATATATAATATTGATAATACGAACGAATTATTTCATAAGGAATTATCATATATATAATAGAAGTAATAATCAGAGTTCACACACAAGTACAAGCTAATACTCTATTCTCACTGATATATAAATATCATATAAAGAGCATATAAAGGAAGTGGCAACGTTTCGGTTTGTTGTATATCCTTATCAAGACGAAAACGAGAATAAGAGAGAAAGTATCATAAAGAGAGGAGGTAGAAAAGCAAAGCATGAAAAACGAGCCAAAGCAAACAGAGGACGGAGGAGTTAACATGACAAGCAAATCAAGGAGAAATCAGGCAGTGAACCGAACTGGAACAGCAAGTGGTAGTGTCAGAGGGAAGAGAGGAGACCACAGAGAGCCAGAAAACAGGATCACGTTCGCTGAGAAGATTAGAGGTATTCTGCTATGTTTTGAGAAAGGCATTGAGGTCAGCACAAAATTTCACGTTGTGTGTGTGAGAGTAGAGTTACCAAGTCGGGCGTCTGTGTGGAGTGTAGGAATAGGAAATTTACTGTCTTTTGATCCAAAGTTTCCTGATGATTCCTGTATTCTGCCATTAAGATTATGGCCAGCTTCACTCAAGAATTGCAGAAGCAAAGTGGAACAGGAAATTGATTGAACACCATTGGCACTGGACGCAGAAGGCGCAGGGGAAACCAGTTGTTTGGAAAGAGTGTTACTTTGTCAGATGGTGAGTCTTATATCAAAAGGACAAAGGGTTTTCCAATAGATTCCTCTTTCTCGTTCTCCACTTGAAGAGGGGTCCAGGATAGACCAAAACATAAGGTGTGAAGGATAGATGTAATTGTTAATGTAATAATCTAAGATGAGGTCTGATAAAGACCTTTGTGCCGTCTGTAATGCTTTTGCGCTACCGCTCACAGGATGAGTATGGGGTGCACAATAAACTAGCCGCCTTCGGCGGCAACAATCAATCAATCTTCAGTCTGTCCTCCTTTAATTCACATGTGTGGGTTGGGTTATTAATTCAATCGTTCTCGTGTAAAACTATATGGGGGTAACTCTCGACATATATTCAACATCACATTTTTTTTTTAATAAATTCTGTCCATATAAACTTATCAATATTATATACAAATTTTTCCCTGAATGTTATATTTACTGTATAAATTGGACTCGTAATTTATTCATAAACTTCATTCTCACTGTAAGCTGTAATGAGAAGTTCTGTTAGAGGCTGGAACAATAGATTTTGCTTTGTTAATAAGCAAGCTTATATTATATGTATATTTACATCATATATATATATATATATATATATATATATATATATATATATATATATATATATATATAGATATATATATATATATATATGATTCGTATTTTATACGCAACTTCACTCACAATAAAAGCTGTAATGTGAGGTCTGTAAGAGATTGGAACATACATTGTGCTTTGTTAAGAAGCAGCTTATAGCAGTGCCTTTGTTTCCATCTCTTGGCTTCAGGTCTTGTGTGTTGACAAAGATAAAAGCTATTTGTGTTGCGTGTGTGTTTTGCTTCCGGGAAAGTTTTGTGATGGTCTCTTGCAGCTCCCTTCCCATGCAGGGTGTCGGGTAGTGTGGCACTTACTGCTTCTGGTGTTGGTAGTTGTGGTGTTAATGGAGGATGTGGTAGTTACTGTGCTGATGGAGGATGCGGTAGTAATAGCTGTGATTAGAGGTGGTAGTTAGAGTGTTGGTAGGAACATAAATGAAGTAGTTTGCTGTAAACACAATGTTAAGTTATTCTTTAGTAAATACAGATACTTAATATTCATTAATACTGCATATTTCTTAGTCGGATCATAACAAATTTGTAGTATTAATAAATATTTTGTGTCCATATTTCCTAAAGAACGTAGCATTGTGCCATCAGCTGAACAAATCTATATATGTGGTGAAGAGAACAGGTTGAACAGTGTTATAGTTATCAGGGAAGAAGTTATTTGCTGTGAATATCTTAAAATGTTATTATTGTTCTCTGTGTGGTTTTCTACAATCATCCACGTTTTGCTTACTGTGAAAATATCTCTTGTTTCTGTGTAGACAAGAGAATTTAAATTGTCTATTTTGTTTCTAAGACTCCTACTAATTGTGTAATACACCTTAAGGTTATTATTAGGTTGAGAGTTTTTTTTTCCATACAGGTTTTTTTTATTGCCACCTTTCCAAAATTCATTTCCCTTTTTATCATCTAACAATTTAAACTCCAACCAGATTACAAGGAATTGACAAGGGCAATAATCCCAGCTGTACATCAGTGAGCCCTATCCCGAGGATACATATCATTCCTTCCATAGATGGAATGATATTTATCATTCTAGCACTTCAAAAGTTGCTAGAAGTGTTCCCAGTTATCAGTGAATGATGCTGCATGTGATTTGCAACATTTGTCTAGTCGGTAATTGACTGCAAGTGCTCCAGACACCCATTCAGCTCCAACTACCCGTCTTGGAAGAATGCCGAATGCCACATATCATCGGAATCCCTCCCTTGCTCCTAATTCGTTGGCTGTCTTAAACTTTTGTATTTGTGCCTCACTCCTAACTCTTCCTGCTTCATTTCCCCCGTAACTATTACACATAACTGCTTTGTTTCCTTTCCCAGTTATAATATCATTAATGTTGTTAAATCTATCCCTTATTCGCCGCTCCTGGAGAGCAAATCCTTAACGAAGTTCTCGATCCCTAGCACAAAAGGTTCCGTCTCAATACCTCACCCAGGAATAATCTACAATCAAAATTCGCCAACTTCTTTTGCTGTCGTTCTTATCGTCGAGATTCCCTCAAATTATTCATCCTTTAAAGCTAAAAATGAATTGGAGGTCTTCAGAAGAAGGTTTTTCAGAGTCTTCCTGAATCCCCTGTTCTTTGTAGCACTTGAAGACGAGGACTTGAAGGCAGGACGGAGGGAAGGAATAATGACCAACTACTTGGACGGTCGGAGATTGAACGCAGACCCGAAATAAGCGAGATTATCGTTCTACCCCCTAAGTGTTTGGGAGTCTTCACTTATGCACCTAAGAGCAGTGTCATTGCTCACATGTTTGAAGAAATTTTTTCTCCATAATATTCGACGACCACTTCTGCAATGTGCATGATTTTTCTTCTCTTGTGAGGACTAAGCTCGGCCTCACGACACAGCTCTGCAAGCAGCGGTTCATTGCACAAGCAGTAGTGGTCTGCCTGCACAGCATAACAATGAATACGATCACTTGTTGGTGTATTCATGTCTGGCAAGAGCAATTGCAGATACATCACAAATATAGTTCACGTTGCTACCCAGGCTCTGCAATGATCTATTGCAGGATGACTATAAAACAGGTGATCGAGAGTGCTACACATCAATCATTGTCACACAAGCGGCAACGTCTTATTTCCCCAGAGAGCTTTTCTTGTCAGTCTTGAATAAATTCGCCACTAACACATCGTGAGAGAATTGAGCCTCTCATACATCAACTGCTTCAATCGAGATTGTCCTAGCTCAAACTATGGCTCCGATCAGGTTATCGAATTAAAGGGAATGGAATTACGACTATATAGCACTTGAAAGGGGTCAGGATAAGGATTTGGGATGGGATGGGGTGAAGGAATGGTGCCCAACCACTTTGGAACGGTTGGGTATTGAACGCCGACCTGCATGAAGCGAGACCGTCGCTCTGCCGTCCAGCCCAAGTGGTGGGGCAAAGATCACCGGAGGCATAGCGTGCTCGTCCTGTGTGACATCAAACAACCAAGTGACGTCCTTCGACCTAATCATGGGGCAAGATAGCTAACAAATGACATCATAGATCACCTCTCACTAGGTCATACGACATGAGAAATGATGAATCATATGATGAATATGATGCCAGAACTCCATCGAACACCATCTTACATGCCCGTAGCAATGCTCAATAAGACAGACAAAACAATCATCAGCATCATATAAATCAAGCCATTTTAATCTAAGCTGTTTCTTGACAATCTCTATTGTGGGTGATTGTGACTCTCCACTGAGGTGACAATCACCAGACCTTCAACAAACCAGCAAATATCGCCGCTTCGGCCAACAATATCAATGAGGCAGTCGACAGACGGTCCCAACACGAGCGTGAAGGAGTCTTCAGACGGTGTAGTCCATCTACCAGACACTGTTCTACCATCAAGCAGGTAGACCAACATCAACAATCTACTCAGAGAGTGCTTCTACAAGCTGTAACGTCAGCAATTATGCATATAATTGCTGACGTTAATCTAATCTTCTGCTGTTGGCGAAGACGGAAGCGAATTACGTCAGTAGACTAAAGGGACGGGATGGAGACACTGGAGGAGGTGAAGCGAGTCTTAATGACATCTTACCTGGCTATCTGAGACCCGTCTTATTACCATGCTAATGAGGGCATGACGAAGGTAAACATTCACTCATTGTTCTCATCCAGTTAATGTTCTAAATTACGTCAGTTTTCATGTTTTCCTCATTAACTGGCAGACTGTCATCCCAGTGCCAAAAGGACACTAAATCTCGTGGTGCCAGTCATTGGCTTCAGGAAAGCGACAAGCAGTTCTACCGTGCAACGAACGCAGACAAGCTTGCAGACATCAGACATTGTCAAGCTTGACAGCAGCCGTCAGACGAGCCGTTAGACATTGTCACTCAAGGCACGATTCGTTAGACATTGACCTTCAACTGGCCTTTCGTGCACTCTCTCTCTCCTAAAATCCGTTAAACAGAAGACATTAACGGCATATAACAGGTGAACAAAAATAACGACTATCATAAAAACCTGAACCATGGTAATTCAGTAACTATTTATACCATATTTGTTACATGAGATCTGGAGTATAGGGGAGCGGAATGGGAGCAGTTACCTCGTTACACTAATGAGGAGACGTATAATTCCCTCTACGTATTCAGTCAGATTAGTCCCAATGTCAAGTATCGTGGTCAACAATACAAAGCTAGCTATAACCATAACCGGTAATTTATACCCAATGAAGGCTATTTATAACCATAGAACACTGTTTATAATCAAAGAACTCAGTTTATAAATAAATTTAACCTGACATTTACAGGTGAGACTTATTCACAGCATAAAAAGTATATAATACACCACCTGCCATTATTGGAGACAAAGCATCAAATTTAGAACCTAATACCGAAGGGCACTTAAAGGGGTTGATATGGACCGATTACTTGCAACTGAATGGGGCACAAGCAAATGGGGGGGGGGGTCAAAGATTAAATTAATGACTAAAATGAGTAACCGGTATTCTTGAGAACTGACTTAGTATCTGTAATAAAATAAATAAAGACGTCACACACGATAAAACTTATATATATATATATATATATATATATATATATATATATATATATATATATATATATATATATATATATATATATATTTATATATATATATATATATATATATATATATATATATATATATATATATGAATGACAGGCAAAAATTAATAATTGTACAAAATGTTTTTGTGAAGAATGACAGGAACGAAAACGACAGCAGAATTAATCTTCATCTTGGGAAGACAGGAGAGAGAGAGAGGATTGTGAAGGGCAGTAGAGAGGCCTTAAGTGGTGAAATCATATTATGGAAGATGTTGCATAGCATTAAGAAGGAAGAAGAGAGAGGGGGGGGGGAAAGGGAGCCCTGCAAGAGGGTTTGAAGAGGAACTTTACTACAAGTTTTGGGATGAGACGAGGACTGTGATGCATGTCATCAGAAGTAAGTATCGCGCGTGTCCCAGCGAGGGCTGGACACACACACTGAAGAACACATAATACAGCAAGATACATGAAACCTACAGAGACCACAGCGTGAGAAAGCGTGGTGCGAAACGTCAGTTAAAACTCAGCAAGGCCTGAAGGAACTCACACAGAATACACCTAAAGAAATGAAAGAAGGACAATAAAAGCTTCTTTCTTAGCTGAAGTTCATTATGCTCTGAGAGATATTGAGATTAAACTCATACATGAGACTATTCTCACGGTCATATTCGTCGCCAGCATGGCCAAAGTCCAGAGATATGCCGCCGGACTAGTAACAGAGCTGAGAGGTTTAAGTTACGACGAATGACACAAAGAATTAAACCAAACAATATTGGAAAAGATAAGGATTTGGCGAGACATGATCATGACATTAAAAATTCTCATGGAAATAGACAAGGCTACACTAAATCAATTTAGTATAGTTTAGTATCATTTAGTATATTTGCCTTGTAAAAACAGCAATCATTTTGGACTGATATGACTCGCATATTTTAAGGCATTCACTCCATTTAGTCCAACCACTTGGGCTGGACGGTAGAGCGACGGACTCGCTTCATGCAGGTCGGCGTCCAATCCCCGACCGTTCAAGTGGTGGGCACCATTCCTTTCCCACCGTCCCATCCCAAATCCTTATCCTGACCCCTTCCCAGTGCTGTATAGTCGCTACGGCTTGGCGTCTCCCCTTAAAATTCGCTTCGGTTTAATACTACAAGCTACATACGTGAGAGTCGGCCGGCGCTGCATTTATCAAAACGCGACTCCCAACACAGACACTGAAACACCTCGCCCAAAAAATACGCCGAAAGAATAAAAAAAAAACTTGTTCAGATCCAAAAAAGAAGCAACAATAGACACAGTAGCAATCCACAACATGCCAAAAGTACAAGAGTTCCAAGTTTACAAGCATAAAACCATGGAACAATAAGAGGATCAAATGGAGTTGAAAAAAGAGAGAGATGACGTGAGGGAGAAACATTCCAACAACATTATAAAGAAATAATGGATGATTCGACGTTCAGACATGAACTGTTCCCCTGCCCCCCTTAGCTAGCAACACAATAGTATTGCACAAGAGATAGGGACAAGAAGTGGAACATTTTTTGCATGGAATGGTGTGAGGATTTTGTGTTTTTGATTTGTTTAGCAGGGTGGTGATGGCGGCGATTCATGAAGCTCTTTCTGACCCTCTGTGAAGCTCCCCCCCACACACACAGTGCTCTGTCTAGCAGCAGGAGGACAGCAACGATACTCAACGCGTTATAGATTACAAACACAACACACACACACACACACACACACACACACACACATACACACACACACACACACACACACACACACACACACACATACACACACACACACACACACACACACACACACACACACACACACACACACACACACACACACTATCAATATACCAGTTGATTGACGGTTGAGAGGCGGGACCAAAGAGCCAGAGCTCATCCCCCGCAAGCACAACTAGGTGAGCACACACACACACACCACACACACACACACACACACACACACACACACACACACACACACACACGCACACACACACACACACCACACACACACACACACACACACACACACACAGGGTCCCTTCTCCCCACATATACACACACTGGGCCTCGCGGCCGAGTGGACAATGTTCGCAGCTCTGACCCTGGTTCGAGTTTTTACTGAAGCAGAAAAAAAAGTAACCAATTTTTTTTCATCTGACGCACCTGTTCACCTAGCAGTAAATAGGTACCTGGGAGTTAGACAGCTGCAACGGGCTGCTTCCTGGGGGATGTATGTGTGCATGTATATGTATACACTTTCGTCCAACACGACCTTGTTACATAATAATTACACTTCACAGTAATATTTCCCTCAAACTACTCTCCCTCGACATCATTAACTACCACAAATGAGTGATTCTCGTCATATTTCAGACAGTTTGAACCAGCAGTTGGGTCCTTATGTGCTCGGCTTCAGCCTAGTCAATTACGTTCTGTTCATTACCTTGAGTTATCTTTGGCCAGTATGTTCAGCCTAACTAGGATATAAAGGCAATTCCATTACCTTCCCTCCAATGTTTAACTAATCTCTAACTCTGTCCATAGAGGACAGAAGAAAATGTATATATGCTGGTTAGCATTGTAAATGTCTGGCCACGTCTGTGGTAGAAAAAAATACCTCCCTCTCTCACTCTCTCTCTCTCTCTCTCTCTCTCTCTCTCTCTCTCTCTCTCTCTCTCTCTCTCTCTCTCTCTCTCTCTCTCTCTCACTCTCACTCTCACTCTCTCTCTCTCCTTCATCGAAAAGTTGTGAATTGTTTTGGTAAACTTGTAAACACATCAAGATGATATTTACCCAGGTGTTTAGTAGCCAGCACATAAGTCCCATCGGTGGTATATTACGGTGATTTAGTTGGTTGTAGTGGCTAGCATTGTGTTCTGTTGAATGGGCTGACAGCACAGAGTTATGTGTTTTGGGAATAATGGATTTTATTTGTTCTTTTTATGTACGAAACTGTCATAGCACTTGAGTGAACGTTTCGTACCTCGTCGAAGAACATCTCTCGTACCCAGATACTTTATGTACTCTTGAGGGTCTCAAAGAATAGAGTTCTACTCTTCCTGTAGAGGCAGTGCATTGTAATATTTCGTATAGAGGTAAATAACTATAATTAGAAGCAGGAGAGTACTCCTGTTGAGAGCCAGTATAATGTGTAATTCATATAGAGAGGCAACGGAGTGTATAATTTCATATAGAGGCAGAGGAGTACCTCCCTTCATATAGAGGCAGAGGAGTACCTCCCTTCATATAGAGGCAGAGGAGTACCTCCCTTCATATAGAGGCAGAGGAGACCTCCCTTCATATAGAGACAGAGGAGTACCTCCCTTCATATAGAGGCAGAGGAGTACCTCCCTTCATATAGAGGCAGAGGAGTACCTCCCTTCATAGAGGCAGTCGAGCGACACCTCAAATAGAGCCCAGTAGCGTGACATTTTATTTAGAGGCAATAAAGTGACACTTCATACTATGCTAGTAGAGTCACACTTCACTTAAGAGACAATAAAGTGAAACTTCCTGTAGAGGCAGCAAAGTGACATTTCAGACAGAAGCAATAGAGTTCGTCACGCCATAACAATATATAATGATCTCTATTGCCTTCTGAATAATTCCAATATGTGATACACCAACATATATACATCAACAAATATACACCAACATATATACACCATATCCTATATACACCAACTCCCTAGAGAAAAATAGTTATATCGATACCGTTATCTTGAGGTTATCTTGAGAGGATTTCGGGACATAGCGTTCCTTCGGCCCGGTTCTCGACTAGGCCTCCTAATTATTACACACCCCCAGGAAGCAGCCCGTAGCAGCTGTCTAACTCCCAGGTACCTATTTACTGCTAGATGAACAGGGGGGCATCAGGGGTGAAAGAAACATTTTACCCATTTGTCTACGCCTCCACCGGGGATCGAACTATGTACGATACCGATCGACCATTAACTACGTAATGGTGTAGAGGGTCATTCTAATAATTCACCCCCTAATAGATCTTATTGATCTCCCAGAATGTGTTAAAACACAGCAGTTCAAATGCCATTTCATACTATATGCATTGTAACTATGACAGGCCCGAGGAGCAAACCCAAAAAATTACGAGAGCAATTTAGCGATATTGGAAAACTCTGCTCGGCTTATCGGAGCCATAGGAGGGTGTATCTGACGGCGGTCACCAATCCAATTATTGACCCCGAACGACGCACGGATTCATCATACATTTCATCATACACGATGAAATATTGATGACTATGTTCAGAGCTCGATGAGTCAGGGGTTTTGCTTAGGGCGTGTGCGTTGCCTGCTAGAGAAAAACAGAGGCAGTGTTTACGGAGTGGTTAATGGAGAGGACTGACAGGTAATTTACCATTCTGCGGTTGAAGACCCGATCTTCGTTTCAGACTGTTGCTTCTCAACAGTGGTGTATTTGCAACGCATTTTCCAGGCCTGAGAGCATTAATCTCAGAGGAAACGCAGCAGGATGCTTGAGGAACAGGTGTTGAGATCAGTGTGGCTTTGGTGAAACAGGTGTTGAAATCTGGTATAGAACCACAGGTGTTTTAATAGGAACAACAGTTATTGTAAACTTGTAGAGCCCTACAGGTATGTCTTATAAGGAGAACAACACCTGCTGCGACATAACAGGTGCTTGTGCATCTGTTCTCGATAAAGAAACACCTGTTTCGACATAATAGACATTTGTAGCTGTTCTCTTTGGCAGAGCAACACCACTTGCTTGCTTGCCAGAGTCCTAAAACTGCCTTAATGCCAGAATTGAATTTAAATATATAAAAAGCTTGAGGGAGAAGGGGCTGTCAGGAGATGGCGCCAAGTTATCATGACTATATGGTACTGGGAAGGGGTCAGGATAAGATTTGAGATGAGACGGGAGGAAAGAATGGTACCCAACCACTTGGACGGTCGGAGATTGAACGCCGACCCGCATGAAGCGAGACCGTCGCTCTACCGTCCAGCCCAAGTGGTTGGGGGGCCTTAATGCTAGAACAATTCCTTGTTGGCACTAATTGAGTTCACACACTGAACTGTTTCCTGAAGAACACTTGTTCTATCCGCTAGCAATGCGACCATTGCCTCGCTGGCATGGGGGCTTCTATCGGGATCTATCAGGCTTTGGACTGGTAGAATAAGTCTATTACACACAGAAATCACAATTACGTGATACATCAAATGAACAAATCCAGAATATCCACAATATCCACAATACCCTGACAGTTGAGAGGCGGGACCAAAGAGCCAAAGCTCAACCCCCGCAAGCACAATTAGGTGAGTACAATTAGGTGAGTACAAGGGCCGTGACTATGTCGTAGCTCAGTCGATTAAGGCAGCGTATGCTCTCAGACGCAGGTTCGAATCCTCGTCACGGCCCCTTGTGGATTTGTTCATTTAATAAGTCTATTGTTGACGAAAGAACGACTCAGAAGATGGAGAAGCGACGACATTTCGGTCCGTCACGGACCGTTATCAAGACGAGAGATGGACCATCACACTACTTTATGTGTGTGATGGTCCATCACACGACGTTTCGGTCCATGATGGACCGAAACGTCGTCCTTTCTCCCATCTTCTTAGATGTGGTTTGGTCGTCATTTCTTCAGCCTCGTTATAGTGGCTCCTCATCTGCACAAGTCTACTGTTTGGTGAATGATGCTGTTATTGTCACTGACCACATCTACAGCCTCTCAAGGTTCTACAGGTAAACTCCTGTAGGTAAACACCTGTAGGTAAACACCTGTAGGTAAACACCTGTAGGTAAACACCTGTAGGTAAACACCTGTAGGTAAACACCTGTAGGTAAACACCTGTGAATTTTTCATTCACGGTGATGAGCGCCGCTAATTCTCCCCACCTCAGTGCTTGCGTATCGGGAGAATTATGTCCGGATCAGTCATTTGAACCCCAGTACACTCGTACATAATACAATTACCAGTTTTGACACGGTATATCATTATACACTGACATATAATGAGTGCATTACCCTCACTACGCCGTTTAGCTCATAACATTACTGATCCACCTGGGGGGGGAGGGTTATATGTGTGGTAGTTTGCAACTGCAATTGCTGGGAATCTGTTTAAATCAAAATGTAATTACCACTAAATTTATTGCAGGATTAATAGTATTACTCAAATGCTTTTATGGTATTTTATCTTTTGTAAAATCCTTGTTGTTGTTGATATATATATATATATATATATATATATATATATATATATATATATATATATATATATATATATATATATTATTCGCTTCATTGACACAGAAAAAAGCCTTATCTGTGGTCCGTATTTTTTCAAGTTTGCAGATAAAGCTCTTAAATAATTTAATTTAATTTAATTTTGAAGGGTTGAGTCTCAGCTCCTTGACCCCTACCTTGCTATACATCTGTCGTTTAGATGAATAACCCATGATCATTGCTTCTTGATGTTAATTATGTTGAACTGGAAATATGTGTCCATGACTACAGCCTCAGAGTATTTTAAAGTTGAGACATTGTTATACACCGTCAGGACAACCTGTCCTCCGCCGGATGGGCTGCTGAAGGCAATTTCAAGGTATATCAATTAGATTGAGGCTCTGATACTGACAGTTCCATCAGTTTGAGGGATTGATGCGGACAGTCTAGAGGGGTCTTAAGACCTTGATGGATTGATACTTCAATTCCTCAAGGTGGATTGAACCATAATGGATTGATACTTCAATCCATCCTCCAAGAATGATAATATTATTACTACTGTTGATGGACTAAACAGTTTGGACGGCTTTACCCATACCAAAAACTGTCAAATTTTGTTGAATTGGAACAGTGCAAAACCGACAATATTGCGGTGTGTCATGCTTACTAAGTCACCACAACTTGGACGGATTGGTCAAATCAGTTCAAAATTGCAATGAACTAGAAGCGAACGGGTTGTTAGTTCGTATCGTTACAGTGACCAGTTTCAGGGTACATGACACTGGTTGAGGATCGCATTTGTTCAGTATCAATGGTGTCTGGTGGCCCTCAGTATCGGTGGATACTAAGGGCCGCTGGTTTAAACAGCATGAGGAGACCTAACACCCTTGAGGGGAAATAATATGAGCATATCTCCCATATTAAAAGATAAACCACCCAATTTGAGGTCATAGTTCATAGACTATGGGTATTTCAAACAGTCTGAGACTTCAGTATGGACATCAGTATAAGCCAAAGTTCATAACGTGTTCAGCCTACCTCACATCTACCCCATATTCGCCTGAAATTGTGTATACGTTATGTAAATCAATAATTAATCATCATTTCGTCATTAGGGTCATCGTTGGCTGGCTTCTCCCCCGGCCGAGGATGCCCTCGGTGAAGTTCCTATCTCTTAAAGATAGATACGCAGCAGTAAGCAAACACCAGTAGGGTCATTTTAACTTTGGAAATCTGGGATACGGTTTACTGCTGCTGGAGGCAGAGGAGCGTGGCAAGGCTCCGTCACCCATGTGATCTAGACGTCGATATTCGCTCAGCTACTTACTCACCAGAAGTGAAGATCAAAGTTGCAGAGGCCTGACCTCAGATGGCAACAGCAAACACACAAAGTTATTGCAACTGTTGTTACTTTGATGTTGTGTGAAGGTTGCGAGGAAAGTATTTTATGGGAGATTAGCAATGAAGAGCAGCTATGTAACATCACAATGAAGAGCAGCTATGTAACATCACAATGGCTCAGCAAACATAGATACATGACCACAGGCGAGGGACCTGTACAGGTGCCCTCAGGCATCATAGCTTTGTGGGGAGCTTTCTCCCTACACCTGTGCCCATTAGTCTACACCTGTGCCCATTAGCCCACGTGTCGGGGCAAAGACAGGGACACAGATGTCCCAAAGATACATATTAACAGGCAAGATACGGGTGTCCCTGGTGTCTCGCGAGAGTCACCACAAAGACCTCGCACCATATAGAATATTAGGTATAAGGCACAGACCCTTCTGGGTCACACCTGAGATATCAGGGGAGAGGGAGGGTGGAATTAATAGGTTTTCTTTCGAGAAAATTAACGGCATAAATCATTGGCTTACAACTTGGGGAGCGTAGAAGGTGCGATGGTGGTGATTGTGGTGACTGGTGATGGTGGTGGATGTAGTGCTGGTGGTGGTGATTGTGGTGGTGTTGGTGGGGCAAGTACAAGTGCTCGACTAGCCACAAACGAGTCTCAGTACCACCCAAACCATCATAGTGATGGGTCACGTCTACACTGTTGTCCCAACCTCCTCCTGAACTCACCTCTCGGCGGCCATCTTGACATACCTGTATCATTTACATACAAGTAAATCAGGTTTGTAATGCGACATTAATATACGCAAGATTGGCCGCTTTTGTTGATTTCATTAATCTTTACTGAGGTAAAAGTTTTAATGAGACGGAGGACTCGCTGCTGAGAGTAGGGAGAGTTTGAAACTCTCTCTCTCTCTCTCAGGTGGAGGAGAGGGAGAGTCCAAGACTGAGGGAAGGAGAGTCCAAGACTGAGGGGAAGGAGAGTCCAAGACTGAGGGGAAGGAGAGTCCAAGACTGAGGGGAAGGAGAGTCCAAGACTGAGGGGAAGGAGAGTCCAAGACTGAGGGGAAGGAGAGTCCAAGACTGAGGGGAAGGAGAGTCCAAGACTGAGGGGAAGGAGAGTCCAAGACTGAGGGGAAGGAGAGTCCAAGACTGAGGGGAAGGAGAGTCCAGACATGACTGTCAGTTGCAGGATGAGTCCAAGCTTAATGTGTTTAATGTTAAGTCTGTGACTGCATGCAGATGATGAATCACAATAACGTGGTTGAAGATATGATGACCAGACCACACACTAGAAGGTGATGATGAGATGATGACGTTTCGGTCCGTCCAGGATCATTATTAAGTCAATACGACTTGATAATGATCCAGGACGGACCGAAACGTCGCTGCTTCTTCATTTTCTAGTGTGTGGGTAGGTCATTGTGTCTGCATCTTAGACTGACTCTCTCTCTCTCTCTCTCCCTCTCTCTCTCTCTCTCTCTCTCTCTCTCTCTCTCTCCTCTCTCTCTCTCTCTCTCTCTCATCCTCTGACACAGAACCTGGCAAAAGTGACATCTCTCCTTTCCCAAATATCACAAAACTTTTGTTCCAGCGGCTCATCGCCGATCACAAAATGATTAACTGGGAACGCGAAAGTTTTATACCCAGCGAAAAATCCAAGTGAGGAAGATTGAGGCAGGAGGTGATAATGAGTAGTGGAGGTGGCGGTAGTGAGGGTGTTGGCAGCGGGTGTACGCGTGATGGTGAATATTATGAAGGCGAGAGGGAATTGTGAGGGCTTGAAGTGTTGCTTTGCCGGTGGTGATGGTGATGATGGTGTGGGGTGGCTGTGTGATGATTCTGTTGGAGGGTGGTTGGAATGGTGGTGGGAGTAGTTGTTGAAGAGATGGTGGTGCATGTAGATGTTGAAGAGAGATTGGTGGAGGCTGTTGCGGGGGAGACGAGCATCTTAGTAAACCCAAGGAAACCCATTACATCTTAGACTGGCCAATCATGGAGGCGTCTTTGAGTGCACAGAAGTATAGACAAGCTTCCCATAGCTCATATATGATCACCCACAGACTATATCACATATAGAATTAACGAAAGTTCAAGAGATATCATAAAAGGAAGACTTAATTATTAGTTCACTCTCCTACAATTATTTTTATTTTATATTTAATCAATTAGCCAAGGAAACAATAGGAAGAAAATGTTGCTTCTGCCTTGGGTGAGGGTTGCTTTAATGCATCCAATCTCTTTTGAAATATATTGAAAAATCTCCCTAATTCCTACCTACTTGCATGCTAGCAGGTAATCTACTAAATTCCTACCTACTTGCAAGTAAGCAGGTAATCTAATAATTCATTGTGTCCGGGGGACAGAAAGCCAGAGTGTATTTATACACGTTAGGTCTATATCAATGTACCCCCCTCCCCCCTCTCAGGTCAAATTACTGACCAAGCCCATGATGCAGACCCACAAAAAGCTGACTAACTCCTGTGTGCCTACTTACTGCTAGGTGAACAGGTGCATTAGGTAAAAGGATATGAAGCAACTCATTTCTATCCCGCCTGGGATTTGATTTTTCCGTCTGAAGGCTTGTTGGGCCTCTGTTATAAAATTTAGTCTTCCCAAGAGCTCTAAGAGTCTTTTCTAGTGACTTTTTCTATAATCTGGAAATGGTATACATGTTAATGACACTGGTAAATAGTTTTAATGATTCGCGTTTGTACCATTTTTAGAAATATTGAAACTCCATTTGCCTTTTTCTAGCTTTCCGGTAGCTCTCTCATCTTTTGTGGAATGTTAAACACTATAGTTATGTGTGTGTGGGTGAGTGACAGGCTCTCTGAAGTGTGTATGGACTAGATAAACAGTTGTAGTTTGCGTGTATATCTGAGTTGACGAGTGTTACGAGATAGCATTTATCATTTGAGGAAATAATAGTGCTCAAGGCAGCTGTGTCCTGCCTAAGAGTATTAGAAGGAACCTTGTATCATCTTCACATGTAAATGCTGATAATCTTCGCCACAGAGGAGTATGGCGTCTGTTGACCTTCTCCAGAGAGAATGTTTGTCAACTTTCAGCCTCGGAGAGGAATGCTGTCGGTTTTCCGCCTCAAGAGAGAATGTGCAATAAAAGCCAGAATTGCAGCTTTTATTACTATTTTTATGGAGTGATTCGGCTTTACGGCCAATTAACTCGAATTATCGGCAGCGGTCACGAACTGTTTCCTTTGAGAGAGTTGGCTTCGGCCGAAATCATGCTGGCACCTTAATACTCATGTCGCAATTTGAAGACGCAATTTTTAAATTCATTTATATAGAGGAAGGGTTCTCTTCTCAAATAACACTCCGAAATGTCAGGAAGAATATTCAGGCAGGTTTACATGGTTTACAAATACAAATATGATGGCTGGTCGACCGAGTCTCGTGTGTGTGTGTGTGTTGATACTCAGATAGTTGTGCTTGCGGGGGTAGAGCTCTGGCTCTTTGGTCCCGCCTCTCAACTGTCAATCAACTGGTGTACAGATTCCTGAGCCTACTGGGCTCTATCATCTTACACTTCAAGCTGTGTATGGAGTCAGCCTCCACCAGATCACTGTCTAATGCATCCATCTCTTAACTACTCTGAAGTGTGTCGTGAAGTGTGTTAACTACGTGTGTGGTGTGTGTGTGTGTGTGTGTGTGTGTGTGTGTTGTGTGTGTGTGGGTGTGTGTGTGTGCCCCCCATGCAGGGGACTTTCAATTAGCAAGTTATGTGCTTAGATTTAGAGACCCTCTGTATTTAAATACCCTTCTATCTTGGCATCCCAATTCATGCTGAGTACAAGTGCATTTCCAACAGAGTAGATGGTGATCAATACGGCTTGCATGATCTTTAGTGCAGAAGCTGCAAGAGTTGGCCTGCAACAGACAAAAGTTAAAGAAATTATTAGGAGGAACCGTGCCTTCGCTTAGTGCCCAGCAGAGAGAGAACCACCTTTTCTATAGGCCCGAAATCTTGGAGATTCTGCGCATCACCCAGATGACATGACAATATATAGCGATATATTTATTGTGATGAATTTGGTGATGATAACCACTGGATTAATGGTGGCACGAGCTTTCTCAAGGGA
>WNGS01165503.1:11362149-11382482 GCA_020271785.1 Procambarus virginalis | reverse complement strand
AGCTGAAAAAATGTTTCTTAAGATCATGGCGTCTAAGATCAGTGTTAATATCACGTTTTTCTTGGCCATCTCTCACGTTCAGGGATGACCACAAGGCCACACTGAATGTACAAAAGAGATGGAAATCGTCTGACCTTTAACCCAATTCCCGACAGCTTCCGGTGACCATTTTGGGCACAGATATTTCATCAAATCATTTCGTCATGTTGTTTTAAGGGTCTGTCGACTTCCAATTCTTTTGTACAATCAGTGTGGCCTAGTGGTACAGTACTCGACATGTAAGGGCATGCAGCCCCCTTGGCTGTCCTGGGTTCGAATCCTTCTGGAGTAAAGAGTTTTCTGATGCATGTTAGCTTGGGGTACCATTCAAGCTTGACGCACATATATATATATATATATATATATATATATATATATATATAATATATATATATATATATATATATATATATATATATATATATATATATATATATATATATATATATAATACATACATACCAAAAAATATTAGGGGTGGTAGGAGAAGAAAAGAATAAAGTATTCACTGAGAATCCACAAGATCATCTCTAAATGCTCTTTGTTTTCTTCTTCGAGGATGTGGGTCCCTGCAATTGCACCAGAGGTGGTACCCCTATATATATATATATATATATATATATATATATATATATATATATATATATATATTATATATATATATATATATATATATATATATATATATATATATATATATATATATATATATATATATATATAATATAAAATGAATTTAAAAATTGCGTCTTCAAATTATATATATATATAATACAAATTCAATTATATATATATATATATAATATATATATATATATATAGATATATATATATATATATATATATATATATATATATATAATATACCTCTACCTCCTTCTCCTGCACCAGAGCCGACGATACTCACCTCTCCCAGATCTCATCTGCATACAAATGCACAATGGAATTTTTGTTATCAGTTATTTATATTGGAAAGACTTTGGAAAATCGACTACAGAGGAGTCTATTTCTGCTTTTTTTTTTGTAGATAAAGATTTTTTTTTTTAGATTTTTGTTTAGTTAAAGCTGCGGGACAGGTTGAAATTGGTGGGAATTGTTACAAATGATATAATCAAAAATTAAATAAAAATTAATGTAATGTTATTTAAAATCAATTAATTTAGTGCAATGATAATGCATTTTCACGTTAATTCATTGTATTTAATTACCAAGTAAAATTATGATTTCGATAACTTCATTAATCAGTTGTGGTTTTTACGTTTCAGTGACATTACTCATCAATGGTGCTAATGAACACGTATGAACGGCGACTCATCATTGTTATCAATGGACACTCATCAGCGCTGATTCATCATTGGTACTAGTGGATGTACATGAATTTTGACTCGTAAGTGATGGGACTCTTTATGAGTAAGTTTGCTCATCACGGATGGTGTTCATCTATTCACCTTACTCATCAGGGATGGTGTTCAACCATTCACCTTACTCATCAGGGATGGTGTTCAACCATTCAACTTACTCATCATGGATGGTGTTCAACCATTCACCTTACTCATCAGGGATGGTGTTCAACCATTCACCTTACTCATCAGTGATGGTGTTCAACCATTCACCTTACTCATCATGGATGGTGTTCAACCATTCACCTTACTCATCAGTGATGGTGTTCAACCATTCACCTTACTCATCAGGGATGGTGTTCAACCATTCACCTTACTCATCAATGATGGTGTTCAACCATTCACCTTACTCATCAGCGTTATTTTTGTTAAACTACTCAAGTCACTCACAAGTGATGATGTTGCTCGTCTGTTCATCTCTGTCACAAGTGGAGGAATGTTGTTCATCTGTTCACCACACTCACCAGTGGCGTTATTGTTCATCTGTTCACCTCACTCAGTGGCAGAAAACACTCAAACAGCCTCCGTCAGCAGCTGTTATGATATGGTCTGCTGTTCCTGCTTTCGTAATGTCTATCTCCACTTCTTAAACTCCGTTATCTCTTATGGAATCAGTATTATATCGTGTAATGTTGAATCTGAGCGTCTATCGTCTGCCACAGCTGGTCTCAGATTATGTTTTATGGAGCCTTTATGTAGATCCGGATTATATTTTGGTTAGCCTCTTGGAACCTCTTGTTGATCTCCTTGCACTCTTTCTTGTCGTTTTCCTAGTCACAAACTCTCTTTCCTTTGCTTTGTTTTCTAATTATGTCTCGGATGTTTATCTGTCTCGGATGTACTAATTTTTGGCTCTATTTAGTTGCTCTGTAATTTAACTTGTTTAGTTTCTGTTCTATATTCATGCTTTATTTATCCTCTTTTATTTTCCTTTGGGGAATTTTCTGCAGAATCAAATGTTCATTTCGCGTTTCTCGTCTATTTCTTATTTGTGTGTGTGATGGACTCTGTGTCAGCTTCACATCTCCTGGATAGAGATGCCAACATCTATTGTGTTTTCTTCTCATATCATTTCTTTCCCTTCCCTTTCTCATTGCACTCATTGCAGGAAGACCTTCTCCCTGCTGTGGCTACCTCGTCTGTTACCTGGCTACTTCCCCTGCTTGTGTCTTGAGCTATCTCCTTACTTCAGCTTCAGTATGGACTCACACTCAAACTTAAAGTGGTCGCTGGCTTGTAGGGGGGAGGAGGATCTTATGCTTTCTTGTCTCAACATCTGTCATCATGCAAGGTAAACACCAGGTCATGTATTGTTGGTATTCCCTCTTCCATTCCTCTTGTTGGTGTGCTATATATGGCCCTAAGAAGTGCTTGTCTGCTGCGTCTATCAGCTTTATTCTCCACGTTTCGACAGTCCCATTTGGTCATGGTCTATTTCCCAGAGGTTAAAATCCCTATGACATATTCTTAGACCTATTTCCTTTTGCTTCGTTGGTTTCTTTTTGCTTAATTGTTTCATGCAAGTCTCAGTACATTTGTGGCATTGCTCCGTAGGTCGTCTTGTAAGTTACTGATAACAATGTCTTCATGACTCTCGCTGTTGATGTGTCAAGTCAACCCGTCCTAATAGAACGTCGTTATTTTGATGTATACTCGACTTAAGGTAAAAAATTGTCGTATTTTAAAATGGTAGCGGCTCGCAAAATTGACGTATTGTCCCGTTTTCAGTTTTGAGTCGTCTGGTAGGTTCAGATCAGGGGCCACATTAGTACGACAGTTTCTTGACGTTGGGAAATGTTAGGAGGACGGACTGGTCTAGTATCTACACTGAAAAGCTTTCTTCTGGTTTGGTTGGTTCCTAAAAGTCCAAGTTTAGAGGCAGCAATCGGGCTCCATCTCCTCCAGCCTGCTCTTCATTTCCTTCCTTATTACCCTGGTTACCTCCTGGACACACTACGTCCATATTGTACAGTTTTGCTTCTGTTATTGTGATAATGTATAGTGCTTTGCCGCCACCCATTTTCTATAACCAAACTTCTATATTAGTGATTACATTTGCATACAGGTACAAATTCAAACCACCTGCCACCTTCACCATCTTCTGTTGATTGAAAGTTGAGAGGCAGGACCAATGAGCCAGAGCTCAACCCCCTGCAAGCACAACTGGGTGATAGCAACAACTAGGTGAGTATATAGCTTTAATGCTACTCATCTGAAATTGGCTACTTTGAATTGGCCCAAAAGGTTCATGTTGTTGGACAAAGCAGCACTATGAGGAGGGTTGAACACTGAGCTAGTCACTCCGACCTGACCATTCAGATGAGGACTTCGATTGGCTGGTCTGGCCCATTGTTTCGCTGCATTGCACACGCTGTTTGCCTGGATCGCCTCTTCTTGTGCATTGTTTGTGCACTAGAAGCGGCAATCCAGGCAAGTCAACTCCCCCCCTTCCATTTTTTTTTTAACTCGCTATTCTTCTCTGATTTTATTTGTAATTTCCCCATCCGTCTTTTAATATTCCTGGGCAATATATACTTCATGATAAAGCCCTCTGTCTCTCCATTGCTTCGTTGCTCTCAATGTATATTTCATTGAAGATTTTCAAGGGTCACCTTAATTGGTGAATCCTGTCTAAATTGAAGCTTTCAAAACTGCAGTATGGTTTTTTTTTCTCAGCTTCCCGAAGAGAAATTTGAAATATTAACTAGGTTATCAAATTTTCCATAAACTTGTGTCTTTAGTGATAATGTTGATCATTGCAAGACTCAGCAACGGTGAAAAAGCAACCATATTAACTTGACACATCAGAGATGTTGCTGGTCGACCATTAACTTGACCCAAGGTAAAACATTAGCTTATATAACCTTACCTTTCGATTTTATCCTTATTCATCAATAATCTCTCTTTTTCGAGAGCATTAGAAATGCACATTGTTAGAGAGGCAGAGATGGCGCTGCGTTACTGATAACGTCATGATCAATAACACACCACCAGTGGCATAGTGACGATCTGCCAGATGAACTGGTTCACACATCACCACCCGGGTCACAGAAGAGAATGAGAGGAAACGATATTTTGATGTGGAATAATTCACTGGACGCCAGCCTGACTGGGGTCAGACCAGTGCGTGACAGCTCTGATGCTGGGTGGGAGGGGGTGGGGGGTAGTAGGTGGTGGGGTAGACTCTACCCCCTACCTATAGTAGATGGGGTAGACTATAGTAGTTTGAGTCGCACATCTTGGCCTATACCGTCTTGATCAACTAAGAAGGATAAATAACCCAAAAAGATACATATGAAAGTAAGTGACGACGTTTCTGTCCGTCCAAGATCCTTATCAAGACGTTTCGATCCTTCCAAGATTCTTCTCACGACGTTTCGGTCGGTCCAAGAGCCTTATCAAGTGGGCTGGATTTCATGTTTTTAAACACTTTATTGTGAATTGTTACCTGTACAAGAGGAACAATTTAGTCTTGTTTTATAAGCAGTAACTCTGTGTATCTCTGATGTAATAACATCATTACAAGCTAATTTTGCCTGCAAAAGCAAAATAAACGTTCATCTTGTGTTTACAAAAAATCTTTAACAGACTGTTGCGTTTTGCATGCAAGGAAATGATTATTTTGGGCCTAAAAACACGGATGACTTCAATAATTATTTGTGCAATCTGTCCTAATGTCACTTGGTCTCTGGCAGCCATTGAGAGACAAGCAATGTCTGAAAAGTTAAGTCATGAAGCCCAAGCCAATCATCATGAAGCATGATGGTCTGCAACGTGATCTCTCTTCAGTTGCAAATAGCTGTCGCGTGCCACAAGGAGCAGGACGTCATAACGACAATGTTGAAAGACAAGGATGTCACTTAAGACGTTTCAAAATCTGATTTATCTGACAATTTTACAGTCAATAGAATCTTGTTCAGCGACTCTTCAGGATTCGCGACAAGGGTTGCATCTTCAACTACACTTAGTGGGAAACAACCGGGTCGAATCAACGGCAGTTAAGAATAGTCACGTCGTTAATGACTGAAAACTCTTTATCGTCAAGAAAAACTCAAGACAATTGATGTTAATCTCCTTCCAAGCTCAGAGGACTGAACAGTACAAGTACAGTGCTACTAATCAAGCATCATCGTGACCACACCAGATCTGATATATATATATATATATATATATATATATATATATATATATATATATATATATATATATATATATATATATATATATATATATATACTCTGCAAGAGTATTTGTTGACACATCTCAGCTTAACGTCTGGTAACCAAGTCTACCAACTAATTATGTATTGTATACACTACGAAAGATCAATGTGTGGTGCAGAATTGAAGAAGTGGCGACAATCAATTCAGCAACCCAACTCACCCCCACACACATACACTCATACACATACCTCCAGAGGGGGGGGGGGTCTGGTAGCTGAGCGGACAGCGCGCAGGACTCGTAAATCTGTGTCCCGGGTTCTATTCCCCGGACCAGGCAGAAACAAAATGAGCAAAGTTTCTTTCACCCTGATGCTCCTGTTACCTAGCAGTAAATAGTTACCTGGGAGTTAGACCGCTGTTACGGAGCTGCTTCCAGGTGTGTGTGTGTGTGTGTGTGTGTGTGTGTGTGTGTGTGTGTGTGTGTGTGTGTGTGTGTGTGTGTGTGTGTGTGTGTCTATGTATATGTGTGTGTATGTGTGTGTGTGTGTGTGTGTGTATGTGTGTGTGAAAAAAATAGTAGTTAGTAACAGTTGATTGATTGACAGTTGAGAGGCGGCCGAAAGAGCGGATCTCAACTCTCGGAAGCACAACTAGGTAAGCACACACACACACACACACACACACACACACACACACACACACACACACACACACACACACACACACACACACACACACACACACACAGGATCAGGAATTTGTACACCAGTTGATTGACAGTTGAGAGGCGGGACCAAAAAGCCAAAGCTCAACCCCCGCAAGCACAAATAGGTGAGTATACACACACACACACACACACACACACACACACACACACACACACACACACACACACACACACACACACACACACACACACACACACAACGCTAAAAACAATGTGTCTCTCTCGCAAACATTCAGGTATCAACAGGGAACCGCTGTGTGTGTGTGTCAGTCAGCCTCGCCACCTGACACACGACTCCTCTTCACGGTACAAATGCTTCAGTAAAACAAAAAGCGAACAAAAACGTTCGTGTTAACGTTATTTGTTTGTTGGCACAACAAAGCCGCCGTTGGTGTGACGGTAACGTCACACTGCCTCGTTACCTCCCTCTCTCACACATTGTGTTGGATATTTTAACACGTTCCTGGATATATTAACACGTGTTCAACACCTGCATTTGGGTCACTGTGGTGTGTTAAAACTGTTAATTTATCCACAAGTGTCGTCCTCAGTTATCTATATACATTATACATTCTGTGAATAGCAATTAGATACATAGTGATTCATGTGTCGCGTACCGGCTCATGTGACACATATTGAAACATGCGAAACACAGTAACAGGTGATACATACTGGTATGTGTCGCATATTTAATCGATTTATGAAACGAAACTGGTGGATATATTCTGACGCATGGTTCATGCTGATTCGTGTGATACATAATACCACGTGATACATACTGTAACACGTGAAATATATCAGGACATGATATCATGTGTCTTATGATAGCACGTATCTGATACGTGATATGCAGACATAATGCATACTAACAACACTCATGATATATACTGACATATGAGATATAAGAACCACCTCTGGTGCAAGTGTAGGGACCCATAGCTTCGAAGAAGACGATAAAGAGCATTCAGAGAAGACCTTGTGGGTCTTCACTGAACACTTTAATATTTTTTTCTCCTACCACCCCTATTATTTTGTATTAATTTTTTAAATAATATATATATATATATATATATATATATATATATATATATATAATATATATGTTATATATATATATATATATATATATATATATATATATATATATATATATATATATATATATATATATATAATATTGATAATACGAACGAATTATTTCATAAGGAATTATCATATATATAATAGAAGTAATAATCAGAGTTCACACACAAGTACAAGGTAATACTCTATTCTCACTGATATATAAATATCATTATAAAGAGCATATAAAGGAAGTGGCAACGTTTCGGTCTGTTGTATATCCTTATTAAGACGAAAACGAGAATAAGAGAGAAAGTATCATAAAGAGAGGAGGTAGAAAAGCAAAGCATGAAAAACGAGCCAAAGCAAACAGAGGACGGAGGAGTTAACATGACAAGCAAATCAAGGAGAAATCAGGCAGTGAACCGAACTTGGAACAGCAAGTGGTAGTGTCAGAGGGAAGAGAGGAGACCACAGAGAGCCAGAAAACAGGATCACGCTCGCTGAGAAGATTAGAGATATTCTGCTATGTTTTGAGAAAGGCATTGAGGTCAGCACAAAGTTTCACGTTGTGTGTGTGAGAGTAGAGTTACCAAGTCGGCGTCTGTGTGGAGTGTAGGAATAGGAAATATTACTGTCTTTTGATCCAAAGTTTCCTGATGATTCCTGTATTCTGCCATTAAGATTATGGCCAGCTTCACTCAAGAATTGCAGAAGCAAAGTGGAACAGGAAATTGATTGAACACCATTGGCACTGGACGCAGAAGGCGCAGGGGAAACCAGTTGTTTGGAAAGAGTGTTACTTTGTCAGATGGTGAGTCTTATATCAAAAGGACAAAGGGTTTTCCAATAGATTCCTCTTTCTCGTTCTCCACTTGAAGAGGGGTCCAGGATAGACCAAAACATAAGATGTAAAGGATAGATGTAATTGTTAATGTAATAATCTAAGATGAGGTCTGATAAAGACCTTTTGTGCCGTCTGTAATGCTTTTGCGCTACCGATCACAGGATGAGTATGGGGTGCACAATAAACTAGCCGCCTTCGGCGGTAACAATCAATCAATCTTCAGTCTGTCTCCTTTAATTCACATGTGTGGGTTGGGTTATTAATTCAATCGTTCTCGTGTAAAACTATATGTGGGTAACTCTCGACATATATTCAACAACACATTTTTTATTTTAATAAATTCTGTCCATATAAACTTATCAATATTATATACAAATTTTTCCCTGAATGTTATATTTATTGTCATAAATTGAACTCGTAATTTATTCATAAACTTCATTCTCACTGTAAGCTGTAATGAGAAGTTCTGTTAGAGGCTGGAACAATAGATTTTGCTTTGGTAATAGAAGCTATATTTATATGTATTATTACATCATATTTATATTATATATATATATATATATATATATATTATATATAGATATATATATTATATATATGTATATATATATATATATATATATATATATATATATATATATATATATATATATATGATTCGTATTTTATACGCAAACTTCACTCACAATAAAAGCTGTAATGTGAGTCCTGTAAGAGATTGGAACAATACATTGTGCTTTGTTAAGAAGCAGCTTATAGCAGTGCCTTTGTTTCCATCTCTTGGCTTCAGGTCTTGTGTGTTGACAAAGATAAAAGCTATTTGTGTTGCGTGTGTGTTTTGCTTCCGGGAAAGTTTTGTTGATTGGTCTCTTGCAGCTCCCTTCCCATGCAGGGTGTCGGGTAGTGTGGCACTTACTGCTTCTGGTGTTGGTAGTTGTGGTGTTAATGGAGGATGTGGTAGTTACTGTGCTGATGGAGGATGCGGTAGTAATAGCTGTGATTAGAGGTGGTAGTTAGAGTGTTGGTAGGAACATAAATGAAGTAGTTTGCTGTAAACACAATGTTAAGTTATTCTTTAGTAAATACAGATACTTAATATTCATTAATACTGCATATTTCTTAGTCGGATCATAACAAATTTGTAGTATTAATAAATATTTTGTGTCCATATTTCCTAAAGAACGTAGCATTGTGCCATCAGCTGAACAAATCTATATATGTGGTGAAGAGAACAGGTTGAACAGTGTTATAGTTATCAGGGAAGAAGTTATTTGCTGTGAATATCTTAAAATGTTATTATTGTTCTCTGTGTGGTTTTCTACAATCATCCACGTTTTGCTTACTGTGAAAATATCTCTTGTTTCTGTGTAGACAAGAGAATTTAAATTGTCTATTTTGTTTCTAAGACTCCTACTAATTGTGTAATACACCTTAAGGTTATTATTAGGTTGAGACCCGTCTCCTTGTATCCAAAGTTTTTTTTTCCATACAGGTTTTTTTTATTGCCACCTTTCCAAAATTCATTTCCCTTTTTTATCATCTAACAATTTAAACTCCAACCAGATTACAAGGAATTGACAAGGGCAATAATCCCAGCTGTACATCAGTGAGCCCTATCCCGAGGATACATATCATTCCTTCCATAGATGGAATGATATTTATCATTCTAGCACTTCAAAAGTTGCTAGAAGTGTTCCCAGTTATCAGTGAATGATGCTGCATGTGATTTGCAACATTTGTCTAGTCGGTAATTGACTGCAAGTGCTCCAGACACCCATTCAGCTCCAACTACCCGTCTTGGAAGAATGCCGAATGCCACATATCATCGGAATCCCTCCCTTGCTCCTAATTCGTTGGCTGTCTTAAACTTTTGTATTTGTGCCTCACTCCTAACTCTTCCTGCTTCATTCCCCCGTAACTATTACACATAACTGCTTTGTTTCCTTTCCCAGTTATAATATCATTAATGTTGTTAAATCTATCCCTTATTCGCCGCTCCTGGAGAGCAAATCCTTAACGAAGTTCTCGATCCCTAGCACAAAAGGTTCCGTCTCAATACCTCACCCAGGAATAATCTACAATCAAAATTCGCCAACTTCTTTTGCTGTCGTTCTTATCGTCGAGATTCCCTCAAATTATTCATCCTTTAAAGCTAAAAATGAATTGGAGGTCTTCAGAAGAAGGTTTTTCAGAGTCTTCCTGAATCCCCTGTTCTTTGTAGCACTTGAAGACGAGGACTTGAAGGCAGGACGGAGGGAAGGAATAATGACCAACTACTTGGACGGTCGGAGATTGAACGCAGACCCGAAATAAGCGAGATTATCGTTCTACCCTTTTAGTGTTTGGGAGTCTTCACTTATGCTCCTAAGAGCTGTGTCATTGCTCACATGATTGAAGAAATTTTTCTCCATAATATTCGACGACCAGTTCTGCAATGTGCATGATTTTTCTCCTCTTGTTAGGACTAAGCTCGGCCTCACGACACAGCTCTGCAAGCAGCGGTTCATTGCACAAGCAGTAGTGGTCTGCCTGCACAGCATAACAATGAATACGATCACTTGTTGGTGTATTCATGTCTGGCAAGAGCAATTGCAGATACATCACAAATATAGTTCACGTTGCTACCCAGGCTCTGCAATGATCTATTGCAGGATGACTATAAAACAGGTGATCGAGAGTGCTACACATCAATCATTGTCACACAAGCGGCAACGTCTTATTTCCCCAGAGAGCTTTTCTTGTCAGTCTTGAATAAATTCGCCACTAACACATCGTGAGAGAATTGAGCCTCTCATACATCAACTGCTTCAATCGAGATTGTCCTAGCTCAAACTATGGCTCCGATCAGGTTATCGAATTGAAGGGAATGGAAATGGACATTACGACTATATAACACTTGAAAGGGGTCAGGATAAGGATTTGGGATGGGATGGGGTGAAGGAATGGTGCCCAACCACTTTGGAACGGTTGGGTATTGAACGCCGACCTGCATGAAGCGAGACCGTCGCTCTGCCGTCCAGCCCAAGTGGTGGGGCAAAGATCACGGAGGCATAGCGTGCTCGTCCTGTGTGACATCAAACAACCAAGTGACGTCCTTCGACCTAATCATGGGGCAAGATAGCTAACAAATGACATCATAGATCACCTCTCACTAGGTCATACGACATGAGAAATGATGAATCATATGATGAATATGATGCCAGAACTCCATCGAACACCATCTTAGATGCCCGTAGCAATGCTCAATAAGACAGACAAAACAATCATCAGCATCATATAAATCAAGCCATTTTAATCTAAGCTGTTTCTTGACAATCTCTATTGTGGGTGATTGTGACTCTCCACTGAGGTGACAATCACCAGACCTTCAACAACCAGCAAATATCGCCGCTTCGGCCAACAATATCAATGAGGCAGTCGACAGACGGTCCCAACACGAGCGTGAAGGAGTCTTCAGACGGTGTAGTCCATCTACCAGACACTGTTCTACCATCAAGCAGGTAGACCAACATCAACAATCTACTCAGAGAGTGTTACTTCAGGCTGTAGTAACCTACCACAAGCCTGTACCACTATAAACACAAGTCAGACACTGTAGTTCATCTACCAGACACTGTTCTACCATCAAGCAGGTAGACCAACGTCAGCAATCTACTCAGAGAGTGTTACTTCAGGCTGTAGTAACCTACCACAAGCCTGTACTACCTGTAAACACAAGTCAGACGGTGTAGTCCATCTACCAGACACTGTTCTACCATCAAGCAGGTAGACCAACGTCAGCAATCTACTCAGAGGAGTGTTACTTCAGGCTGTAGTAACCTACCACAAGCCTGTATACCTGTAAACACAAGTCAGACGGTGTAGTCCCATCTACCAGACAATGTTCTACCATCAAGCAGGTAGACTAACGTCAACAATCTACTCAGAGAGTGCTTCTACAAGCTGTAACGTCAGCAATTATGCTATAATTGCTGACGTTAATCTAATCTTCTGCTGTTGGCGGAGACGGAAGCGAATTACGTCAGCAGAGTAAAGGGACGGATGGAGACACTGGAGGAGGTGAAGCGAGTCTTAATGACATCTTACCTGGCTACCTGAGACCCGTCTTATTACATGCTAATGAGGGCATGACGAAGGTAAACATTCACTCATTGTTCTCATCCAGTTAATGTTCTAAATTACGTCAGTTTTCATGTTTTCCTCATTAACTGGCAGACTGTCATGCCAGTGCCAAAAGGACACCAGATCTCGTGGTGCCAGTCATTGGCTTCAGGAAAGCGACAAGCAGTTCTACCGTGCAACGAACGCAGACAAGCTTGCAGACATCAGACATTGTCAAGGTTGACAGCAGCCGTCAGACGAGCCGTTAGACATTGTCATCAAGGCACGAGTCGTTAGATGGCCTTGATTGATTAGACTGACCTTCAACTGGCCTTTCGTGTACTCTCTCTCTCCTAAAATCCGTTAAACAGAAGACATTAACGGCATATAACAGGTGAACAAAAATAACGACTATCATAAAAACCTGAACCATGGTAATTCAGTAACTATTTATACCATATTTGTTACATGAGATCTGNACATTCAGATAAACTATTAAACCTTGCAAGAAGTGTCGAACCAACCGGATTGAGATGACTATAACAAGTCAAGCCTTGCCCTAGACCCGGCTTTGGGAAGGGGGGTAGATGACCCCAGAACCGTCCCCTCCTCCTCCTCCTGGTATACGAGTTTACATGTCTCTACGATTTTCTTGACATATACCGTCCTTCCGCTCTCTGAGATATCATTAGGTGATGTCTCAAGTTCGCTCAAGACATCTCTCACGACTTACGCCACTGCTCTTCCTGTTGGGAGTTTGGGCATAGTGCTGCGGTGTGCCGCAATTCTATAATATTTGCTCTTTGAGCAGGCAACCAGATGAGGTTAAAGTGCATTGCATGACTCCGGATGCTCTTGTATTAACTGGGGGAAATATTATCAAGCAAGTTCTAACTCATTTCTTAAATCGCAGTGAAAGCTTGAACAGCACTCTCTTCTCCCTACACTAATCCTCCTTACCTAATACCCTAATCCATCTCTACTCTAATCCAGACTCGTGAAGAACCAGCGCCAAGTATCGACTCTATTCTCTGATATCATCAATCTGTTAAACTTCCTCTTTATGCCCCTTAGTTATTTACTCAAGTGCATACTGCCCCCCTTCAATTGGCTATCAATTCCTTTACTTGTCTGAAAGCATTGTAACGAAGGAATTCATCATCATCCTTGCCTTACAGTATTCACAAAGATCTACAGTACTTTTGGCTGTACTGTTCGTTGTTATGTGAATTATTCTCGTTCATCATATTTGCTTTACGTTATTCCTTGTAGTGTGAGTAATGTGTGAGCCAGCTTTGTCAGTTGCAAACCCGTGGCTTGCAGAAATATAGACTCGGAAACCTTTAGGGAGCTCTTTGTTGCATCTGAGAATGACAGGGGTGCTTGAAAAGTCGATCACCAGTGCTATGTAGCCGAGTTTGCAATCTTGTATCATGTCCGTCGCGGTTAATATATATTCTGTCTCGTTAAAATGTATTCTATGTCTCGTTAAAATATATGTTCGTTTAAAATAAATTTTGTCTCATTAAAATATATTCTATGTCATTACACACAGAAATCCCAATAACGTGATGCATCAAATGAACAAATCAACAAGGGACGTGACCCTGGTTTGTGTCTCGGAGAGGCTGCAGGATCCAGTAAGTTCAGTAGGACTTCGGTTTCAACTTTTGACCATGTCGTAGCTCAGTTGATTAAGGCAACGTCTGGGATGCTCCCGACGCATGTTCGAATCCTCGTCACGGCCTATGTGGATTTTTTGTTCATTTATATTCTATGACTCTAGCCAAGAGCCTTGATACCGAGGTTATCTTGAGGTTATCTTGAGATGATTTCGGGGCTTTAGTGTCCCCGCGGCCGGTCCTCGACCAGGCCTCCCCCCCAGGAAGCTACCCGTGACAGCTGACTAACACCCAGGTACCTATTTACTGCTAGGTAACAGGGGGCATAGGGTGAAAGAAACTCTGCATTGTTTCTCGCCGACGCCTGGGATCGAACCCAGGACCACAGGATCACAAGTCCAGCGTGCTGTCCGCTCGGCCGACCGGCCCCCGAGGGCCAAGTGTTCACGTAGAGGATGAGTGTAAGTACCTAATCCACGATACAGCGGGGGATACTGTAACTACTGTTAGTGCTTATGGTACTCAGTTCTTTCTTTAATCTCTGTAACTCCTTGTGTATCGCCGTCACTCACACTCGGACACCTGAAGATGACTCTCAGCTGGTTATCCCTCAGTTCTTGTAATGAGTGTATTATATAAGAAATAAATTGGGTTATCTAGCGGGTGCCTTGCTTGACCCGTCTTCCCAATCTCCAATTCCCTCTCTTTTTCCCCCATTTTTCTCTCACTATTACCCTTCTTTTCCATCTCCCCCTCTCCCTCTCTCCTCTCTCCCCCTCTCCCTCCTCTCTCCTCTCTCACACACACACACAATGGAGGTCCAAAGGTGGTTTAAGAGCTCGACCCCTGCAAGCTCAACTAGGTATGTACACTAAATTGCAACAAACACGTTTCGTGTTTTGCAACATAGAGAATATATATTTCCATTGCATATCCGGCAGGGAATTCCGGTATGATAACAATACCTCTCTCACGCTGCGAGAAGTCGAGGAGAGAGGAAAAGTTTGGGAAGACGCAAATATGGTGCACTGTTGCACTGTGCACTCCGGCACTGTGCACTCCGGCACTGTGCACTCCGGCACTGTGCACTCCGGCACTGTGCACTTTGACCGTGTTAATGGTATCAGGGAAGCAGGTATATCTGATACCCTAGATAATAGCTAACCGGACAGTTTGAGACAAAAAATGATATATAAAAATCAATCAGAACGCGTCAGCAAGCAGCCATACGACCAGGGTATAGCCAATATCCATGGGCTAACCAGCAGCCACGCAATTAAACCATACCAACCAGCCATGGTTTAATCAGAAACCACACTATCACAACCGTATCACAGCTCTGTCTACAACCATGCCACCATGGGCCCAGCCTACAACTACGTGAATAACAACCGCATGATCTAACAAGCATGTTGTTGTTAAAGATTCGCTACTTGGAACAAAAAGTTGCAAGTAGCACGGGCTATGGTGAGCCCGTAGTTCTCTCTATCTAACAAGCAACCAAACGGTTTAGGCCGAGGTTTGGCTACCAACCACACTATCACGACCCCTAGTCTCAAGAGGACAAGACTTAACTATTCAACAGCCACGGTACCACGGCCAAGCATGAGATATCACCCAATTAAGGCCTAGCTAGAGGTTCCATGATCCCAGAGACGGCAATTGCCCTTACGACCGCGTCGTAACCATCATCCACACGACGGCTGGCTATAGCAATCCAACATCCGTCAACATTATAGCTTCGTCAGCACATCCACGACCAGGATCTTGTCGTTAACCAAACGTCGACGTCCTAACCAGTATTCATACGACCTTCATCTAACCAACCATTAAACACCAACGACACGACCAGTTTCTACACTTCAACCACCTGACGACTTCGTCCAGTATAGCTACCAGACGACCACATTCAACACAATCTATAAAATGACCAGTCGACACAGAATAAAAAACATTAATATATTGATAATAAATAATCAAAATTTCCTTACAAGACGAGCGGAACACTTCTAACGCAAAACACCGGATCCTTAAGAAACATTCTCTAAAACTCTACACAACCCGACATTTCAAACAAAGTTGGAAATAGATTTAATTATCTGAAGAAAAAGAATCCCACAAAAGGCATTTAGTGAAAATGGGAAAGTCTGAAGTGCCCTGAGTCTGTGAACATAACATCATCTTGGGATTATATCATCTTGGGATTATATCATCTTGGAATGATATCATCTTGGGATAAAGCAGATCCGAGTCATCCGACTTGAGAGGACGAAGGATTGTGGAGGTACTTATTACATAGCGTTACAAAAAGAAACTTTGAAAGAGAAACTGATGATTCAAAGAGCAACGTGACAATGCCACAAAGAGTCAAACTTGTGTTTGATGTGGAACAGAGCGATGGAAAAGATGACTTGAAAGGTGTGATCAAGTTGTTAGTGAGGCATTTTCCCCGGTGCCGTCGGGGTGGGGGGGGGGTGGAAAAGTCATTTCTGAAGGTGATTGGTCACTTCTAGAGATGACCTTCCTCCCCGATCACCTCTAAAATGATTAACTTCTTCAGCAGCGCTGCCCTCAGCCTCACCTCAACCATTCCTCGGTCCCTACCTCACCTCAGCCTCTCTCTCTCTCTCTCTCTCTCTCTCTCTCTCTCTCTCTCTCTCTCTCTCTCCACGACGGAAGGATCCAGCCTTAGCCTGACACGTATCAGAGGCGAAAGCGGCCCAATTCCAGACTTTCATTTAGAGAGTTTAATCGGAACCAACTGGACGTGGCAAAGTTTAAATCCTGAACCGGTTTTTAATAGTCTTAGCCTTGATGAAGAGCTTTTGATGTCTGAAGCAAGGCATGAGAGACGAGGGAGTGAAGATGAGTGGGGAGAGAAGGCAGGATATTATGCAAGAAAATGGAAAAACGAGCTAAAACAAGTTAAATGATGGAAATAACAGTGGGAAAAGAAGGAAAGAAGGTAGAGGAAATGGGGGGGGGTGAAATAAGATAGGAATTATGGGAAGGAGAAAAGGTGAGAGAAAAATCCGAGTGAGAGACAGGAAGAGCAAAGTTGAGACATAAGAAACAGTCTTAAGAACGTAGAGAAGAACTTTACATACATTAAGATTACTAAGAACATACAGAGACGAACAGCCACCAGTGACATCCACCAGTGACATCCACCAGTGACATCCACCAGTGATAGCTACCAGTGACATCCACCAGTGACAGCCAGCAGTGACATCCACTAGTAACAGCCACCAGTGACATCCACCAGTGACATCCACCAGTGACATCCACCAGTGACATCCACCAGTAACATCCACCAGTGATAGCTACCAACAAACCACAAACAATGATCACCCAACCACATAACAGCAAAACAACAACAGCGAGCATGTCAGCCCAACATAGACAATCTAGGCTGCAGACAACAAACACAAAGTCGCTCAGAGAACAAAGGAACACCATTGCTTGTGTGGCAGATGCAGCATCACTTGTGACGGAGATGAAAGCCGAGATGAGAGGCTCGTCTCTCTCTCTCCTTCTCATTATATCAATGTCCAAGCAAACTGTTGCTTGAGTACACCACAGATAAGGGGCCCCAGGGTGGTGGGAGATGTAAGGGGGGTCCCCCTTATCCAGCAAGGTAAGGGGAGTAAGGGAGATTCCCACATTCAGATCATAGTTGAAGGGATTCGAACCCCCCATCAGGACCCAAGCTACCTCCTCTCACATCTCGTTACCAAGAAAAACCGGCGGGTGGGAAAAATAGCAGCACTCTGGGAAACGGATGGAAGTGGGAAGGAAGGAGATGGAGTGATAGGGAAGAGGGAGAGTAATTGAGGGAAAGAACCACTGTGGGTGATGGAAGAGAGACAGCGAGAGATGGGAGGGTCTCCCCTAACCTGCGTGATGGAGGCTGGAATTAAGAAAATATTGCTGGTGAAGATACTGAGGCAACTATATGAAGAACAGGGTGATGGTGGGCAGTGAGGGTGATGGTGAGTGGTGAGGGTGATGGGTGAGTGGTGAGGGTGATGGTGAGTGGTGAGGGTGATGGTGAGTGGTGAGGGTGATGGGTGAGTGGTGAGGGTGATGGTGAGTGGTGAGGGTGATGGTGAGTGGTGAGGTTGATGGTGAGTGGTGAGGGTGATGGTGAGTGGTGAGGATGATGGTGAGTGATGAGGGTGATAGTGAGTGGTGAGGATGATGGGTGAGTAGTGAGGGTGATGAACGGTGATGGGTGAAGTTATATAATTTCGTAAATGAAACCAACAGAGACACGGTTGGGCAGACTACATATTACTCACCTATCAAACGGCATTCAGTACTCACCTGCACAAGACAGTACTCCTAAGTACTCCAGTACTTGAGGGAGAGAGTACTCACTACTCTAGCCCGAGTAAAAGGTTGTTGTTTCCGTGTCCTCAGGTCGGTTAAAGAGTACCTAACGGAAAGGAAACAGTTACAGTAATAGAGAAAACCATCGGAAGAATGCGGCAAGCCTTTACGACTATATAGCACTTGCAAGGGATCAGAATATAGGATTTGGGATGGGACGGGGAGGAAAGGAATGGTGTCCAACCACTTTGGGATGCTCGGGGATTGAACGCCGACCTGCATGAAGCGAGACCGTCTCTCTACCGTCCAGCCCAAGTGGTTGGTCAGAGAGTTAGAGTGAGAGCAGAAATATCAGGTTTGAGGGAGTATTATGTTACCCAAAGGGTCGGTGTTGGGCCCAATCTTGATTCTAATGTATCACAACGACTTAAATAACAAGAATCAGGATGGAAAGATTCTAAAACATATTAAAGGGAACTTTACAGACTCCAGGAGTGGTCTGATGACTGCCAGAATTTAACGAAGCTAAATACAACCTTTTGCGGTTAGAAAGAGAAGTGAAAAGACCTGTACAGACGTTGAATAAGACGAAGATAGATTCTTGCACCAGAAAATGGTGAAATCCTGGGAGTAGACATACCCTTTAACTCTAATACCAAAAGCACACATTAGCAGAATAACTTCAGCGGTAAATTTATATAGACAATCAACTTAAACGGGCTCACCATAGCCCGTGCTACTTGGAACTTTTTGTTCCAGGTAGCGAATCTTTAACAACAACAAATATAGACAATATCTGTCCAGTCTTCAGCAACGTGGACAGAGGAACCTTCAGCGCTCTTTACATATCACATGTGAGATTCACGCTTAATTTTGCGACCTCGGGATGGAAACGACTCCCTGATAAGGTGAAGCTAGAAAAGGTCCGGAGATAGGGACAGAGGCTCGTTGCTGAGTTGAATGGTTTGTGATACGAGAGATAACAGAGGTAAGTAAAGCTTACATCACAGGTTGGTAGGAAAGATACTGAGGAGACATGATATTAACATAGATAACCCAAGGGAAATTTTCAAAACAAGAAAAGCACAATTGTTCAAAGGTAGGAATAACAGAACGACACAAATGAGGGGTTAGAGATATCATAAATAATTATTCAGTGTTAAATCCGTCAATAAGTCGTTCTCATGGGCATCAGACGCAGATGATGCCAACACGATTTAAAAAAAAATACAACTATTACTGAGTGTAAAAATGTAGTCACGACGCTAATCTAAGAACGTTCTGAAGGCGGGGCCAGGAGCCTAGCTCCACCCTGCCTGCACATCTAGATGAGTACACACACATCATAAATAATGAGTGCACACACATAAACACATCTAGGCGGGACCAAAGAGCCAAAGCTCAACCCCCACAAGCACAATTAGGTGAGTACACACATAGAGACGATCAATATTTGAGGTTCCGTAATATAATTTTTCTCTTCACTAGGATAAATATGTATACGAATATATAATAATGAAAGGTCTGGAGATTTTTTATCCACCTTGCTTAAAATTTTCCAGCCGAAAAATCCCTTTCACATGCAAATTTCGTGTATGAAAATGAAATTCCAACCGTGAAATATCAGAGCTTTCTGGAAATAAGGAATCACGATTATATCCTTCGCGCCGGTGATTGGCGGACTTAAAACAGCGATCTAACACAAAAATTATACTGAGACCCGTCGTTAGCTAGACACGAATACAGAGGAATTACAGCAACAGAAGTTAGGTTGTTGGAACAAGACGTTCCAAGTAGCACGGGCTATGGTGAGCCCGTAGTGGATGTATAAACGAGGCTGTTTACTCCTGGGGACTCATGATCCCAGCTAAGTAGGTGGTGATTTCGAACAAAGGGATCTAGGCTGGCTATGATTGTTGGCCTCGAATGTTTATTTTAGTTCTGCCTGAATATGTCGATCAATTTGGATTAGCTATTTCATTAGGCTATTGTGATTGTGGCATTATTGTATTGTGTATTGTGGTCAATTGTATTGTGATG
>WNGS01165503.1:11348809-11356309 GCA_020271785.1 Procambarus virginalis | reverse complement strand
CCAGGGCTGGGGACAAGTTTTGTCCAGGGCTGGGGACAAGTATTGTACAGGGCTGGGGACAAGTATTGTCCAGGACTGGGGACAAGTATTGTCCAGGGCTGGGGACAAGTATTGTCCAGGACTGGGGAGAAGTATTGTCCAGAGCTGGGGACAAGTATTGTCCAGGGCTGGGGACAAGTATTGTCCAGGGCTGGGGACAAGTTTTGTCCAGGGCTGGGGACAAGTATTGTCCAGGGCTGGGGACAAGTATTGTCCAGGGCTGGGGAGAAGTATTGTCCAGGGCTGGGGACAAGTATTGTCCAGGGCTGGGGACAAGTATTGTCCAGGGCTGGGGACAAGTATTGTCCAGGGCTGGGGACAAATATTGTCCAGGGTTGGGGACAAGTATTGTCCAGGGCTGGGGAGAAGTATTGTCCAGGGCTGGGGAGAAGTATTGTCCAGGGCTGGGGACAAGTATTGTCCAGGGCTGGGGAGAAGTATTGTCCAGGGCTGGGGACAAGTATTGTCCAGGGCTGAGAAAAAGTTATTTTGCTTCTGGCTTTTTTCGAAGAATTGAGGAATTAGAAAGAGCTGTCTTAAATGTATTGATTTTATGCCTTAGGAGGTATGTATATTTCTTTTAAATCATTGGTTAGGGACAGCTGGTGGTGGTGTTAGTGGTGTTAGTGGTGTTAGTGGTGTTAGTGGTGTTAGTGGTGTTAGTGGTGTTAGGGGTGGTTGAGATGGTGTTTTGGTGCTGGTGTACTTACCTGGCACTGTCCATGGGGCAGTGATACCTTGTTTATCCCCCCCCCCCCCATACTAACACAATCGAATCTGGCCTTAAAGTTGTGGATGGAGGTGGCTTCCACAACTTCTACTTCCAGTGAGTTCCATTTGTTGACTCCCCGAATAGGGGACGAATACTTACTTATAATTTTTTCCGACTGATTTGCGTTTCCAGCTTCCATTTGATGGTGATTGGGGAGGTGATGGAATTGTGTAGTGATGATTATGAGCTGTGACGGTGGTAGTGGTGATGGTGGTGTAATGGTGCTAGTGATCTGTGGTGATGGTGATGTGTGGTGCGGTGATGTGTATGGTGTTAGGGTGCTATACGTGTGTAAAGGTAGGGGTGATTTTGGTGAACTAAATGGTCATAACGATATTGATTTTTTTCTTTGTGGGGGGGAGGGGGGTAGTAGGTGGTAGTACTTAGCTGGCAGAGCTTGTTTAGGGTTGAGCTTCAGCTCCAGAACCATGTTTTTAAGGTTAACTGTTGATTGTCTTGTTCAATTCACAATGGTCACCCTCCTACTTGTTTTATCTGCCTGTTACACTACGGAGGGTGCTGTAGCCTCGACTGTTCCTGACCTCTCTACTCTCTTCACAACAATGTAGATAGTCAATGTAGATAGTCAATGTAGATAGTCCACGCCGTAGCCAAATTTATCGATACTACGAAGCTTAACCCTATCAATCCTGGGAGTCACCTTGTGGATTTTTTTTTTTTAATTTTGTAGATTTTTATTTTGTGGCTTATAAATTCTGAGATCCCATTGTGTGTTATAGGATGTTTTAATGCTTATAGGAGTGTCAGGTATTCTGCATGTTCAGTATATCCTCGTTAAAGAATGGTAAGGTCCTGATATTCACCAAATTATATTCTGCTGTGTACGCTTATATTTATATTGCGATATATGTGATAGATCTTGTGGTATATCTATTCTCAAACCCCTTCATATCTACACAATCACTTGGTATGGATGGTAGAGCGACGGGCTCGTTTCATGCAGGTCGGCGTTCAATCCCCGACCATCCAAGTGGTTGGGCACCATTCCTTCTCCCCCATCCAATCCCTAATCCTTATCCTGACCCCTTCCCAGTGCTATATAGTCGTAATGGCTTGGCGCTTTCCCCCTGATAGTTCTCACATCCTTGCAGGTTCCATCCACTGGTCGCTTCTTTGCAAGGTCTGGGCTCGATTCCCAATATCCAGTTTCCACGGGAGATGTGCCATGCCAGAAGCCAACCATCCCAGCCTAGTGTCTCCTGGTTCGCCATACGACCAAAGCACTCCACCAAGGTGGTCAAGTGATAACACATTCCACAGCTGTATGAAATATTCAAAGTTTTCTAAATTTAGTCGCATAAATAATACCAATTACATTCCGTGATAGCCGGACAGCTATTAAATTTTAAATTAGTTCCCCGTGTAAACAGAAGTAATTTACGTCCAGTGAATTAAATATAGTTGGATATATCACGCTTCAAAACTAATGATACTGATGACATTATCATTGCAATTACGGAAAGGAATGGTATTTACACAGTTTAAAGCTGTAAATTACAGTTTCAAAGCTGTAAATTATACATTAAAAACACTCGGTGTTTTAGCCAGCTGCATCATACATCAAGCTGAGTCACACGCGTTAAGCTCACAGGGGGAGATGAGTCCCTAAAATATTTATTCATTTGTTGGGTCACCTGAACGCTTACTCGTATTGTGGGTACGAATTGCTGTCACATCCCGCTGATTCGTAACTTTTGTTAAAGCTCTTGTTATAATTATTATTATTATTAATTATTATTATAAACTTTAATGTTACTTTGAGATTTATTTTTCCTTGTACACGTGCTGCTGTTTGGTTTTATAAAGGTAGAACTGTATATTTTCTTTAGTAATGCAAGATTTACATGAATTTATTGTATATCTTTTTTGTGTGTTTCTAGCTATTTATTAACGAGTTTACGTTGATATCTTATCCTTTGGTTAGCAGCCTGTTGCCAAGACAAGTTCCATAATCAGGCAGATTTTCAATTATTATTATTTTCCTTTGAAAAATCTTTTGTATTTGTAAATCTGTTATCATTTGTAAAATATCACCTTAAGGTTTATTCCTTAACAAAGCCAAAGTCTATATATATATATATATATATATATATATATATATATATATATATATATATATATATATATATATATATATATATCAGCTGAGATATATCACTCTTGTGCGAGGCCTTAACAATCCGAACAGAACAAGGTCCTCGTGTCCGGAACTTGTCTGGACATGAGGACATTGTCCGGGCATATCTCTCCACCCTCATCCCTCTTCCCTCATCCGTAGGAAGCATCCTGCTGATGCCTCGAGTACGAAGCTCCTCCTCGAACTAATCCACTCAGTGGGAACTAAAATCAAACTTGATGTTTAACGCGATGGTACGATTGTTTCCGAGGTCCTGGATAAAGACAAACAAATAGTTTCAAAAGCCTTTACGGCATAGATAATGCTCTTGACAATCACAATCATCTCAATATGGGGACACCTGATACAATCACCACTCGGTGGAATGGTATGCATATCAATCAATGCAAACGAACAGTTGAATTTCAGAGAAAACATCCTCCTTGTGTTTATCTTTTCTGCTGACAAGAATTACAAGACTGCTACCAACGGAGATGGAGTTATCAAGGGAAAGCGCAAAGCCATTATGACTATACAGCACTGGGAAGGGGTCAGGATAAGGATTTGGGATGGGACGGGGGGGGGGAAAGAATGTTGCCCAACCACTTGGACGTTCGGGAATTGAACACCGACCTGCATAAAACAAGACATATTTGTTTCAGTTGATATCTATACCTGGCCCCCGTGTGATAAATGCACCACAAACAAGAAATACTGCAAATACAAACGTAAACACATTCAGAGAAACTATTAAACTCTTGCAAGAAGTGTCGAACCAACCGGATTGAGATGACTATAACAAGTCAAGCCTTGCCCTAGACCCGGCTTTGGGAAGGGGGTAGATGACCCCCAGAACCGTCCCCCTCCTCCTCCTCCTGGTATACGAGTTTACATGTCTCTACGATTTTTCTTGACATATACCGTCCTTCCGCTCTCTGAGATATCATTAGGTGATGTCTCAAGTTCGCTCAAGACATCTCTCACGACTTACGCCACTGCTCTTCCTGTTGGGAGTTTGGGCATAGTGCTGCGGTGTGCCGCAATTCTATAATATTTTGCTCTTTGAGCAGGCAACCAGATGAGGTTAAAGTGCATTGCATGACTCCGGATGCTCTTGTATTAACTGGGGGGAAATATTATCAAGCAAGTTCTAAGTCATTTCTTAAATCGCAGTGAAAACTTGAACAGCACTGTCTTCTCCCTACACTAATCCATCCTTACCCTAATCCATCCCTACCCTAATCCATCTCTACTCTAATCCAGACTCGTGAAGAACCAGCGCCAAGTATCGACTCTATTCTCTGATATTCATCAATCTGTTAAACTTCCTCTTTTATGCCCCTTAGTTATTTACTCAAGTGCATACTGCCCCCCCTTCAATTGGCTATCAATTCCTTTACTTGTCTGAAAGCATTGTAACGAAGGAATTCATCTTCATCCTTGCCTTACAGTATTCACAAAGATCTATAGTACCTTTTGGCTGTACTGTTCGTTGTTATTGTGAATTATTCTCGTTCGTCATATTTGCTTTACGTTATTCCTTGTAGTGTGAGTAATGTGTGAGCCAGCTTTGTCAGTTGCAAACCCGTGGCTTGCAGAAATATAGACTCGGAAACCTTTAGGGAGCTCTTTGTTGCATCTGAGAATGACAGGGGGTGCTTGAAAAGTCGAGATCACCAGTGCTATGTAGCCGAGTTTGCAATCTTGTATCATGTCCGTCGCGGTTAATATATATTCTGTCTCGTTAAAATGTATTCTATGTCTCGTTAAAATATATGTTTCGTTAAAATAAATTTTGTCTCATTAAAATATATTCTATGTCATCACACACAGAAATCCCAATAACGTGATGCATCAAATAAACAAATCCACAAGGGACGTGACCCTGGTTTGTGTCTCGGAGAGGCTGCAGGATCCAGTAAGTTCAGTAGAACTTCGGTTTCAACTCTTTGACCATGTCGTATCTCAGTCGATTAAGGCAACGTCTGGGATGCTTCCGGACGCATGTTCGAATCCTCGTCACGGCCTATGTGGATTTTTTGTTCATTTATATTCTATGTCTCTAGCCAAGAGCCTTGATACCGAGGTTATCTTGAGGTTATCTTGAGATGATTTCGGGGCTTTAGTGTCCCCGCGGCCCGGTCCTCGACGAGGCCTCCACCCCCAGGAAGCAACCCGTGACAGCTGACTAACACCCAGGTACCTATTTACTGCTAGGTAACAGGGGGCATAGGGTGAAAGAAACTCTGCCCATTGTTTCTCGCCGACGCCTGGGATCGAACCCAGGACCACAGGATCACAAGTCCAGCGTGCTGTCCGCTCGGCCGACCGGCTCCCCCGAGGGCCAAGTGTTCACGTAGAGGATGAGTGTAAGTACCTAATCCACGATACAGCGGGGGATCCTGTAACTACTGTTAGTGCTTATGGTACTCAGTTCTCTTCTTTAATCTCTGTAACCTCCTTGTGAATCGTCTGTCACTCACACTCGGACACCTGAAGATGACTCTCAGCTGTTATCCCTCAGTTCTTGTAATGAGTGATATTATATAAGAAATAAATTGGGTTATCTAGCGGGTGCCTTGCTTGACCCGTCTTCCCAATCTCCCATTCCCTCTCTTTTTCCCCCATTTTTCTCTCACTATTACCCCTTCTTTTCCATCTCCCCCTCTCCCTCTCTCCCCTCTCCCTCTCTCCCTCTCTCCCTCTCTCACACACACACAATGAAGGTCCAAAGGTGTGGTTTAAGAGCTCGACCCCTGCAAGCTCAACTAGGTATGTACACTAAATTGCAACAAACACGTTTCGTGTTTTGCAACATAGAGAATATATATTTCCATTGCATATCCGGCAGGGAATTCCGGTATGATAACAATACCTCTCTCACGCTGCGAGAAGTCGAGGAGGAGAGGAAAAGTTTGGGAAGAAGCAAACATGGTGCACTGTTGCACTGTGCACTCCGGCACTGTGCACTCCGGCACTGTGCACTCCGGCACTGTGCACTCCGGCACTGTGCACTCCGGCACTGTGCACTCCGGCACTGTGCACTCCGGCACTGTGCACTCCGGCACTGTGCACTCCGGCACTGTGCACTCCGGCACTGTGCACTCCGGCACTGTGCACCCCGGCACTGTGCACTTTGACCGTGTTAATGGTATCAGGGAAGCAGGTATATCTGATACCCTAGATAATAGCTAACCGGACAGTTTGAGACAAAAAAATGATATATAAAAATCAATCAGAACGCGTCAGCAAGCAGCCATACGACCAGGGTATAGCCAATATCCATGGCCTAACCAGCAGCCACGCAATTAAACCATACCAACCAACCATGGTTTAATCAGAAACCACACTATCACAACCGTATCACAGCTCTGTCTACAACCATGCCACCATGGGCCCAGCCTACAACTACGTGAATAACAACCGCATGATCTAACAAGCATGTTGTTGTTGTTGTTGTTAAAGATTCGCTACTTGGAACAAAAGTTGCAAGTAGCACGGGCTATGGTGAGCCCGTAGTTCTCTCTATCTAACAAGCAACCAAACGGTTTAGGCCGAGGTTTGGCTGCCAATTACACTATCACGACCCCTAGTCTCAAGAGGACAAGACTTAACTATTCAACAGCCACGGTACCACGGCCAAGCATGAGATATCACCCAATTAAGGCCTAGCTAGAGGTTCCATGATCCCAGAGACGGCAATTGCCCTTACGACCGCGTCGTAACCATCATCCACACGACGGCTGGCTATAGCAATCCAACATCCGTCAACATTATAGCTTCGTCAGCACATCCACGACCAGGATCTTGTCGTTAACCAAACGTCGACGTCCTAACCAGTATTCATACGACCTTCATCTAACCAACCATTAAACACCAACGACACGACCAGTTTCTACACTTCAACCCACCTGACGACTTCGTCCAGTATAGCTACCAGACGACCACATTCAACACAATCTATAAATGACCAGTCGACACAGAATAAAAAACATTAATATATTGATAATAAATAATCAAAATTTCCTTACAAGACGAGCGGAACACTTCTAACGCAAACACCGGATCCTTAAGAAACATTCTCTAAAACTCTACACAACCCGACATTTCAAACAAAGTTGGAATAGATTTAATTATCTGAAGAAAAGAATCCCACAAAGGCATTTAGTGAAAATGGGAAAGTCTGAAGTGCCCTGAGTCTGTGAACATAATATCATCTTGGGATTATATCATTTTGGAAAATATCATCTTGGGATAATATCTCTGGGAATATGATATCATCTTGGGATAAAGCAGATCCGAGTCATCCGACTTGAGAGGACGAAGGATTGTGGAGTACTTATTACATAGCGTTACAAAGAAACTTTGAAAGAGAAACTGATGATTCAAAGAGCAACGTGACAATGCCCACAAAGAGTCAAACTTGTGTTTGATGTGGAACAGAGCGAGGAAAAGATGACTTGAAAGGTGTGATCAAGTTGTTAGTGAGGCATTTTCCCCGGTGCCGTCGGGGTGGGGGGGGTGGAAAAGTCATTTCTGAAGGTGATTGGTC
>WNGS01165503.1:11300850-11312032 GCA_020271785.1 Procambarus virginalis | reverse complement strand
TTCCTTTGTTTTGGCCAAGGGTTCTTGTAGTCCTTTTGGCTGATCTGATTTCCTGGGTGGCTGAGTTTAGTGCCCTTTTATATATCTCATAATATTGATGTCCATCATTTGATTTATACATTCTCCAGAGGTTCCTATTGGTTATCAATGCTTGTTTTACTGTGCGAGTCATCCATCTAGTTCCCTTTCGTTTCTTCCTCCTTTTTGGAACATATTTTTGAACGAGTTCTGTGATGAACCTTAAAGTTTTGTCAAGATGTTTCCATGTCATGTTTAGTTATTAGCTCCCTCCAGGAGATGTTTTGCTGTTCCTCTCTCGTTCCTTGATAGTCACCTCGATGGTAATCGAGAAATTCTTCGTCATGAACCTTTGTCGGTTTCTGTATTCGTAGTCCATCTCAAAATATGGTGGTCACATGATTGGGTTACTTTTCTACCTGAATTTGAATTTCATACCCTCTTCTGATATTAGCACAAGATCTAGTATGCTGTTACAGTACCATGGCATGCCTACTACTACCATGTGTGGGCTCAACCACATGCTGTATGAGAAAGGAGTCTCGAACCAGGTCTAGAAACGGTCCGTCTAATTACCAGAAGCTACCACAAGCTACACAAGCTTCACAAAGCTTCCTGGCAATATGTTAGTAATGAATAAATATGATATATTTACTCATTAAAATGTTTGTGCTGATGTACAACACAAAAAAACATAATTTTAATCTGAAAAAGTATCTTTTTATAAAGAAATTAGACAAAAATAAAAAGCTGGCGACGCCAAATCAAATCGACGATCCAAGCTTCGGTTAGGTTTGGTTTGGTTAAGTTAGGATAGGTTAGGATAGGATAGTTTAGGTTAGGTCTGCCTAACCTAACATATCATATTTATTCATTACTAACATATTGCCAGGAAGCTTTGTGAAGCTTGTGTAGCTTGTGGTAATTAGACGGACCCTCTAGAAATTATTCTCCTCTGCTTGAGATGTTAGATTTACCCAATTTATGGTTTCATGGTTAAAATCTCTCATTATTAGTGTTTGAGTTTCTGGTGCATCTTTGCACGTGCGCCGAGCACTTTGCATCATTTGGCCCCTTTTCTTGCCAAATCATAAGCTCTGGTCTTGTTGAATGACAGGGTTAGATAACCAGCTTGTTGCCACCATCAGCAGCTAGGTAATTGTGCACCTCCTCATTTTGAGTGATATTGTAGGATTATAGTGGGCAGAAGCGGTCTTAATCTGACTCCACTGGAAGTTGTGACATTGGTTTCATGTTCACCTTACATTTAATTACAGTAACTACTAATAGAACTAAAATGACTTTTCCTGTTATTGATTTAAACTGAGATTTGTTTACAGTATTACATAGGTGGATGAATTATTTCCTGATTGTGCTGTGGCACACTTTCTCAGATCTTTTTCTGGTGCTGTTAGCCCTACTGATAGGTCTTAGCCCTTCAGCAGCTATCCTAACTCCTTATTCCTTTTGCCAGTCAGCTTGATAGACACAATCTCTATAATTCACTCACTTGAACCAAAGCTGGGAACATTAGTGAAATACCAACTATGATGTACAAAAGTACTGTTAGCGTCCTTGCACCAGGCCCGGATTCTTGGAACTCCATATTCATCACGAACTGTAAAAAAACACTATCGCAGGCCCTTCACATTCTGTGGAGACAAAGCCTAGATACTGGCGTTATTCCTGATATACTAAAAACAGCAGAGATAGCACCACTTCATAAAGGAGGAAATAAGGCAGAGGCAAAAAATTACAGACCGATAGCGTTAACATCGCACATCATAAAAATTTTTGAGAGAGTGCTAAGAAGTAAGCTCACAAAATACATGGAATCACAGCATCTCCATAACCCCGGACAACATGATTTCAGAACAGGGCGCTCTTGCCTGTCGCAGTTGCTGGACCACTGATATGGCATTAGATGCTATGGAAGACAAACAAAACGCTGATGTAATTTACGCAGATTTTGCAAAAGCCTTTGATAAATGTGACCATGGTGTTATTACACATAAAATGCGCTCAAAAGGAATTACCGGAAAAATAGGCAGATGGATTTACAATTTCCTGACCAACAGAACCCAATGTGTAATAGTCAACAAAATAAAATCCAGCCCATCAACCGTGAAGAGCTCAGTCCCCCAGGGTACTGTGCTTGCTCCAGTACTTTTTCTCATCCTCATATTGGACATAGACAAGAACACAACCTATAGCACTGTATCATCCTTTGCAGATGACACTAGGATCTTCATGAGAGTAGGCAACATAGAGGACACGGCAATCCTCCCGTCAGATGTAGATCAGGTCTTTCTATGGGCTACAGAAAATAATATGGTGTTTAACGAAGATAAGTTCCAGCTCATGCGCTATGGAAAAAATTAAAATATAAAAACGGAAGCCACGTACAAAACTCAGACAAATCATAACATAGAACGAAAAGGCAATGTAAAGGATCTGGGTGTACTCATGTCGGAAGACCTTACCTTTAAAGAACACAATAAAGTAGCCGTCACAACTGCAAGAAAAATGACAGGTTGGATAACAAGAACTTTTCACACTAGAGATGCTATACCGATGATGAAACTTTTCAAAACGCTTGTGCTCTCTAGAGTGGAGTACTGCTGCACAATGACAGCCCCTTTCACAGCTGGAAGAATTGCTGACCTGGAGAGCATGCAGAGGTCCTTTACTGCTAGAATCCACTCAGTAAAACATCTAAACTATTGGGACCGACTAAAGAGCCTAAATCTGTATTCCCTTGAGCGCAGGCGGGAGAGATACATAATAATTTACACGTGGAAAATATTAGAGGGGCTGGTCCCAAACCTGCGCACAGAAATAACATCACAGGAGACCAGAAGACATGGCAGGATGTGCAGAATACCCCCGTTGAAAAGCAGAGATGCAACTGGTACTCTGAGAGAGAACTATCAACATCAGGGGCCCGAGACTGTTCAACACGCTCCCGCTACACATAAGGGGCATAACTGGCAAACCCCTCACAGTGTTCAAGAGAGAACTGGATAAACACCTCCAAAGGATACCTGATCAACCAGGCTGTGACTCATACGTCAGGCTGCGAGCAGCCGCGTCCAACAGCCTGGTTGATCAGTCCAGCAACCAGGAGGCCTGGTCGATGACCGGGCCGCGGGGATGCTAAGCCCCGGAAGCACCTCAAGGTATCCGTAAGGCAAGGTAGCCATTGCTATCGACCACATGGGCTGGACGATAGAGCAACGGTCTCACTTCATGCAGGTCAGCATTCAATCTTCGACTGTCCAAGTGGTTGGGCACCATTTCTTACCCCCAGTCCAATCCCAAATCTTTATCCTGATTCCTTTAAGTGCTATATGGTTTTAATTGCTTGGTGCTTTCCACTGATAGTTCCCTAGTTCTCCCGAGACTCGGCTTTTCCTAATACATTACAGAGGAAGTGTATTCGGAAAAGCAACCCCATCTACGAGCATTTCAGGTAACAAGCGAGCCACTCGCAGAAAATGTCTCGATTGACAAGCTTCCACTGAGAACCACGTGGTGCTTCCTAGCGTTCCCGCTGGCTCTCGCTAATTCTTGGATGCCTACAACGCCAATGTTGTTTTACTGTGCAGGATAAGCATCCCTCTATATTTACATGTGCTTTTTTTTTTGTGACTACAATTTGTAACCCACAATGTCGCCAAAGAAGCTGCTTGCTAAAGATAGTGTTATCAAGAGGAAGAAAGGCACAATTACTATAGATTTGAAGAAGGAATTCGTATGTTTTTTTGTTTTTTCGGCGGTGGAACAGATAAATAAATAAATAAATAAATAAATATGTTTATTCAGGTAAGGTATATACATACAAGTGAGGTTACATTAATGGATCGAATTATAGGTAGAGCTAGTACATACAATGCCTAAAGCCACTATTACGCAATGCGTTTCGGGCAGGAAGAACATTAATATCTAGAACTTAATATTAATAGAGCATAAAGAATAAAATGTGTTGAGAACAAATACAAATAAAGATAAAAAAAAAAAAGGGGGAACATGACTGAAAAAGCAGCACAAATACAAAAGGTTGACAGTGTTGATTAAAAAATAACAGACATGGGTTGAACTAGAGGGGTAAGGTAGGTTACAGGGAATTTATTAGGTAGTGTTTAGTTTTATTCTTAAACTGGTTGAGAGAGGTACAGTCTTTAACATGGTTGGGGAGGTCATTCCACATTCTGGGTCCCTTGATTTGTAGAGCATTTCTAGTTTGATTAAGCCGTACTCTTGGAATATCAAAACTGTATTTATTTCTGGTGTGGTGCTCATGGGTTCTGTTACAACCAGCAATGAAGCTTTTGAGTTCAGGATTGGCATTACAGTTCAGCGTTTTATATATGTATGATACACATGAGAGAATGTGCAGTGACTTAATATCTAACATATTCAGAGATTTGAGTAGGGGTACCGAGTGATGTCTGGGGCCAGAGTTGGATATTGTCCTAATAGCAGCTTTGTGTTGAGTAATTAGAGGACGTAAATGATTTTGGGTAGTAGAACCCCAAGCACAAATACCATAGTTGAGATATGGATAGATGAGGGAGTAATAGAGAGTCACCAGGGCAGGTCGGGGTACATAATATCTGATTTTAGAGAGAATGCCAACAGTTTTTGAAACTTTTTTTGATATGTTTAGAATGTGTCCCTGGAAGTTCAGCTTGTGGTCAATGAGAACGCCAAGGAACTTACCATCTAATTTGTTACAAATTTGGGTATTGTTAATTTTGAGATTTATTTGATTAGAGGATTTATTGCCAAACAGAATATAGAAAGTTTTGTCAGTGTTAAGGGTGAGTTTGTTGGCAGTTAGCCAAAGATGGACTTTATTTAGCTCAGTATTTACTGTGGCATTAAGAGCAAGGGGTCAGGACTGGAGTAAATGAAGGTTGTGTCGTCAGCAAAAAGAATTGGTTTGAGGTGTTGGGAGGCATTTGGAAGGTCATTAATGTAGATGAGAAAGAGGAGAGGGCCAAGTATGCTGCCCTGAGGAACACCGATGTTGTTTCCATTATTTTAAATGGGGAGATTCGTTTCGCAAGACAAACGTTTCACATGATGAGCTTGGTGCCAGAACAGACTAAATTCATTAGCCGAGGTTCCTCTGTACTGTACAGTATACTAAAATGAGCAAGAGTAACTTGCGCTTTTTAGTAAAATGAGTTGATAAAGGTGGTGATATAGCTGATATGAACAATTACAGAAAAATATCAAACCTACCAGTATGATACAAATGTTTGAAAAAATTATTTTATTAAATATTTTAACCCTCAAACTGCTAAGGGCCCAAATGGAATTCACACCCACAGGCACAACAACAAAAAAAAAATCCAAAAAATTCTTTCGTCTTATAGAAGTGTTCATTTTTGTTCCCTGATCATGGAAAAAATAACAAAAAAATCGTAGGTGGCATATTTTAGCCGCAATAGGGTTGGGAAGTGTGGCAAAAAAGGGGCGTTGGCAGAGCCTTCGCCAGACGAGGTCTACTCCACCTGAGCTGTCAGACGGCAGTTGCCACAAATATATTACCTAATTATTTCAATGTCTGATTTTTTCTTAGTTTTTTGTAGTAATATTATTCCATACAGTGAATTGTGGTATATTTATATAATGAAATGTGTGAACCATCGCTGTACTCAAAATTATGGTGTGCATATTAGTGATTCAATTATTATGTTCATAAAACAATAAACAAATAGTTTTGCTGTTGTTACACTATATACACAGGTTATATATAAGTATCTGCATGTTTTGTTCACCATAACGAACCACTAAGTTGGTCTTGTGAGTCAAAAAGCAATGAGGAGTGACCGCCACACACTAGCGAGCCACTGACTGCCACTCCCTCCCTCAACGCCACCTCATTCTCCTCCCACAATACTGTTTTTGCATTTATTCACTATACACAGATGTTATATATACGTATTTACATGTTTTGTTCACCATAACTGTACATCTAAGCTTGTATGGTGAGTAAAGGCACAAAGACGTAGCTACTCACACAGTCAGCTGATTGGCGGCCGCCCTCAAGGCCAGACGCACTAATATTTCTCCTCCAACAATATTGTTTGTGGTGTTATTATGCTATATACACACATTATATATAAGTATCTACCTGTTTTATTCACCATACCTGTACAAATAAGCTGGTATGGTGCCCAAAGACCATAGTGGCCATAGTAAATAACATGACAAATCGCGCAGACGACACTCCTCCCTCACCAAAATGGCGACTCCCAACCTACTCCTCTCGCTGTTATCTCACACTATACACACGTTATATATAAGTATCTACATTTGTGTTCACCATAGTGAACCACTAAGCTGGTATGGTGAGTGCAGTCAATAAAAGGTGGCCACACACAGTCAGAAGACATTGCCACCACCCTCCCTCCCACAGCATTACTCCTTCCTCCATGGCGCACAGCGCTAAACATCACCACAATCCTGCTATTATCAGAATCCTGATCAGTTTTATCACAGTCAGGGGGCTTCAGTAATACTATCACTGCTAAATAATTGCAGTATCATATATGTTATGGCATTTGTAGGCGATGCTGTGGTCACAAGCTGAACAGCGGTGCTGTGAGCTCGTGCTGCATGCGCCAGCCTTGGTGGCTTGCTCAATACTGACGCTCTAACACCCAAGAATGTTGGCCTGGATTTTTTTTCTAGGAGGCATCTGGCAACTATTGGTCGTGGCTGTACTATAGCTGCCCCTATCCCAGGTGGGGCGTTTAAATTATAGCACTAAACACAAAATGATATATACTGTATATGATGTGCGCGGTTTCGGTTTTGTCACTGATATCATATATGTATATGATTTGCGCGGTTTAAGGGTTAACGTTTGGACACATTTTGACGCTCATCACCACAAAATTATTTATATCTTTCCAGTGTTCTTACATTAATTTTCATGTTACGTCTTTTAATTTGGTATCAAATTGTGCACAATCTAAAGGCGCTCATTTTAAAACCACCTAGAAGTCGATCAGATAAACATTGAATTTTTTACAAATATTTTAATACATGATGCAAGCCATAGTCACTTGCTCAGAATCGGGAGAATATTGAGTGACGACTGGTGGCGGCTGCGGAGTAAGTGTTATTATGCTCTCAGAATATGTAATCTTCATTTTAATATTTAGAATATAGATTTTCAGTTTAGTTTACTTTAAAACAAAATCGTCAATATGGCATTTGAAATATGCACTAAATTCAGACAACAAATTTTATAACTCCAAACATTTAGGGTTTATGAAAAATCCATTCTAATAGGATTGTAGAACAGACAGCTACGCACCTATAAGAAAATTATATTCTAAATCTATTAAAATGAAGATCATATGTTGTTATGAAGACAAAGTTATGTTAGACAAAGTTAAGGATTCAGCGGTATGCCACCAGGCTCGTCCCGGAACTGAAATGAATGAGCTATGAGGAAAGGCTAAAGGAGCTGAACTCACATCCCTGGAAAACAGAAGAGTAAGGGAGACATGATAACCACCTGCAAAATTCTCAGGGGAATTGACAGGGTGGACAAAGACAAGGTCCTCAGCATGGGTGGGACACGAACAAGGGGACACAGGTGGAAACTTAGTACCCAGATGAGCCACTGAGACGTTAGAAAGAATTTTTCAGTGTCAGAGTAGTTAATAAATGAATGCACTAGGAAGTGATGTGGTGGAGGCTGATTCCATACACAGTTTCAAATGTAGATATGATAGAGCCCAGTAGGCTCAGGAATCTGTACACCAGTTGATTGACAGTTGAGAGGCGAGACCAAAGAGCCAAAACTCAACCCCCGCAAGCACAGTTCGGCGAGTACAATTAGGCGAGTACACCATATGTAAATTGGTGATAATTGGTCAAAACTGGATTTTTTGAAGCTGACTCAAAGTTGAAACTAGTTTTAGAGAATTGAAATTGAAGTTATCGACAATGTATAAGGTAGTACTATCTTATCCCCAACCAACACAATTTATTAATTAAATTATATGATGCAAACTACCAAAGGATTTTACTCTTCTATTGCTACTATTTCTTTAGGATCTACCCACTTTGATTTTTTTTTTTTATATTTTTTTTTTTTTTAAGATTGGGCCATAACCCCAAAACTTTGTAAACTGAAACTAGCCTATCACCTCTCCCAATGTCGGGTAAACTCTGTGCCCTCGCAATCCTAAGCAAATCAACCATCACCTTCTACATGAACTACTTCGGTCACAGTACTAAAGGCAGGAGTTAATCCAGCCTGGAAAACTGTGTTGCAATGGTGAATTTGCCAAAAATTCTATGTGTCCAATGTAAATAACCTAAAAATTTCATTTCCACTTCAAATTTAACTATGTTTGTAATAACCTAGAGTAAGTCTTAACGAATATTAAGCAATCTCGAACTTACTTTCTAGTTAAACACAACTAATAAATTTCCACAATATAACAGCAGCAAATAGCAATCAAATTCATTACAACAAAGCCTACATCAAAATTTCATTGTAACCTTAAATATTTAAATGATCAAATATTTCTAAAATTAAAAATTAAAGTAAAAATTCAATACTTACGCCCAGAAATCCTCGTGACTAGTTGTTGAAGCTGGTTATTTCTGTCTGCATTCCCCTAATCAATAATACCTATAAAGGTTCGGTTAGGCTACTATTTTGCAAATACCCACCTTGTACCAGAGTGTTTTTAATAGAGGTGCTTGACCATCTTGGTGAAGCATTCTACAATGTTCCTTCCTACATGCGCTTCTGCTTCAGTCCTTCTCCCTGCTCCAGCTTCCGCTTCATTTCCTTCCTTGTCACCTGTTTTATTTCACCTTCTCCTGACTGCTTTCACATTCACCCTGCTGAATGACTCCGTCCTGCCTGACCTAATGACTCCCTCTACCTTCTCCTGGGACCTTGTCCCCTCATGCTTCTACCTGCTTGCCTTCTCTTCTCGCGTCTCTGCGCTGCCTTCCTTTCCTTCTCCTGGCTGCCTTTGCCTTCTTCTCTGTCTTCTCTCCTTCCCTGGTGCCTTCCTTCTCCTTCTCCTGGCTGCCTTCCTTCTCCTTCTCCTGGTGCCTCCACCTCTGCCTCTCAACTCCTCCTCCTCCTCTCCTGCCTGCCGCCTCTCAATCCTGGCTCCTCCTGCTGAGCTCTCGTCATCTGCCTCCTCCTCCTGCACGGCCTTCCTCTCTCCTCTCCTAGCCTGCCTTCCTCCTCCTCCTGCTGCCTTCCATCCTCCTAGGCTGCTCATCTACGCCAGTCAGTCTCTGAGCTGCCTTCACCTCCTGGCTGCCATCCCCCTCCTGGCTGCCATCCATCTCCGGCTGCTCCATCCTGCCCCCTCATTTCCTGGCTGCCTTCCACCTCCTGGCTGCCTTCCACCTCCTGGTCTGCCTTCCATTCGTCATTCACTACTGGCTGCCTTCCACCTCCTGGCTCCTTCCACCTCCTGGCGACCATTCCTTGCCTTCCACCTCTGGCTGCTTCCATTTCCTGGCTGCCTTCCACCTCCTGGCTGCCATCCATCTCCTGGCTGCCTTCCACCTCCTGGCTGACCTTCCACTCTCGGGCTGCCTTCCCTCCCTGGCTGCCTTCTCACCTCGTTGGCTGCCTTCCACCTCACTGCGCGCTTGCACTAATCTCTGGTGGGCACCTATCTCCGCTGGCTGCCTCCTTCCCCTGGCTCGCCTTCCTTCCACTCTGCCTCCTCCCCTCTGCGCTTGCCTCCCCCCTGGCTGCAACTTCCTTCTCCGACCTACGCTTATGCTTCGTCCTTTCCTTGTTGCATATCTCCTTCCCCCCGTTGATTTCATCCATCCTGCCTTCATTCTCAGCTCATCCACTGCTGTCACTGTTATTTCTGAATACATTAGCTTTTAAATTTATGCTCAATAATTAAGTTATCAGTGCTATAACAAAAACAAATCAAGCACTAGCTATAAAATCCACAACATGCCCAGCAAATTTTGTATTGGTTCTATATTGACAATGATTTATTTTAACAGTCATTGCCTTAAAGGTAGTGAAACATGTTCTCTTCTGCTGGACCATACAATAGTGGCTCCCGATGCAAAAAATTCTGGTACTGCTAAAGTTTATCCCAACACGTGCGAGAATGTGATGTGCAGTGTCGAGTTATGGGGCTAGCATGGTCAAAGATTTCCAAACCGAGGCGGCGGTGTAGTTGTTTTAGATTAAAGACAGAATGTGTTACAGTTCTGATGATAAATTTTTTGCTGGGTGATAGGTTTGTGTAGTTTGCACTGGTGGCACCCCATGAAGATACACAAGATCAGATGGGGTCACAATGATCACAAGAGTAAGCCAAAATTTGGACAAGAGCAGAGTGGTTGTATACTGATTTTTGAGTGTATAACAACAAAATTTTTGCCTGTGTATGTATGTTGTATACTGAGTGTCTGTAAATGTACAGGCCAAAGAACTTTGCCTCATTTTTACTATTAACCTTACACTGCTTTTTTTAAAAAAAGAGCATTTTGTTATGATAAGAGAACAGTCCTAATTAACTGGAAATGAGGAGATAATGCATTAACAAGGATATGCAGAGACCTGACTGCGTAATGCACAAATAAGGAATAGTAGTTAGAAGTGTCCACAAAGGATTGCAGCTGGTGCCTTTATTAGCATTGCTGTAGAGTACATAATAACACCAATAATAATGAGTATGCTTTAATATTGCTCTATTTTGTTATGATATCATACAAATACATTGTCCAATTGTAATATCTGTTACTTACACCAATGTAACAAATTTTTTAGGGGGAGATTTTTTTTCTTTGTTTATTATCTGATTTTGGTGTAACCTCTACATCCTGGAGAATGTATACCTCCCTAATTATGTGAAGATAGAATTAAATTGGTCAACAAATAAATCAGTCATATCTAGCAGAACTTGGGACTTTGAATTTTTTTTTATTGATTTTTTTCACATATTTCAAACTATTTTCTTCTTCTCTTTAGGTTTTTTGATATTAGGGCTTTTTCACTTACATAAAGTATACATCTTTATCCTCCTAAATCACTTCATTTCAACACTATATGACCTACAACTTTCACATACTGTATTGGTACGAATGCCAAACAATGTTTATTAAAACATACAAGTAAAAAATGAAT
>WNGS01165503.1:11276289-11286387 GCA_020271785.1 Procambarus virginalis | reverse complement strand
GTTAGGATTGATATTTCCCACTTCTAAGATTTAGAGCACTTTCAGCATGGCAGCCAACCCTACTGCTTTCCCATCTTTCCCTTCCCTTCCGTCCCCCAGCACTGTACCTTCCCATCTTTCCGTGGTAACCATCTCCGCATCCCCCATCCACCATCCCCCCGTCCCCGTCCCTTCCCATCCCCATCCCAGAGGGTACCATTCCCATTCCCCCTGCAGTAACCCCTACCCCCTTCCCCGCTACCCGTCCCTCCCCCTACCCGTCCCCCCCCTCCTACCCCGACCCTTCCCCGGATTGAAGAGTCCGGGGGATGAAGGGAAGGGTACGGGGGATGGGAAGGGTTTATACTGGGGGATGTGTGAAGCCCCCCCCTAAACCGCCTTAAACAAGGGCGCCCCACAATACCTCTCCTTCCGCCCCTCATAACCCGTGCCCGGAATAGTGAGGGAATCGGTGTGGACAATAAGTCAGGAGCTGGTAAAGGGTGGAGCCTTTATGTCCGTTGGGTATGGTAGAGGAAGTGAATTAAGAAGTGGGTAGTGAGGTACGGGGATAGGGTTTATGGTAGGGGATTTGTAAGTATGTCCTACGCAAGACAAGCCAACCCCTACCCTGCTTTGCCCATACTTGCCCTTCCCTTGTCCCTTCCCATCTCCCCCATAGACCCTTTCCCATCTCCCCGTACCTTTCCCATCTCCTCCATACCCTTCCCATCCCCCCTGCCCCCCGCTATCCGAAACCTCCCCCCTACCCTCCCTCTCCCCCTTGGTTACGGGGGGAAGGGATTATTGGGAGGGAAAGGTACGGGGGGAGATGGGAAGGGTACGGGGGATATTGTAAGGGTACGGGGTTATGGGAGGGTGTGGTGGGAATGGGAAGGGTGCGGGTGGATTGTGAAAGGGTCCGGGGGATGGTAAAGTGTACGACCCTCCCTCGTACCCGACCCTCCCCCCTCTACCTTACCCTCCCACCTACCTCTCCCTTCCCCTACCTCCGTATAGGGGATTGACGGGTTAGGGAAGTTACCGCAGGTAGGGGGGGATGTCAGGTGTGGGGGAGGGACGGGCAGGTGGGAGGGGGATACGGGTAATGGGGAATGGGATAGGGATGTAGGGTAGGGGATATTTTAGGGAAGGCCTCGCACGACAGCCAACCCTACTGCTTCCATCTTCCCTTCCCTTCCCCACTGTACCCTTCCCCAGTACCCCCCGTACTCTGTTCCCAATCCCCCTGTACATCTTCCCATCCCCCCGTACCTTCCCATCCCCCCGTACCCTACCTCTCACCCCCTACCCGATCCTCCCATCTACCCACTACCGTCTTCATCCCTCCAACCCATCCATTCCACCTAACCCGATCCTCCCATCTACCCTTCTCTCCCTCCAACCCATCCCTTCCACCTCCCTGACCCTCCCCGGAAAGGGAGGGTAGAGGGGAAGGGAAGGTTACAGGGAAAGGAAGGGTAAAGGGGGGAAGGGAGGGGTAAGGAGGGAAGGAAGGGAGGTAAGGTAGGGTGGGGAGGGTAGGTATGGGGGGTCTGGTACGAGGGAGGGACGGGGAAAATGGTATGGACCGGGGCAGGTGGGGCAGGGGGAGAGACGGGTCGAATGGCTAGGATTAGGGTGGATAGGTTAAAGGATAGAGGACTGGTATGGGATAGGGATTTAGGATAGGGGATATTGTAGGGAAGGCCTCGCACGACAGCCAAAGCAACTCTTTTCCCCATCTTCCCCTTCCCTTCCCCCGTACCCTTCCCCCCCCCCCCTTCCCCCCCCCCCCCCGTCCACTCCCATCCCACCCGTACCCTTCCCATCCCCCCGTACCCCTTCCCGACCCTCTCCCCTACCCCTACCCTCTTCCCTACACGACCCTCTTACCTACCCGACCCTCTTTCCCCTACCCGACTTCTCCGACACCCTACCCGACAGCAGTACTACTCTTCCCCCTACCCACCCTCTTCCCTACCCGACCCTCTGCCCCTACCCGACCATCGCCCCTACCCGGACCCTCTTCCCCACCCGACCCTCTCCCACCTACCCGAACCCCCGCTCCCCCCACACCGACCCTCGCCCCCTACCCGACCCTCTCCACTACCCGACCCCCTCCCCCTACCCACCCTCTCTCCCCTACCCCGACCCCTCTCCCCCTACCCGACCCTCTCCCCCTACCTACCCCTCTCCCCCTACCCGACCCTCTCCCCCCTACCCGCCCTCTCCCCACCCGACCCTCTCCCCCTACCCCGGACCCTCTCCCACTACCCGAGGACCCTCTCCCCCTACCCCGACCCTCTCCCTACCCCGACTCTCTCCCTACCCGACCGCTCTCCCCCTACCCGACCCTCACCCCCAACCCGACCCTCTCCCCCAACCCAGCCCTCTCCCCCTACCCGGACCCTCTCCCCTACCCGACCCTCTCCCTACCCGACCCTCTCCCCTACCGACCCTCTCCCCGTACCCGCCACCTCCCCTACCCACCCTCACCCACCCGACCCTTCTCACCCCTACCCCGGACCCTCTCTCCACCCGACCCTCACCCCCCGACCCTCACCCCTACCCGACCCTCACCCCTACCCGACCCTCACCTCCCCCTACCGACCCCTCTCCTTCCCCCTACCCGACCCTCTCCCCCCTACCCGACCCTCTCTCCTCTCCCCTACCTGACCCTCCCCCTACCCGACCCTCCTCTCCTCCTACCCTCCCGACCCCTACCCGACCCTCACCCCGCTACCCGACCTCTCTCCCCCTACCCGACCCTCTCTCCCCCTACCCGACCCTCTCTCCCCCTACCCGACCCTCCCCCCCTACCCAGCTCTCCCGTCCACTGTGTACGGGTAACATCTTTCTCTATATTTCTTTATCAGTTTCTTTTGTATTATAAATAAATTATTTGAAATGAGCAGTACACAAACATGAGAATATAGGTGAAAAATATGTGTATACAATGTGGGAATTACACTTTGGAACTAACTTCCCATTAATTACAAAATTCACCACTGTGACTTCACTGAGCATACCTTTTCTTCACTGAATATAGTCGGTTTTCTCACCTGCAGCTTCTTCAGACGATTCCCTTTCTCTACTGCCTTGACCACAGTACCACTACCTCTTCTTCCTGCATTCCCTGGTCGTCTCCTCTCCCAGGCCTTACTGTTTCCTGTTCAGATATTCCCTACACACTCTCTGCAAGTGTCCCTCCTTGTTACAAAAGTTGCATCTATAGGCACGAAAATTGCACTTGCTACTTATGTGACTGTATCCACAGTGTTTACATCTGGTCTGGACCTGTACGACCATAATTTCCTGAGTAGAAGTCTTTCTTCCAAAAGCCCTTTCCAGATTCAATATCTTCTCGAACACTGTCCATGAAGTCATCGATTGTAGATCCAAATTTTCTGCCACCAGGTTAAGGAAATAATTCTCCTTTTCCACTGCCATGAACAACTGGTCCCTAATCCTACCGTCCAACTGTGTTCCGAAGTTGCAGTGGTTAACCAAAGCCTTCAATTCCGCAAATAATCCTGTACGGATTCCTGCTGCTTTTTCGTCCTCTTCTGGAAATCCATCAAACTCCTGTGATATGATGGTTTCACCACATACTGACGTTTAAGCAGAGCAATCAGGTCTACATAGGTCTTCATGTGCGGTAGCTCAGGTGCACACAAATTTCCGAGAACACTATATGCTTCAGAACCCAGTGAAACTAAGAGTACCGCTTTCTTGTTGGCGTCCTCCTTAATCTCCCGTTCTGAAAGTTTGCTTCCAGCAGGCTGAGCCACAGGTCCAACGAGATCTTGGCAGTGTTTAATGGCTCCATTGACATGAGCGGCGTAGCCATGGCCACGGTAGTAGCACACTCCACTGTTGTATGCGAAGCGTCCCCACGACGTACCCTGCTCTCTCTTGATCCTCACACCACGTCTCGTACCCAGCTCTCTGCCGGAGATGTTTAATCCTCGTCGCCACTGTTATGGTTGTAGTAAGAGAAACAATCTTTGTCCAAATGGTTTTATTCTCTGCCAGTAACAACAACAAAACAATTATCAGGTACATGAAATATTATTTACAAGATCATAAACAAAGAGCATCTGGTAAAGGTGTTGGGGTACCTATCTTGCGGATGTTATACATAAGCACTGTTCGGTCTCTGATAGACTACGCAGCACCCGTTTTGTCTTACACAGGCCAAGGCAGAATTCAAAATATAGAGTTGATACAGAACGAGGCTATGAGGATTATTCTTGGATGTCAAAGAAATGCAATGATTGAAATAATGAGAATTGAATTAAATTTACAGTGTGTGTGTGATAGAGTCCGTGACATTAACACCAGAGTATCTATTCGTTTTCATGCGGAGAAAAGGAGGGGATAAGCTGTTTGAGAGCGTTCAGACCTGCCTGAGTGACGTACACACTTCCAGGAAACTGAGGGAGACACGCTACACGAGGGGATTAGCTCATGACCTCAGGAATACGATGTACTTGACTGCTGTAAACCCTCTTTTTCACCCCTCAAGGTGAAAAAGATTCATCATGAACGGGACAATTACGGTGTTTGTATGGAAGCATGATATCTCGGTACCAAGAGGCAACAGTTTACATGGATATTGTGACGGGTCGGTGGCGGAGGATGGCAGGGCAGGGTGTGGTGTCCTAATAAGAGAATATACGGAGTTTGGGACTGTGGACAGGATAATTGAACTTCGACTTAGTAATTATATATCATCCACACAAGCTGAACTGCAGGCCATTCTGGCGTGTTTGGAGGAAGTGCGTCATGACGACTAGTGTCTACCGTCACCAGTTGTCAACTTAGTGACTACCGTCACCAGTAGTCAACTTAGTGTCTACCGTCACCGGTAGTCAACTTAGTGACTACCGTCACCGGTAGTCAACTTAGTGTCTACCATCACCGGTAGTCAAATTAGTGTCTACCATCACCGGTAGTCAACTTGTGTCTACCATCACCGGTAGTCAACTTAGTGTCTACCGTCACCGGTAGTCAACTTAGTGTCTACCGTCACCGGTAGTCAACTTAGTGTCTACCGTCACCGGTAGTCAACTTAGTGTCTACCGTCACCGGTAGTCAACTTAGTGACTACCATCACCGGTAGTCAAATTAGTGTCTACTGTCACCATTTGGCGTGTTTGGAGGAAGTGCGTCATGACGACTAGTGTCTACCGTCACCAGTTGTCAACTTAGTGACTACCGTCACCAGTAGTCAACTTAGTGTCTACCGTCACCGGTAGTCAACTTAGTGACTACCGTCACCGGTAGTCAACTTAGTGTCTACCATCACCGGTAGTCAAATTAGTGTCTACCATCACCGGTAGTCAACTTAGTGTCTACCATCACCGGTAGTCAACTTAGTGTCTACCGTCACCGGTAGTCAACTTAGTGTCTACCGTCACCGGTAGTCAACTTAGTGTCTACCGTCACCGGTAGTCAACTTAGTGTCTACCGTCACCGGTAGTCAACTTAGTGTCTACCGTCACCGGTAGTCAACTTAGTGTCTACCGTCACCGGTAGTCAAATTAGTGTCTACCGTCACCGGTAGTCAAATTAGTGTCTACCATCACCGGTAGTCAACTTAGTGTCTACCGTCACCGGTAGTCAACTTAGTGACTACCATCACCGGTAGTCAAATTAGTGTCTACCATCACCGGTAGTCAACTTAGTGTCTACCGTCACCGGTAGTCAACTTAGTGACTACCATCACCGGTAGTCAAATTAGTGTCTACCGTCACCGGTAGTCAAATTAGTGTCTACCATCACCGGTAGTCAACTTAGTGTCTACCGTCACCGGTAGTCAACTTAGTGTCTACCGTCACCGGTAGTCAACTTAGTGTCTACCGTCACCGGTAGTCAAATTAGTGTCTACCGTCACCGGTAGTCAACTTAGTGTCTACCGTCACCGGTAGTCAACTTAGTGTCTACCGTCACCGGTAGTCAGCTTAGTGTCTACCGTCACCGGTAGTCAACTTAGTGTCTACCGTCACCGGTAGTCAATTAGTGTCTACCGTCACCGGTAGTCAACTTAGTGTCTACCGTCACCGGTAGTCAACTTAGTGTCTACCGTCACCGGTAGTCAACTTAGTGTCTACCGTCACCGGTAGTCAACTTAGTGTCTACCGTCACCGGTAGTCAACTTAGTGTCTACCGTCACCGGTAGTCAACTTAGTGTCTACCGTCACCGGTAGTCAACTTAGTGTCTACCGTCACCGGTAGTCAACTTAGTGTCTACCGTCACCGGTAGTCAACTTAGTGTCTACCGTCACCGGTAGTCAACTTAGTGTCTACCGTCACCGGTAGTCAACTTAGTGTCTACCGTCACCGGTAGTCAACTTAGTGACTACCGTCACCGGTAGTCAACTTAGTGTCTACCGACATCTAAGAAGATGTAACAACAATATTCCTCAAACACCCTAGTTCTACACTCAAATTTCAATGTTACCAAGGCAGGTTACCCCCCCTCCAACCACTTGGGGCTGGACGGTAGAGCGACGGTCTCGCTTCATGCAGGTCGGCGTTTCATCCCTCGCTTCATGCAGGTCGGAAACCGAGAAAGAATACCAAAAGAATAACCCGCTCACGGCTTACAGAATCCACAAAAGAGAATCAGTAATAATTCTTTTCAGGGTAGACTTGGGTAAAGAAGACCTGTCAAATTAAAGGAGAATATTTTGCAAGAGAAAGCACGATTCTTTGGAGCAGTCGACATAAAAATCCGCTTCGGCCAGTGGCCACGAGAGTCTTCGAACGTGACAGGAACTGAGTTTCATCCCTCTCTTAATTCACAGAATCTCAGGAGTGAATGTTTTTGGTAATTTCTTGATAGTTTTCTTTAGAGAGTGAGTGCTTAAAAGTTTCCCGCCCTTATCTCCAGGCTACAACGCTGCTGTTTTGACAACTTAAATGTTGAATGAGCTTCAGTTTAACAACCCTTTGTGAGTTGTATTTCCTGTGTTCTGTAATGCTGCTATTGTATGATAGTGAATTAGAGCAGAAGCATAAAGTATTTTTATCCTGTGTGATGGTGTACGGTACTTCTCTCCTGTATTTTCAGTTATGGTGCTTCTGTATGATTGGTCATGGTTATACTCGTGGTTCAATGTTGGATCAAGGTGTTACTTTTGTGTGTGTTAATTTACATAATAAGTTCCCGCCAGATTGGGGTATTGTATTCTCTCCTGGGGATTAGGTTATTGTATTTTCTCCTTGGATTGGGTTATTGTATTTTCTCCTGGGATTGGGTTATTGTATTCTCTCCCATGGGTTGGGTTATTATAGTCTTCCCTGTGGATAATACACTATTTCACGTATTTCAAGAGTATTCCCAAGTGTCTGAGTTTTAATACATTTTTTTTCTGTTTGGTTCTACTGTATTGGGTTCTACTGTATTAGGTTCAATTGTGTGGGGTTTTACTGTGTGGGGTTCTATTGTATTGGGTTCTACAGTGCTGGGTTCTACTGTCCTTGTTTACAAGGTCTGATAAATTGTTCAGTTTGTATGCTTTCACTGTACTATGGGCTGTGGCACCTACCCCGAGCCACCTAAACTATCAATGCCGACGCTCATTTGTTCGGCAAAGTAAATTCAATTCCGGGGCTTTTCATCCCCTAAACCTCTCAATTTATTATGCTCTTGTCCATAGCGAGAAAGTCTATTATTGAGTTTCTCTCGTGTGTGTCTGTGTGTGGTGGATTATGTCCCTGCTGTTCAATGGAACTGTTGTTTACTCTCTCTGTTATGGTACTGTTCTTGACTATGTTATGGTACTGTTGTCCACACACTGTCTTATGGTACTGTTGTCCACACACTGTCCTATAGTTCTGTTGTTCACTGTCTGTATTGTTGTACTTAAAAATATGTCGGTTCGTGACCACTTGGTTGGGTAGGAATGGTGACTACTTGGACGGTCGGGAATTGAACGCCGACCTGCATGAGGCCAGACCGTCGCTCTACCGTCCAGCCCAAGGGCTTGGGCGGTAGGGTTGTAAATCAAGTAAAATGCTATCGAGCTGAGTATTTAATTTTGGTAATTACCTCATATGATTAACGTTTATTAATCATATGAATAATTCGCCCCTATAATCTCTTAAATTATGCTGATCTCATATTAGTTGTATTACACACAAGTTATAAATTTTAGATCCTAATCATTAATTGAACAGAGAAAACCAATTATAAAATTAGAAATATTAAATATTAATTTATATATATTTTAAAGCTGTTTAGTTTTAATCATGTAACTTATATATGTTATTAATACAAAATAACTTTTAAACTCCCTCAGTGAGGAATTACAGATTTGTGCTAGAGTTCTGCGTCCAATTTAGATTATAATTTGGTAACAAAAATCTATTTTTATTTTATAAAAATTACTGTTAAAGGTTAAACTGAGTCTGAGATCATTCAACAAAATCATGTTTCAAGAACTGTGAAGAAATCGAGTAATTTGCAATAATGTTTCTGTGTTTCGATGTTGCAATGAGGTATACCATTACTCTTGCCTCATTGAGATGGATGTGCAAGAGTGTGCTTCATTTAAGTTAGATTGTTCTCATTTTTGTAATGTTTCCTAAAACATATGCCACTGTAGATATGTTGACCAGACCACACACTAGAAGGTGAAGGGACGACGACGCTTCGGTCCGTCCTGGACCATCCTCAAGTCGATTGTGTTACTGTACTGTAGATATGTTTGGGCGGTCAATATTATGTTAAAGCATCTCCATCGTCATCATGCCGTAGAGGGGTTCCGATTTAGCTAATGAATACGTATTCAAATACACAGAAATAACACAAACGTGATACATATCAAGGAGAAAACCTGGTCTTCAATCCACCAGGACTGTAATATAGGTTCGTTCCTACGATCTTGGCATTGCCAGGTGCATTCTCGACCACTAAAACACCGCTGACTTGCCGAGAGTATGCGCTTTGCAATGCCTGGGTCGCATGTTAGCGCCCACCTCACAGCCCTGGTGAATTTTCTCACGTATTCAAATATATACAAATACATGTCCTGCTCCATGTGACTGCATCGTTCGCATTCTGTGAACTCATTTGAGTTCACACAACTGTGTGAACTCAACTCACTTGTCTCATATTTCTTGTCACAGCTCATTGATGATCAATTTGAATCATTAATCATTCGAAACCTACAATAGATGTAAAGCTTAGAGATAAAGTTATGTTCGGGGGCCCAAATGATTAAGCTTGTTATATTGAACATTTTTGGTGATAAGAATTTTCGCAGTGATCAAGTTTGTCATGGTGATCAATTTTGTCATAACGATCAAAAGTGTCACATTAATCAAGTTTGTCACATTAACCAAGATTGCAACAGTCATCATGCAGTTAAAACACACAAGATTCCTTGATTTTTATTCCATTTAAATGCATTAAATTGTAATTTATTTCATTAGAGACGTTGGTTTCAATGAAGAAAAACTAATTCTATTTTATCCTCAGTGGTCCAATAACCTGTGTTCCCTCTCCTGTCTGCTGACGCCCGTCTCTCACCACCAACAGAGCAACTTTACTGCACCTCCAATTCTCATCCCATGAACGCATCCTGACAAAAATTACAATTACTATATACAATTTCCGAGTGTATTCGTTCCATTGATAATTGTAATGAAGCTGTTGATCTACTCGATTAAAAATTGTATTAGTTGCAAAGATTTGAAGGTTGAAACAGAAAATCTGGTTGTTTTCCTATTTCTCTGTTTAAAATAGGTCCGATGCTTGGGGCTAGTCTCACTCAACTTTTCAGGATGACACATGGAGGGTATGGGAGTGTATTAGGCCAGTCGGGGTAGTCTAAAGTGCCACCGATTATAAATATCAGCTTCTGTAGCGACCGGTGTGATTGTCATAAAATCTGAAATCGGGGATTGCATTTTTTCAGTGCTTCGTATTATTAAAAATTAAATTAATATTTATATAATCCCTCAGACTGAGGATATATAGCTGTGTATATAGTGAACAGTGTCAATACATCGGTATATATATGAACAACTCGAGTAAATAATAATATGTAGTCAACAATTCCGATGCACAATAATAATAGATTAAAACAAACGAGACTTAAACAG
>WNGS01165503.1:11266085-11276264 GCA_020271785.1 Procambarus virginalis | reverse complement strand
ATATTTAATTTTATGGAGAGAGAGAGAGAGAGAGAGAGGAGAGAGAGAGAGAGAGAGAGAAGAGAGAGAGAGAGAGAGAGAGAGAGGAGAGAGAGAGAGAGAGAGAGAGAGAGAGAGAGAGAGAGAGAGAGAGGAGATGAAGATAAGGGAAGAAAGATGGAAAGTGTAAGAGAGAGGGGGAGAGATGAGAGAGGAAGAGAGATGAGAGAGGAAGAGAGGTGAGAGACGGAGAGAGGTGAGAGAGGGTGGAGAATGAAGGAAGTGGGAGGGAAGAAAGGAGAGGAGGAGTAGTCATAGAGGATGAAGAAGATGAGAGGAAGGTGGAGAGAGAGAGTGGGAAAAGGTTAGAGGATGAGAGAGGGGAAGAGAAAGGATAGAGAATGGGAGGTAAGAGAGTGGGGAGAGAAAACGAGAGTATAGGGAGAGAGAGAGAGAGAGAGGAGGGGTGGAGAAGAGACATCTAAGCACAGCCGAAAACAACATGCGTGGAAGCATCGGAGTGGTATATATGAATGCTACTGTGACGGTGTTCCCCCCCTTCTAATTCCCTCACGCCTGCTGTAAGAGTCATGTCCACTATTCCCGAGCGTTTCTCTACGTTCAGGCTTCAATTGAACATGTGTGGGAGAGAGTAGTATTCTCGATGAGCCGAGAAATTCGTGAAAGAAGAATATTTTGGCCTGAGGGATAGCCCTTTAGGGAGCCAAAATGGCGCTGGCGAGTCTGTTCTCCCACCCAAAACTGTGTGACGTCAGTGTCGCCAGATTGGTCACCGTCAGCGACGTGGCACTGGGAGCCAATGAGAACCTACTTTGAAAATGTGACGTCACATAGGCAAGGGGGTCCAGCCGTGGCGGCGCCTTCGCGCCATCAGTCTCACACGACGCGTCCAAGAGGCAGGACGTGCGCCGGTCATCCTGTTTGAGTGACGGATTACCGAGCTCCGGTGATGTAAGCGTCTCCAGTTGTTAGCGCGCACTCTGTGAGGTCTTCCTGCAATCCAGATGTGGCTCAGATAAGGAATTGACAGAATATTGAGCAACAAGTGCTCCGGAACAGGTGCGTTGCAAGAAGTGGGCCAGGCATCGTCGCGTGTGACGTCCTTGGCAGTTCACCAGTATAAGAGACAGCTTAGTGGCCGGGCCAATCCACCGTGAGTGAATCGAGTTGACCACCTTGTCAACTTGGTTGAATGTGTGATCGACGATCCTGTCAAGTTTGACAGTAACCCCACCTTCGTGGAACCCTACGAGTCAACAGTTGGATGCAAGCACGTCGAGAAGTCTTCCCAAATACCTAGTGGCATACCTAGACGACGAGGGAATTGACAGTGAGGTGAGCTTCAAGTGCTCTGAAGTCGGGTGCTGTGCGTGTGGAGCTTAAGCAGTATCGTCTGGGACGGCTGATAACTTCACAGTGACTTCGTAGTGGTGAGAGGCAGTTCCTCTAGGAGTACAGTGACAAGGACTATTTGGGAAACGTGCGACGACCGCCGAGACGTAGGCTGGCTGCCGTAGTTGGGAGGAAAGTTGACGGCCAGGAGACCGACTTCAACCCTGCGACGTACTGTAGAGGAAGAAACACGGACCTGCTGTGTACAGAAAGCGGCGAGACGCGAAAATCCTAAGGCGTTGGCTTGTGTTTCTGGAGGGTGTACGAGGCGAGAGCCTGGACCAGGAGCTACAACCCACTGTCATCCTAGGATAGGTAAAGTAGGTGTTTACAGTTATCCTCCCATTTCCCCTTTAGTTAGCTATAGATACTTGTCAGAATATTTATATGTCGTGAGCAAGTCTCACTTGAGTCTAAGTCACAGAGAGCACAGTGTGTGGTGAGGCTACCCAGAGCGCTCATAGTATCAGTTTACATATATATCTATGTGTGGTGTGTGCAAGCACCAAGATTCATCAGAGAATTTACTGTGACTATTATTATATATATTGGTAGTAAACCAGATATTGGTGTGTTGATCTCTATAATCTATTGATATAAATGCCTGTGGATTGATCTCTATAATCTATTGATATAAATGCCTGTGGATTGATCTCTATAATCTATTGATATAAATGCCTGTGGATTGATCTCTATGATCTATTGATATAAATGCCTGTGGATTGATCTCTATAATCTATTGATATAAATGCCTGTGGATTGATCTCTATAATCTATTGATATAAGTGCCCGTGTGTTGATCTCTATAATCTATCGATATAAATGCCTGTGTGTTGATCTCTATGATCTATTGATATAAATGCCTGTGTATTGATCTTCATGATGTATACATCGACGGGCCGTCGATGCCGGCCCACTTCTTGCAACGCACCTGTCCCTGAGCACTTGTTGTTCAATATTCTGTCAATTCCTTATCTGAGCCACATCTGGGTTGCAGGAAGACCTCACAGAGTGCGTGCCAACAACTGGAGACGCTTACGTTCACCGGAGTTCGGTAAATCCGTCACTCTGACAGGATGACCGGTCGCGCGTCCTACCTCTCGGACGCGTCGTGAAAGACTGATATCACCACGGCGTCACCGCGGCTGGACTCCCCATGCCTATGTGACGTCACTTTTCCCAAAGTTGGTTTTCATTGGCTCCCAGTGCCATGTCGCTGACGGTGACCAATCTGGCGCCACTGACGTCACACATAGTTTTGGCGGGAGAACAGACTCGCCAGCGCCATATTGGCTCCCTAAAGGGCCTATCCCACAGGCCAAAATGTTCTATTTTTGCAAATTTCTCGGCTCATCGAGAATACTGTTCTCTCCCACATATGTTCAATTGATGCCTGCAATGTAGAGAACGCTCGGGAATAGTGGACATGACTCTTACAGCAGGCGTGGGAGAATTAGAAGGGGGGAACACCGTCACAATACATAGGTACTCTGACTGTACATACATAGGTACTCTGAGTGTACATACACACAACGACAATTATAAATATAATTTGGTATATGGAGAAATGTAATTGTCGGGGTTTCACGGTGTTCTCGTTAGAGAAGGGTTAAAGCAACAGTAGACTGGATCTCCTTTCCAGGTGGTTGCCCCAACAATAACCCTTACTCACCGTCGTTCGGCGGGTCTTCCCTCAATCCGCTAGGCTCCACTGCTGGCCTCGGAGAGTATCCCAGTCGATCTCACAACCGGCCTTAGATTTGTACGATTGAGTGGGAGCACAGATCGTTCCCTCAATCTGTGGCCCTCCCGACACCGAACTATTACACAGCCTTCAAGGTCGCCAACTGGTTTTTTAGATGTCCAGTAACACTGCAGTGGTTAGGTGTAATTGTGGCAAGAGCCAAATCTAGTAATATAGTATCAGGCAGGTCACTCTACTTTATATCATAACACGGTCACAAGATAAAATGGAGGGGATGATATCAAACACCAAAGAGTTTTGGTATTTTACTTAAAAAAACAACGAGAAATATATATGCATCAATGTATCAGAATTAATATATGACGATTGCTCCGTTCATAGCATAATATTCTAGAGCGCACCATATGGCAACATCGGCACGTGTCACCTGTCAGAAATGCCAGCTGACCGGGCCCTCGCGATCGTGGGAAAGACTAGTACTTGTTTTCTAATTGTCACGACCACCGTTTATTTAACTTTTTCCAAAACACTATTCAACGTTCACATGGCTTACTTATGATTTCACTGGCCTCACGATCAACATCTTATTCACAATACTCTCACAGTGACCTTTCACTGTACCAAAAGATTACTCTATTCTTAATAATATTTACTGTGAATGCACTCACTTGATCACTGAACTTTTCTTTATATTTATACTTCCTCTTAAAGAGATATCACTGGCAAACACTTCACGTATATGATATTATTCAGCACACAATCATGTCATATATAAATCAGTAATCGAACTTCAGGCATATATATATCAATAGATCATAGAGATCAACACACAGGCATTTATATCGATAGATTATGGAGATCAACACACAGGCATTTATATCGATAGATTATGGAGATCAACACACAGGCATTTATATTGATAGATTATAGAGATCGATCCACAGGCATTTATATCAATGGATTATAGAGATCAATACACCAATATCTGGTTTACTACCAATATATATAATAATAATAACCACAGATCAATAATAATAGTCACAGTAAATTCTCTGATGAATCTTGGTGCTTGCACACACCCACACATAGATATATATGTAAATTGATACTGTGAGCGCTCTGGGTAGCCTCACCACACACTGTGCTCTCTGTGACTTAGACTCAAGTGAGACTTGCTCACGACATACAAAATATACTGACAAGAATATATATAGCTAACTAAAGGGGAAATGGGAGGGAACTGTAAACACCTACTTCACCTATCCTAGGATGACAGTTGGGTTGTAGCTCCTGGTCCAGGCTCTCGCCTCGTTCATCCAGAAACACAAGCCCACACCTTAGGATGTCGCGTCTCGCCGCTTCTGTACACAGCAGGTCCGTGCTTCTTTCCCTACAGTACGTCGCTGGGTTGAAGTCGGTCTCCTGGCCGTCAACTTTCCTCCCAACTACGGCAGCCAGCCTACGTCTCGGCTGTCGTCGTACGTTTCCCAATTAGTCCTTGTCACTGTACTCCCAGAGTAACTGCCTCTCACCACTACGAAGTCACTGAAGTTATCAGTCGTCCCGGACGACACACGCACAGCACCCGACTTCAGAGCTCTTGAAGCTCACAACACCGTCAATTCCCTCGTCGTCTAGATATATCGCTAGGTATTTGGGAAGACTCCTCGACGTGCTTGCATCCACTGTTGACTCGTAGGGTTCCACGAAGGTGGGGTTACTGTCACACTTGACAGGATCGTCGATCACACGTTCAACCTGGTTGACAAGGTTGTCAACCTGGTTCACTCACGGTGGGTGGCCCGGCCACTAAGCTGCCTCTTATACTGGTGAACTGCCAACGACGACTCACATCGATGCCCGGCCCACTTCTTGCAACGCACCTGTCCCCTGAGCACTTGTTGCTCAATATTTTGTCAATTCCTTATCTGAGCCACTTTTGGGTTACAGGAAGACCTCACAGAGTGCGTGCCAACAACTGGAGACGCTTAAATCCACCGGAGTTCGGAAAATCCGTCACTCTGACAGGATGACCGATCGCGCGTCCTACCTCTCGGACGTGTCGTGAAAGACTGATATCTCCTGGCGCCAACACGGCTGGACTCCCCCTGCCTATGTGACGTCACTTTTCCCAAACTTGGTTTTCATTGGCTCCCAGTGCCATGTCGCTGACGGTGACCAATCTGGCGCCACTGACGTCACACAGTTTTGGCGGGAGAACAGACTTGCCAGCGCCATATTGGCTCCCTAAAGGGCCTATCCCACAGGCCAAAATACTACATTTTCTCAAATTTCTCGGCTCTTCGAGAATACTGTTCTCTCCCACATATGTTCAATTGTTGCCTGCAATGTAGAGAACGCTCGGGAATAGTGGACATGACTCTTACAGCAGGCGTGGGAGAATTAGAAGGGGGGAACACCGTCACAGTAATACAAGTTAAACATTGAAAAGAGGAACTAAGGAACTATGCTTTTTATTGCATTTTATGAAAGAAATGCAATTATTTATTGGTTCAAGCTATTGTCGTGTCCCAATAACAGTAATCTGAACGCAGTTAAATATACATACAAAATGTGTGTTGTTGCTATGGAAATATAAAAGACAATGCAGATAATGTTAACATATACTAAGGGCCCCGAAATGACTTTCCATATGATAATAATCATTCACAGGCATCGAGGAACTCTCCTTGGACGTTGCATGAAGGGACTTAACGTATCCTCTTTTCAATATAAGGAGCAAAGGGCTCAATTACACTTCATAGAGTGTGAGGTTGAAGAAAAAGAGTACACAAGGCAGTTCGACTTTGCTGGTTTTCTCATTGTCAAAACCGTGAAAGTTGTTAGTTTGGGATGTGTTAACTTAGGATGAGTTGGGCAGAGTTGGGTTGAGGTTAGGGGTAGGTTAGGGTAGGTTAGGCTAGATAGTGATTTATACGATGTATACATCACCATCAAGCATCATACATGATGATGTATATACATCATACTTGATGTATATGTATACATCACCAAGATAAATCCGGTGATGAACATTAATGTATACGATGTGACTTGAATCGAAAGGCTCGTATACTACCCTGTATACGTATACCCTGTATACCCACCCTGTATACCTAACCTAACCTAACCTTGGTTAGGTTAGTGCGTTTTATTAAACTGTTGTTTCCGTTGCAGCAACTGAAGACGGCGGGCTGCACAAACACTTTTCTCAGGAAGAGTTGTGATGGGATCTGCAACACCCAACTCAACCATCTCAAGATAATCCAACCTTGCCTTGGAGGAAAGGTCATTTATCATCCCACAAATAGTGTGGATGTTAAAATATCCTTCCAGCATTGTGTTGGGGAAATAACACTTGAAAATAACACTTTTAACACCTGCAGAAGAATAGAAAACAAGGGAATTTGCGTTTCTATTGCAGAAACTTATATGTTAGAGCTTTACTCACTCTCCTTCGTATTGTAGGGGTGAGAGCATTATCGCACTCATCTCGAAATGTTGAGTAAAAGGCATTAGCACAGGCTGCTTAGAGTGAAAGGGGGATTAAGAAACTATTCTCAGACGGAGCAAAAATAATTAACAAATTCTACACCCGGACGTTAGTGGAGAATGAATTTAACACAAAACTCGAACATAATTAGAGTGAAATGACATACCATACTTCGTAGAGTGAGGTAGATTCATAGGTCTTGGTGATTGACACACTAGGGTAGACTCCCAGATCATGGTGAAGGAGAGTCAGAAGCACAACTTGATACTCTACTAGATGCAATTCCATCTGCTTGCGCGTAGAGACCTTACAGCCCCCGGCGAGAGAATTTGGCCCTAATGGGTAGCAATCAGCGCTTGCGTCTCTTTGTCATGCAGGTGCAAGCCCTGGGACACCCGACCCATTATCATAATGAAGCTCTGGCCTCCCAAAGCTACAGCAATGCTCTGAGGTGAACCATTTTCTGAGTGAGGGAGTTACAGCATGTAAAAGATAAACAAAAATGAGAACAGAGGTTGACTCAACTCAACCTCTGTTAGTCCAGAGGTTGAGTTGAGTGTGAGGGAAGCATTCTATACTTCCCCCTTCCCATCCCATCCCTCCCCCTACCCTCCCCCCCCTACCCTCCCAACCCGACCCTCCCCACCCTACCCGACCCTCCCCCCCTACCCTCCCCCTACCCCCTCCAACCCTACCCTTCCCATCCCCCCGTACCCTTCCCTTCCCCTCCCATCACCCCTTCCCTTCCCCTCCCAGTATCCTTCCCATCCCCCCGTACCCTTCCCGTTCCCCTCCCGTACCCTTCCCTTCCCCTTCCCGTACCCTTCCCTTCCCCCCGTACCCTTCCCATTCCCCCCGTACCCTTCCCTTCCCCTCCCGTACCCTTCCCATCCCCCCATACCCTTCCCATCCCGCCGTACCCTTTCCATCCCCCCGGGGGGAAGGGAAGGGTACGGGAGGGGAAGGGAAGGGTACGGGAGGGGAAGGGAAGGGTACGGGGGATGGGAAGGGTAGGGGGGGAGGGGAGGGTAGGGGGGGAGGGTCGGGTAGGGGGGGAGGGTCGGGTTGGGAGGGTAGGGGGGGGAGGGGTAGGGGGGAGGGTCGGGTAGGGGGGGGAGGGTAGGGGGGAGGTCGGGGGGGGGTCGGGTAGGGGGGGGTCGGGTAGGGGGGGGGAGGGTCGGTAGGGGGAGGGTCGGGTAGGGGGGGGAGGTAAGGTAAGGAGGGAGAGGGGTCGATACCCTTCCGATTCCATCCCTCCGTACCCTTCCCATCCCGCCGTACCCTTCCATTCCCTCCGTACCCTTCCCTTCCCATCGCTCCGTACCCTTCCCTTCCCATCCCTCCGTACCCTCCCTTCCCTCCGTACCCTTCCCTTCCCTCCGTACCCTTCCCTTCCCTCCGTACCCTTCCCTTCCCTCCGTACCCTTCCCTTCCCTCCGTACCCTTCCTCCCTCCCGTACCCTTCCCTTCCCTCCGTACCCTTCCCTTCCGGGGAGGGTCGGGTAGGGGGGGAGGGTCAGATAGGTGGGAGGGTCGGGTAGGGAGGGGAGGGTCGGGTAGGGGGGGGAGGGTCGGGTAGGGGGAAGGGAAGGGTAGGGGGAAGGGACGGGCAGGTGGGAGGGGGAGAGACGGGTCGGTGGGTAGAGTAGGGGGATAGGGTAGAGGATAGAGAGACGGGTAGGGTAGGGGTAGGGGATAGGGATGAAGGATAGGGGATACTGTAGGGAAGGCCTCGCATGGCAGCCAACCCTACTGCTTTCCCATCTTCCCTTCCCATCCCCCCGTACCCTTCCCTTACCCCCGTACCCTTCCCACACCCCCCCGGACCCTTCCCATCCCCCCGGACCCTTCCCATCCCCCCCGGACCCTTCCATCCCCCCCGGACCCTTCCCATCCCCCCCGGACCCTTCCCATCCCCCCCCGGACCCTTCCCATCCCCCCCGGACCCTTCCCATCCCCCCGGACCCTTCCCTTCCCCCCGGACCCTTCCCATCCCCCCGGACCCTTCCCATCCCCCCCGGACCCTTCCCATCCCCCCCGGACCCTTCCCATCCCCCCCGGACCCTTCCCATCCCCCCCGGACCCTTCCCATCCCCCCGGACCCTTCCCATCCCCCCCGGACCCTTCCCTTCCCCCCGGACCCTTCCCTTCCCCCCGTACCCTTCCCTTCCCCCCGTACCCTTCCCATCCCCCCCGGACCCTTCCCATCCCCCCCGGACCCTTCCATCCCCCCGACCCTTCCCATCCCCCCCGGACCCTTTCCATCCCCCCGTACCCTTCCTTCCCCCCGTACCCTTCCCATCCCCCCGTCCCCTTCCCGTCCCCCCGTCCCCTTCCCTTCCCCCCGTCCCCTTCCCTTCCCCCCCGTCCCCTTCCCTTCCCCCCGTACCCTTCCCTTCCCCCCGTACCCTTCCCATCCCCCCGTCCCCTTCCCATCCCCCCCGTCCCCTTCCCATCCCCCCGTCCCCTTCCCATCCCCCCGTCCCCTTCCCATCCCCCCGTCCCCTTCCCATCCCCCCGTCCCCTTCCCTTCCCCCCGTCCCCTTCCCTTCCCCCCGTCCCCTTCCCTTCCTCCCGTACCCTTCCCTTCCTCCCGTCCCCTTCCTCCCGTCCCCTTCCCATCCCCCCGTCCCCTTCCTCCCGTACCCTTCCCTTCCCCCCGTACCCTTCCCTTCCTCCCGTACCCTTCCCTTCCTCCCGTCCCCTTCCCTTCCCCCCGTCCCCTTCCCTTCCCCCCGTCCCCTTCCCTTCCCCCCGTACCCTTCCCATCCCCCCGTCCCCTTCCCTTCCCCCGTCCCCTTCCCTTCCCCCGTCCCCTTCCCTTCCCCCCGTCCCCTTCCCTTCCCCCGTCCCCTTCCCTTCCCCCCGTCCCCTTCCCTTCCCCCGTACCCTTCCCTTCCCCCCGTACCCTTCCCTTCCCCCCGTCCCCTTCCTCCGTCCCCTTCCCCCCGTCCCCATCCCCCCGTCCCCTTCCCTTCCCCCCGTCCCCTTCCCTTCCCCCCGTCCCCTTCCCTTCCCTTCCCCCCGTTCCCCTTCCCTTCCCCCCGTCCCCTTCCCTTCCCCCCGTCCCTTCCCTTCCCCCCGTCCCCTTCCCTTCCCCCCGTCCCCTCCCTTCCCCCCCGTCCCCTTCCCTTCCCCCCGTCCCCTTCCCTTCCCCCGTCCCCTTCCCTTCCCCCCGTCCCCTTCCCTTCCCCCCGTCCCCTTCCCTTCCCCCCGTCCCCTTCCCTTCCCTTCCCCCCGTCCCCTTCCCTTCCCCCCGTCCCCTTCCTTCCCTTCCCCCCGTCCCCTTCCCTTCCCCCCGTCCCCCTTCCCTTCCCCCCCGTACCCTTTCCCTTCCTCCCGTCCCCTTCCCCCCGTCCCCATCCCCCCCGTCCCCATCCCCCCGTCCCCTTCCCCCCGTCCCCTTCCCCCCGTCCCCTTCCCCCGTCCCCTTCCCCCCGTCCCCTTCCCCCCGTCCCCTTCCCTTCCCCCCGTCCCCTTTCCCTTCCCCCCGTAGCCTTCCCTTCCCCCCGTAGCCTTCCCTGTCCCCCCGTCCCCTTCCCTTCCCCCCGTCCCCTTCCCTTCCCTTCCCCCCGTCCCCTTCCCTTCC
>WNGS01165503.1:11236990-11266060 GCA_020271785.1 Procambarus virginalis | reverse complement strand
TCTTTGGGGTCTCTGGGGATGTGCACTCTATTTTTACCTAACGACATTACGTTATTCAGGACAAAAACTGAGATAATTTGAAAAGATTCTGAATAAAAATAAATCAACAATGAAAATGTGTTTCTGTCCCCAAAAAATTTATATTAAAATGTTATTTCTTTGCTTGGACTACGAGAGAGGTTTTCAAAAACGTTCAGGCAATGACGTGGCCCGTCCCCTTCCCTTCCCCCCGTACCCTTCCTTTCCCCAGTCCCCTTCCCCCCGTCCCATCCACCCGTCCCCTGCCCCGTTTCCCCCCCCCGTCCCCTTCCCTTCCCCCCGTCCCCTTCCCTTCCCCCCGTAGCCTTCCCTCCCCCGTAGCCTCCCTTCCCCCCGTCCCCTCCCTTCCCCCCGTCCCCTTCCCTTCCCCCCGTCCCCTTCCCTTCCCCCGTAGCCTTCCCTTCCCCCGTCCCCTTCCCTTCCCCCGTACCCTTCCCTTCCCCCCGTACCCTTCCCATCCCCCGTACCCTTCCCATCCCCCGTACCCTTCCCATCCCCCGTACCCTTCCATCCCCCCGTCCCCGCCCTAAACACTCGTGGTCCAACATGTCATCCTTCCTGTTCCGCAGCTCGTCGTCCGGGGCTTTTCTCTGCGTCTAGACATTATCATAGTGTTCCCAGGTGACCGCGTCCATCATTCTTGTGATGGGGTCCCAGATGATCGTGAAGACCAATAACAGCATAAAGACGGCCAGGGACACCAGGAGGACCGCGGTCATGTGGTTACTGATGAACTAAATGATCCTCCAGGAGGCGTCCGTCGCTATGGCGGCCGGGACCTTCAAGGTCCTCAAGGTCCTGCCGAGGGTACACCTAAGCTTCTTAAGGACCCTCCTGGAGGCGTCCGTCGCTATAGCGGGCGTGTCCTTCAAGGTCCGTAACCAGCCGAGGAGATACTCCAGCACCAGAAGGATGAGATTCATGCCCAATTCCGACACTGTCGCCAGGTTATCGATTATCCCCGCCTTCGCGTTCGGGTCGAAAAGAATGCGGAACAGTAATAAGGTAACGGCCCACAGTGCCTCCTCGTCGTTAAAGTGCATTTTTATTAGGAATGTTGTTTTAGTAATTTATTATAATTTAAATAAAATTATTGAATATTAATAATTCGTTAAAAAAAAAAAAAACAGAGATATACATGTTGACCAGACCACACACTACAAGGTGAAGGGACGACGACGTTTCAATCGGCTTGAGAATGGTCCAGGACGGACCGAAACGTCGTCGCCCCCTTCCTTCGTAGCCTTCTCTTGGTCTGATAGTGGTACAAGCATGAAAGTGATGTATTCCATTTGGCCATAAGACTCTCCATACTGTAATTGAGAGATATCGCAATTACATACCTGGTTGATACCTGGTTGATGGGGCTCTGGGAGTTCTTCTAGTCCCCAAGCCCGGCCCGAGGCCAGACTTGACTTGTGACAGTTTGGTCCACCAGGCTGTTGCTTGGAGCGGCCCGCAGCCCCACATACCCACCACAGCCCGGTTGGTCCGGCACTCCTTGAAGGAAACAATCTAGTTTCCTCTTGAAGATGTCCACGGTTGTTCCTGTAATATTTCTGATGTTTGCTGGTAGGACGTTGAACAACCGTGGACCTCTGATGTTCATGCAGTGTTCTCTGATTATGCCTATGGCACCTCTGCTCTTGATTGGTTCTATTCTGCATTTTCTTTCATGTTGTTCACTCCAGTACGTTGTTATTTTACTGTGCAGATTTGAGACCTGTCCCTCCAGTATTTTCCATGTGTATATTATTTGATATCTCTCTCGTCTTCTTTCTAGTGAGTACATTTGGAGAGCTTTGAGACGATCCCAATAATTTAGCTGCTTTCTCTCGTCTATGCGTGCCGTATATGTTCTGTGTATTCCCTCTATTTCCGCAATCTGAAGGGGGAAGTGAGTAATGAGCAGTACTCAAGACGGGACAACACAAGTGACTTGAAGAGTACAACCATTGTGATGGGATCTCTGGACTTGAAGGTTCTCGTAATCCATCCTATCTTTTTCTGACTGACGCAATACTTGCTTGATTATGCTCCGTAAACGTTAGGTCGCCGGACATCATTATTCCCAAATCCTTGACATGCTGTTTTCCTACTATGGGCAGATTCGATTGTGTTTTGTACCCTGTATTATATTTAAGATCCTCATTTTTGCCGTATCTGAGTACCTGGAATTTATCACCGTTAAACATCATGTTATTTTCTGCTGTCCAATCGAAAACTTTGTTAATATCTGTTTGTAGTTTATCAATGTCTTCAGCAGAGGCAATTTTCATGCTGATTTTTGTGTCATCTGCGAAGGATGACACGAAGCTGTGACTTGTGTTTTTGTCTATGTCGGATATGAGAATAAGGAACAGCAGTGGTGCAAGGACTGTACCTTGAGGTACAGAGCTTTTAACTGTGCTCGGACTCGATTTTACTTGATTGACTGTTACTCTTTGTGTTCTGTTCGACAGGAAATTGAGTATCCAGCGTCCTACTTTACCAGTTATACCCATTGACCTCATTTTGTGTGCAATCACTCCATGGTCACATTTGTCGAATGTCTTTGCAAAATCTGTGCAAAGGCAAATGTAAGGGGAGACATGATCACAACCTACAAAATCCTCAGGGGAATCGACCGGGTAAACAAGGATAAATTATTCAACACTGGCGGGACGCGAACAAGGGGACACAGGTGGAAACTAAGTACCCACATGACCCACAGAGACGTTAGAAGGAACTTTTTGAGTGTCAGAGTAGTTAACGGATGGAATGCATTAGGCAGTGATGTGTTGGAGGCTGACTCCATACACAGTTTTAAATATAGATATAGTTTTAAATATAAATATTTTGTCATAATGCCCACGAGGTTTATCTTCACACGGGGGACAGGCTATAACACACTCTTTTTTTTTGGGGGGGGGGAGTAAAGAGGAAGGAGAGGCATAGGTGAAGGGAAGTATAGAAGTGGGAAATACAGTGAGAGGTATGAAAGCAGGCGGGCTGGCCGCCTTGCTGACACGATGTGTGGGTGTTGGCAGCTAAGCTAAGCTGGCTCCCTCTTGTCAGGGAGCTGTGAGTGTGTGAGAGGTTCTTCACATGTGTTTCACCATATATGGATGTCTATAGATGAGTACTGAGTAGCATTCATATATACACACTCCGATGCTTCCACTCATGTTGTTCTGTTTAAGTCTCTTTGTTTAATTATTATTATTTGTCGAATTGTTCATACATATTATTATTTATCGAGTTGTTCATATATATACATGTATGAACTGTTCCTATATACACATATATAACTCATCTGGGGATTATATACTGTGGGACGGGGTTATCATCCAGAGAATCGAGGCTCTTGGGCCACCAGCTGTGGGAGCGGAGCGTCTCATCTTGGATCAATCTTTCTAACATCGGGTCCTCTAACATTTCGATGGTGTTCCACACCCTGATGGCTTGGTGCTGCAGTCTGATGTTTAGTGGCTGTATATTCAAGAGTTCATGGAGCTCCTGGAATGTCTGATTATATGGTGGACGGTGTTTTGCTGCTCTCCTTAGCGCCTTATTTTGTACTGCTTGCAGTTTCTGCATGTTAGTTTTCTTTATGGTGTGTAGTGGTACTGGGGGATACAGTACAGTAAGTGCAGCCGAACTAGAGCCTTATATAGGTGGATCTGAATGTTAGTACTGAGGCTTCGGAATCTTCTCAGTTTTCCTAATGCTGCTTTGGCTTTATTTAGTCGATCCATTACATGAATTTGTATCCCTGTTCTATTTATCATTAGTCCCAGTATTCTGCCTACCTCCGCATACTGAATCGGATGGTTGTCAAGGATGATGGGGTCCGGGTTTCTTTTCGCAATGTGTATTATCTGAAACTTTTGTTTGTTGGTGCTAATTTTCCATTGCTTCTCAAAGTTGTTTATGAGTTCAATTGCTGCCTTGGTCTTGTCGGCTAGTAGCGGTTTTGATGGTCCCGGTTGGCAAATTATTTGGGTGACATCATCAGCGTATGTGATGTATTCTCCATGGTGGGGTTGGGGTAGGTCAGCTGTATATATGTTGAATAGAGTGGGGGAGAGGCAGCTTCCTTGTGGTACTCCACTTTTCAGTTCTATTACGTCCCCCAAGTAGCTGCCGATATTAAGCCTAGCAGTTCTATTGTCTATAAAGCTGCAGAGAGTAGCAGTAAACCTCCCAGGAAGTCCTAGTTCAGATATCTTATATTTTAGGCCTGTGTGCCACACTTTGTCGAAGGCTTTCGAGACGTCTCTAAGCATTATATTACACTGATCTTTTTTCGACACTGCATTGGCTATATGCTCGTAGATCAGGGCTATAGCTGTATTGGCTCCTCTGTGGTGTCTAAACCCATGCTGCCTGGTGTTATACTTCCCTTCCTCTTCCATGTACTTCACAAGTCTCTGATTGATAATTTTTTCGAAGATTTTACCCGGTACTTCGAGGAGGGAGATTGGCCTGTACTTTTCAGTTTGGGTTGGGGGTTTACCTGGCTTGGGGATTAATCGTATTGTGTCATTCTTGAAGTATGTGGGGAATAGTCCAGATGCAAGAGCTGCATTTAAAATACATGTGTATTGATGGAGTGCAATCACTGGTAGGTTGGATAATACCATCTTATTTATTTTGCTGTTGCCCGGCGCCTTGTTCTGAAACCCATAATTGTTTTATGGACCTCTGCAATGGTTATGTGTTTCATAAGGTGGCAATCATCGCGTATGTTTTTTTTTATATAAATAAACAATATACAAACACAGAGGCACAAACGTACAAAAAACTCATTACAACAATACAAGACAATGGTAACAATGGTAAACAAAATCGTACAATAAGAACAAATACAAAATAGAAATAAAACACAGTAACTGCTAAAACAGAATACAGAACACAAAATCAAACAAAACCTGTACATAGCAAGGAACAGTACACAATAAGAAAATTTGTACAACAACAAACAATAACAGGAACAAGACAAACAATAGTATTAACAGGCAGTAGTAACATTTAAAACAGGACAATAACAAACACATAACAGGAACCGCAAAACAAACAAGCGGTGAGCAAAGTAAAAAGCACATCGAATCAAAGTGCTAAAGTAGTACAGGGAAATGTGCCAAAACATTACACATAAATCATTGACCAAACAGTACCAACCCAGACACGGCAAAGAAAACCACATGAAAAGATAACAATTAAACACCTGGATCAAAGATACTTAAACAGACACAGTCGTGGACAGAGACCACGTGCACAAAACCACCCCACACACACCACAGAAGAACACAAAAAATATAGGACCATACACTCGCCACCAAGGAATACAATATACACGAAGGAAAAGAAATTATGTACACACACACTAAACACACCCTAAATAACAAAACAAACACACTCATACCCACCCACCCCACACAGCATCCAAGCACACAACATAATGAGTCACGGGCCAAAGCGAAACACGGCCACAAAAAATAAACAGCAGAAACAACCCAGGCCCACGCAGGAGCCAAACCCCCCCAAAACCACACACCCATACTCATACGGACCAGAGCAACCAGTATGAGCGGCCATCTTCCCGCTGTCGAGAGAGTAAACTCCGTGGGGTTGGAGTTTACCTGCCGTGCAGGGTATCCTCTCGTTGAGCAGGTCCTGTGTGACGTGCTACATGTCCCGGTCGAGGAGATCTACGGGATTGAGCTGGTGACTGCTCGCCGGGTGATCGTCAAGTTTGTGGGTGAGGAGGAGTACCGTGGATTTCTCCGGCGGCACGAGGGCCGTACTTTGACGTTGTTGGATGGTACTGGTTCTGTGGACATTTCTGATCGGAGTGGTGCCGTGACGTATGTGAGCGTTCATGGAGCCCCCATGGAATTCCCTGAGTCCCTTCTCTGGCGTTTCTCCCAGAGATTTGGCTCCATCGCAAGTGTGAGGATGCAAAAGCTCTCTTCAGGAAAATATGTGGGAGTGAAAACGAACATTCGTACCCTCGGGATGCGCCTGAGGTCGGACATTCCATCCTCTGTCCGACTTTTAGGGTACTACGTGCGGGTGTATTATGCCCGACAACCCCGTACTTGTTTCCGGTGTGGCATGTTGGGGCATCAGGCTGCCGGATGCACTGCGGATCCGGTTGCTCCGGTCAACTTGTTCCGGGATGAGGATTTCCCGCCGCTCCCTCTGGAGGAGGTCTCAGGGGATGAGGAGGTGAGCGTTCAGTTAGCAGATGCGGCTCCCCATACATCGCCAGTCGCTCCCCGGTTGTTGCAGACTCTCCTCCGGGTCTTGCAGTGCCATCTGATGGTCTACGTGCTCCTATCACTGTCTCCGCTGCTCCGGAAGGCCTTCCTGGTGATCGTTGTGACGCGCCGCCGTCTTCTCCCTCGTCTTCGGCTGCTGCGCCTGGCCCTGTGTTCTCGCCTCGGGTCCCGGATGTGCTGAGTGCTGGGGTGGCTGCGGAGCCTCCTGCTGTGTGTGGGCCGGTTCCCCCTGTGGTAGAGGCTGCTGCCGTTCTGCGTCGGGCGTCGGTTCGTCCGGCTGATGGGACCCGTGTTTCTGGGTCCGCTTCCGGCTCTGACGATCTCCGGCCGGAGCCCAAGCGTTCCAGGCGTTCGTCGTCTGCCTGGGCCGATGTTGGGGAATTCGGTGACTGTGGGTCCTGGGAGTTGACGGTGTGGAACCGGATGTGTCGCTGTCTCCACGGTTGGTGGTGGCGGGGTTCATGTGCCTGCTGATGCTGGTGCCCGAGTCTCGGGGGTGCCTTCCGGTGCTTCTCCGCCTGGGGACTCTCCGCAGTGGGAGGTGGTGGCTCCCGCTCCCAGGGATGGTGTGGTTGCTGGTGCTGGGCGTGGCCTGGTTGTGACATTAAGGAAGGATGGGCGCCGCCTGGTTCCCTGCAGTCGTCTGGTGGTGTGCCCGTGGCCGCTGGTGCCCCGGTGGTGGTGTCCTATGTCCGGCCCCCTCCTGAGAGGATATGTGTTGGGGACCTGGGGGACGTGTTGCCGGCGTCGGTGATGCCGCCGGGTCACTGGACGGAGATTGCCGAGTTACGGCTGTCTGACGGGCCAGAGAACTTTCGTGGTGGGCTGGTTCCCTTCATGTCGAGCCGTGTGGCGACTACTCGCCTCGTGAGTGCTTCCATTTGGGTCCCATGCTTGCGGGTGTTTGTTGCCCTGGTACCGGATGTTATGGAGTCCCCGCTGGGTATTCACGACCCTTGGCGGGTGGGTGCTCTGGGAGGCATTCAATGTACGGTTCCCGCGGGCCCGGTTTCCGGGCAAGTATGTACCCTGATTTCCTGTGTGTTTGCTCTTTTTTCTGTGTGCTGTTCATTTTGTGGCCGTGTTGTCAGTTTGGCCTGTGACCGTTTNCCTGAAGATATTGTTAATAGAAATGTTATCCCTACAGACAAAAAATCAGAAGATACAACTAACGATTTACTATAAAACCAAAAAAACGGCAAGCCTACCTACTAAGAAAACTCTCCAGACACGGAGCAGAACGCTCTAAAAGAGACAAACGTCGTCTATGCCTTCAAATGCTCTCTTGGGGACTGTAAGCCCCAAAAAACTCAGTATATAGGCAAGCCAACAACATCTCTTTCCAGGCGTTTAACGATGCATAAGCAACAGGGCTCCATTAAGGAACATATAATCTCTTCCCACAACCAAACCATCACACACAGAGAATCTTAGCAAACAACACAGAAATCATTGATAGATACAGCGACAGCAGGCGGCTTGACATCTGCGAGGCACTACACATCAAGAAGTCAACACCAGCAATCAACAGCCAATTAACGCACAACTATATTCTACCCACTTCAAGACTCCGCTCCAATATAGAAACATCAAGAAATATGGGCCAATAGCCTTCTGCAGTTCATCTGTTACCCAACTTCTATCTATACCCATTGTTCTGTACCCCACTTTCTGTACCCCGTATTGTATTACATCACCTCACCCAAATGCACGTATAAGAGCCAATGTTGTTTCAGTCATAAGTTCAGTCATAAGTTGTGTGTGGATAAACTAAAGTCTTTGAAAATGTAATAAGTTTTACGAAACGCGCTCAAGTGTCGCGTCAGACTAGAAATAAAAATGAATTTTGGAGAATTGATTTTTCATTTACCGTCACCAGTAAAATGAAACATAAGGAAAATCGAGAAAATTCGTGTTAGAATTATTATTCTTACTTTTTCGGTCATATTTAATAATATATATATATATTATATAATATATATATATATATATATATACATATATATATATATATATATATATATTATATATATATATATATATATATATATATATATATATATATATATATATGTAAACAGGTCGTATGGGATTAACCTGTGCATCTACATTGGCTGATACCTATTTACGTTACAGCTCAGTGGAGGGAGGTGGGGCAGCCACCTTCAGGGAGACCCAGAAAATCTACAAGTACAGAGACCTAGAACGTTGTTACAGGTTCGTGCCGATAGGCTCAGAGACTCTGGGCGCCTGGGGTAAATGTGCACTCAAGTTTTTAAAGGAGGTTGGTGAGGAACTCATTGGAAAACTAGAGACCCACGAGCAGCCAGTTTCCTGTTCCAGCGCTTCAGTGTCGCAGTGCAGAGGGGAAATGCGTGCTGTATCCTGGGTACGCATCCAACCTCCGAGGAGCTGGATGAGGTCTTCGAACGCTGATTGTTTAATTGTTATATATGTGTGTGTGTGTGTGTTCTCTGTAAACTGTAGCATTGCAATAATATATATATATATTATATATATATATATATATATATATATATATATATATATATATATATATATATATATATCTATATATATATATATATATATATATATATATATATATATATTATATAATATATATATATATATATATATATATATATATATATATATGCAGAATAACCACATGTGAAAATAGAAAATGCTTAACGCGTTTTCGGCTAATTCGCCTTCATCAGAGCAAAGTAGAATGAAGATAAGAAAACATTGCTGATCAGACCTTATATCCGCCTGGGCAGATCACCTGACCACCAGAAATAAGTGGAGGAAAAGAATTATAAGAAAGAAGGTAACTGCAGAAGGCCTATTGGCCCATACGAGGCAGCTCCTATTATATCTCCAAGTGCCATACGTGCTAAATGATTGATATATTGTTTTGACGTGCTATATTGAGGCTTAAATAGGGATCCAACTTGTACATACCGGGGCTCACATTAAGGCTGTTATTACAATGTTTGATCAGAGCAGACTCGATCACGTTTTGTTCAGCAAAATCCTTACTTTTAACAATACATTTTGCCCCTGTGAAGTCGATAGAATGATTACATAAATTGGAATGTAAATACAATGCACTGGAGTGTTGGGCTGTACGATAGCATATGAATGTTGTTTTAAACGCGAGGAAAGAGATTTACCTGTCTGGCCAATGTAAACACATGCACACTCATTACAAGGATGGAATACACACAACCTGCTACAGACGAGGGCGAGTTCTTAATTAACATGGACTTAACTGTATTATCATTTTTGAACACTAGATTAATATTAAGGTTCTTCAGGGCTGGGGCAAGATTTACTAGACCTTCAGAATATGGTAATACCAACGAATTTTTCAGTTCTGGTTTAGACTTAGTAGTCTGTTAGTAGAAAGTCCTTTTTGCTTGACCAAACGCAAGATCCAAGATCGATTTTGGGTATTTTAACTTCTTCCCAATTTCAAATATATTTGCAATTTCTTCATCTAAAAATTCCGGACTGCAAACTCTCAGTGCTCTGAGAAACATACCAGAAAAAACTGCCCGCTTGACCTGAACATGATGATTTGAATAGAAATGTACATACGAGCACACATTGGTAGGTTTCCTATACACATTGAATTTGAAACTCCTACCAACTCTATGAATCATGATGTCTAAAAAAGGCAGAACACCATTGACTTCGTTCTCAATTGTGAATTTAATTGACGGAACCAGCGAATTAATTTGATTGAGAAAATCAGTTTCGTCATGATTAACCGGCCACAGGCATAAAATATCGTCGACGTACCTATACCAAAGCAAATTTGAGGGTAAAATCCTGGGAAGGATATATGTTTCAAAACATTCCATGTACAGATTGCTCAAAACCGGTGAGAGGAGATTACCCTTTGCCATCCCAAATGTTTGTTTATAAAATGAATCATTAAAGCTGAAATAATTATCTTTAATGCACAATTTTATAAGTTCAATAATGTGTTAGTAGGCAAAGTTAAATTATACCTTGGGAGTAGATCCCGTAAAAATGACAACAGATCATCAACAAGACGGCGTCTACACAGACGCCGTCTTGTGGAATCGGTTCTAATACACAATGTACCCAACATGAACTTGAGTCCTGGCTTTGTTGCTGTGGACTCTTCCCTTTCACAGTATATACTCAAATGCTCTAATCTTTCTAACAAACGTGACTTAACATAAGCCTACCCCTTCTATTTTCTTTCTTTCTCTCTTCTCCTACGCTCCCTTGCTATCCTCTTCTTATTCCTATCTCCTTCCCATTCGGTGGTTATAATAGGAGCTGCCTCGTATGGGCCAATAGGCCTTCTGCAGCTCTTATTAAATTACTATCCCCTCTACTACACCTTACTTTGCTCCTCAGCTCTCTCTTGCCTATTTAATGCCTGTCTCTCTACTCCTCATCACAATCGACTTGAGAATGGTCCAGGACGGACCGAAACGTCGTCGTCCCTTCACCTTCTAGTGTGTGGTCTGGTCAACATACTTTAGCCACGTTATTGTGACTCGTCGCCTGCATAGGGGATTGACCCCTTTAGTGCTCTGATATCCCCCAGACAAGGGTTAAGTAAAGACAAGTCTTTGATCCACGCACATCTATATAGTATATTACGGTACAAACCCAAGTGGTTTTGAATCATCAAGCAGTGAAAGGAAATATCATGGAAAACATTCCAAATTGTTATGTTTATACACTGAAGATAACTTTGGAAACTTGCAACATATATTGAGAAAGTTAATGTGTTCTATTGTGCAAGGTATTTTCTTGGAGAGGAAGTATTGTACACAGTGTAAGAAAACATGTGTTGGAGAGGCGGTATTGTGCAGTGTAGTGTGTGAAGATGTGTTGGAGAGGAGGTATTGTGCAGTGTAGTGTGTGAACATGTGTTGGAGAGGAGGTATTGTGCAGTGTAGTGTGTGAACATGTGTTGGAGAGGAGGTATTGTGCAGTGTAGTGTGTGAACATGTGTTGGAGAGGAGGTATTGTGCAGTGTAGTGTGTGAACATGTGTTGGAGAGGAGGTATTGTGCAGTGTAGTCTGTGAACATGTGTTGGAGAGGAGGTATTGTGCAGTGTAGTGTGTGAACATGTGTTGGAGAGGAGGTATTGTGCAGTGTAGTGTGTGAACATGTGTTGGAGAGGAGGTATTGTGCAGTGTAGTGTGTGAACATGTGTTGGAGAGGAGGTATTGTGCAGTGTAGTGTGTGAACATGTGTTGGAGAGGCGGTATTGTGCAGTGTAGTGTGTGAACATGTGTTGGAGAGGCGGTATTATGCAGTGTAGTGTGTGAACATGTGTTGGAGAGGCGGTATTGTGCAGTGTAGTGTGTGAACATGTGTTGGAGAGGAGGTATTGTGCAGTGTAGTGTGTGAACATGTGTTGAGAGAAGATATTTGGNCTGACCTAACCTAAGTTAAACTCTATAAGGTTAACACGTACGTACACCCTCTGGCAAGGGAAAAAGGATATCTGCAAACAACAGCTTAAAAACACTTTCGAAAACATTATTAAAAGCGCAGGACAAGAAATGTCGTGCGAATTTATTCGGACGCATCCGTCCTTTAGAACGGATAAGGAGCATGTGCGGCTTCATTGAGGAATATGAACATTGCAACCTCAAAGATAAATGTTATGAAGAGAGAGCATTGCCAGATAATACAACGTCGACTAAGGCAGAACTATTTGCTATTTTACTTGGCATTGAAAGAGCAGAAAATTGGAGAAGAGACTGATATTTTCACTGATTGTCAGGCTGCAATAGAACAATTAATAGCGTATCACCGTTATATGAGACCTAGTCTGTAGAATAAAGTAAAAATAATAGCAATTGATGAAATACTGGAAAAAAGGAAAAATAAATTGAGATGTAAAATAGTGTGGTTGCCGTCGCACGTGGGCCTATAAATTCACGACGATGTCGATAAAACGGCGCGAAACATGGCGAAGAAACCATACAATCCAGTCTATCACCCATCTCGTGATTTATGTCATTCGCACCTCTTACTGCTGACCACAGTACACTCCTCGGGATCACCTTAGGACAACTCCAGGTACTGGTTGAAGACATTCATGAGAGGAGCACTGTGAGGGTAATGAAAGTGACGTGGAAGATGTTATGATTTTCGAATTTAATGGCACAAATTAGGTACGGGCTCCATGCTGGGGCCGCATACTCCAGATTGGTCTTACATATGTGGTGTACAAGATTCTGAACGATACTTACCATATTTCTGAACGCCGATTTGGTGTGTGATATCAACTCCTAGATCTTTCTCTCTGTCGTTTCATTAATACTTCATCTCCTATTCTGTATTCTATGTCTGGCCTCCTGTTTCCACTGCCTATTTCATTACTTTGCATTTACTCGGGTTGAACTTCAACAGCCATTGTTGACCATCCCTCAGTCTTCTAGGTCATCTTGTAGCCTCCTGCTATCATCCTCTGTTTCAATCCTCCTCATAATTTTTGCATCGTCGGCGTGTGTTTGTGTGTTACTCCCTATTGTACTCACCTAGTTGTGCTTACGGGGGTTGAGCTCTGGCTTTTTGGTCCCGCCTCTCAACCGTCAATCAACAGGTGTACAGGTCCTGAGCCTATTGGGCTCTATCAATCTACACTTGAACTGTGTATGGAGTCAGCCTCCACCACATCGCTTCCTAATGCATTCCATTTGTCAACCACTCTGACACTAAAAAGTTCTTTCTAATATCTCTGTGGCTCATTTGGGCACTCAGTTTCCACTGTGTCCCCTAGGCGTGTGCCCTTGTGTTAAACAGCCTGTCTTTATCAACCCTGTCGATTCCCCTGAAATCTTGAATGTGGTGATCATGTCCCCCCTAACTCTTCTGTCTTCAACTGTGTGTGTGTGTGTGTGTGTGTGTGTGCGTGTGTGTGTTTGTGTGTGTGTGTGTGTGTGTTTGTGTGTGTGTGTGTGTGTGCGCGTGCGTGTCTGTGCGTGTCGTGTGCGTGTGTGTGTCTGTCTGTGTGTGGTGTGTGTGTGTGTGTGTGTGGTGGTGTGTTGTGTGTGTATGTATGTGTGTGTGTGTGTGTGTGTGGGTGGGTGTGTGTGTATGTATGTGTGTGTGTGTGTTTATGTGTGTGTGTGTGTGTGTGTGGTGTGTGTGTGTGTGTGTGTTGTGTGTGTGTGTTTGTGTTGTGTGTGTTATGTGGGGGTGGCACGGTGGGGGGGTTGGGTTAACTGCTGGAGGGATAGAGGGAGAGAGGGAGTGAACGGGAGAGGGGGAGTGAAGGGAGTGAAAGGGAGTGAGGAAGAGCGAGGGAGAGAAGGAAATAGGCAGAGCGGGGGGGGGAAGGGAAGACAATCAGGGGGGGTGAGGGATGGGGGGCAAGTCCAGTGGTGAGGAGGTGAGGTCGCGGTAGGCTTGTTTGTGCGTGCGTGTGTGTGTGTGTGTGTGTTTACACTGGCGTGTTATGGCGGGGAGGGGGGGGGGGTCTAGTCAGTGGCGGTGTAATGTAACACACAGGCGTGAAAACCTAGTACCAAGCTGAGGATCTTGAGCTAATTTTTGTATTTTAATTATCTTATGTTCAAAGCTAATTACTATATAAAGAACACTGTACACCTTGTATGACTGACTTTGAGAGGCACTCACCTCCAAGTAAGCATCCCACAGCACAATTAGGTGATTTATGAAGCGATGTCCGCCGTAATTGTTGTCGTCCCCGCCAGAGGTCCTCCCACGTGTGGTCCAAGTTCTTCCCGTCTCAGGCCTCTGATGCCACCGTCATGCCACAATCTCGTTCTTTTTCGATTTTTTTCTTATCCAACGTTATAACAATTCACTATGTTGCGTTATCACTGCGTTGCTGTACCCTTCATATGACCAAAACTATGTTTTGGGCTCACTGGTACGTAAATATCCCAAGAATATTGAAGTAAATCGCGGACCGCCGTTCTACACTTGTTCCCACACACTTGTGTGTGTGTGTGTGTGTGTGTGTGTGTGTGTGTGTGTGTGTGTGTGTGTGTGTGTGTGTGTGTGTGTGTGTGTGTGTGTGTGTGTTGTGTGTGTGTGTGTGACGTGCTGGACTCTCGTAAATGGACAAAATTCAATATCAGCCCTTTTATTTACGTTCCAGTTAATGATAACGACAAGAAAATGACAGCCAAGTTTTGCGTCATTTTAACTTTCTATCAAACACTTTAAAGAAGAATTTAGTCGCTGTTAAGCGCGTTTTTATATAAATTAACCACGAATGAAACACCGAGTTCTTACGACTGTATTCTAAACAAGTCGATAACAATCCCCAAAGACTCGTTTCGTGCTGTTTATACACGATTGAATGCTGCGATTTCATTCTCTTCAACGGAGACTGAAGAGCTTATTGCAACATTCTCACACAAAACACAATATTATTCTTGCAATTCTCTTAAATTCCAGAGACTAATTCCACAAACCTCCCAGCAAGCTCTGCAATGAACGATGGCAAAAGAAAAAAACAAGAATTTCAATGCCGTGTTGCAGCTGCCTTAAAGCTGCCAACGTCAAGGGTTTTTCTTCTCGGAAATCTATTTAACTCAAAGTCCGAAGTGTTGGTTTATTTTCACTCGTCTCTATCTCCGTGAGCACTTCCCCGGACGCTTGTTCGAGCCCCCGATACCTGGGCGAAATATCTTCTCTATCTATGTTTGTCTCTTGGTACATTGGTGACCTACTGCGTCGCTATAGTGGTTATCAACATGTGACTTTCTCGCTATCCTTGCATCTCTCTGTCTCTGTCTCCTCAACTCCTTCTCCTTCTCTTTCAGTATGTGTCCTCCTACGTCCTTCTCATTCTCTTCCTGTCTCCTCAGTATCTCCTGCAGAATAGATAACACTGAGACCACTTATGTCTCCTCCACAGGACCTTGAACAATGCCTAATGGACTTCAAGCATCCTAAACTCATTTATTAAAACAAAATTATCATTTAGAAGACATTTCAGCCCAAGTGAATAGCATGAATGCAGACCTACTCTTCATAAGCTGCTTGATTAAATGATTACTTAATAAATAGTACATGTGCCTTGCTCCTTTTCCCCATTTCAGGATCATTTTTGTTAATTATTATTTTCTATTAGTCCATGAGTCAACAAATTGAGTGGTTCCAGAAGTATCTTGAATATCATAATTACTTAATTATAACTGAATGAGTATTTTGATAGGAAAGTCACGTGGTTGTTATCTTGAAAAAAGGAGATTCTTGGCCAGTCAACATTGACAAGCCATGTGATGCAATATGATTGGAAAGAGTATGAGAGATAAGGCAACAGTCGAGGGTGTAGAGACATGGGAGAAAGAAGAGAGACAGAATAGGGGTGTCGGGATACAGCGGATCCCGGGCACCGCCGGGTAACGCTCGCAGTCTATGAAAGAGAATGTCTGTCTGTCTGTGTATCTGTCCAAGATTGGAAGCCAAGAGCCTCGTGCAACTTTGTGTGGTGAATGTTGATTCTATTGGGAGTTTCATAGGGTTATCTTGAGATGATTTCGGGGCTTTAGTGTCCCCGCGGCCCGGTCCTCGACCAGGCCTCCACCCCCAGGAAGCAGCCCGTGACAGCTGACTAACACCCAGGTACCTATTTTACTGCTAGGTAACAGGAGCATAGGGTGAAAGAAACTCTGCCCATTGTGTCTCGCCGGCGCCTGGGATCGAACCCAGGACCACAGGATCACAAGTCCAGCGTGCTGTCCGCTCGGCCGACCGGCTCCCTTGAGGGTGGTCGAGGTCGGCCCTTATGCCACCCTTGAAGAGGTATCGACCTCCGAATTCCCCCTTGACGAAGTCATTGTAAATAAAACGTGCACCCAAACGTCCGTAGATTTTAGCATTCGTTTATATATATATATGTCGTACCTAGTAGCCAGAACGCACTTCTCAGGCTACTATGCAAGGCCCGATTTGCCTAATAAGCCAAGTTTTCATGAATTAATTGTTTTTCGACTACCTAACCTACCTAACCTAACCTAACCTAACTTTTTCGGCTACCTAACCTAACCTAACCTATAAAGATAGGTTAGGTTAGGTTAGGTAGGGTTGGTTAGGTTCGGTCATATATCTATGTTAATTTTAACTCCAATAAAAAAAATGACTTCATACATAATGAAATGGGTAGCTTTATCATTTCATGAGAAAAAAATTAGAGGAAATATATTAACTCAGGAAAACTTGGCTTATTAGGCAAATCAGGCCTTGCATAGTAGGCTGAGAAGTGTGTTCTGGCTACTAGGTACGACATATATATATATATATATATATATATATATATATATATATATATATATATATATATATATATATATATATATATATGCAAACAAGCCTGAATGGTCCCCAGGACCATTGTGAGTTTTCAGTTATATATATATATATATATATATATATATATATATATATATATATATATATATATATATATATATATACATATATATATATATATATATATATATAATATATATATATATATATATATATATATATATATATATATATATATATATATATATATATATATATATATATATTATATACAGTGACAGGAGGATATACTGAGAGAATGAGTATGTGAAGGTGTGAGTGTGTGGGAATATGGGTATGTTATTTGTGGGAAGGAATGGGGGAATGGGGGAATGGGGGTGTGTTTATGGGGAAACAGGGAGGGTATATCTTGGAGAAGCTAGGCAGGGTGTGTGAGGGGGAAGGTAGAGTAAGTATGTGAGGGGAGGTACAGCAAGTATGAGGAGAAAGCACTAAGCCATTACGACTATACAACACTAAGAAAGGATATTGGGATAAGGATATACGATAGGATTGAGGAAAGGACTAATGCTGTAAGAGTGTGTAGGAGACTCTTTGGTACAGGATCGTCCCGGGCACTGCTGGCTACCCGATCTGGCGAATTAAATAATAGAAAAGAATCATCGAATGAGAAACAAGATAGAGGAGATAGGTTCAGAATGTGTTCCAGATAAAAATATTCAAATCTTGCCAGGAAGGATTGTCTCGGTTCCAATCCTCAACTCTTCGCCCCTCTTCACCCAGCAGTAAATGAGTGCCTGGATTGTAACCGATTGGTGGGTCGTGTTGTAGGGCAAACTAGTGGGTTAAGCCTGCCATAGGATATGATGAAGGAAGCAAAGTTTAAAGAATACGAAAGGTTCCGAGTGGAAGAAGAGAAATCGAGAGAACAGCCAAGTGATGAACCAGGAAAAAAAGAGGAAATAGATACGTAATTGAAAGAGATTGAGCTAAAAACGTAGAAGGAGTAAAGATAATAATGACAACAGGAGTTGGGACTGCAAGTGCAGAGATAATGGAGAAAGAACTCAAAAGTGCTCAATAACAGAATTAAATTTAAGCACCTGATGTAAGCAGGAAGAGATTTAGGCAGAGCTGTTGAGGTTATCGTGTTTGCTTTTCAATATTTTGTAGAAATCAGTGGTATTTTCCCCTCTGTCTCTTTCAAGGGAATCTAAACTTTTTGCTCACAGTCGATATTCAAAGGGAAACTCTTACGGAGTAACTCTATTGTACTGCTCTGGATTTTTGTCTTAAATATGCATTCATTAAGCAGGTCGTTGACCTGCCGATTATAATAACAATAGGAGGCAAGTATTTTTAATTACAAATAATTAATAAATGACAAATAAAGACAAACTGCTGGACGTGGGTGGAGGCTTCAGGGCAATATTGATCCAGGGACGAGCAAGGGAGCTCCAGCTGAGTGAGCACCCTCCAGGAGGAATACAAATGGTATGTGAACATATGAGAGAATCATAACACGAAAACACTTTTCACAGCGACACTGCACACAACTATAGCAAGTGCTGGTGAATTGCTCGTAACAAGAACGGCAGATGAACCATCTAAGCTGTGGTCTAGCACCCAGCAATGCTGTGCCCTTCACTCGCTGATCGTACATATCTTTAGTGCCGTACAGGTGTCTTCCTGCGTCTCTGAGTCCACACCTGAGAGGCACAGCACTTGCTACGTGTGTGTGTGTGTGTGTGTGTGTGTGTGTGTGTGTGTGTGTGTGTGTGTGTGTGTGTGTGTGTGTGTGTGTGTGTGTGTGTGTGTAATTACCTAAGTGTAGTTACAGGATGAGAGCTACGCTCGTGGTGTCCCGTCTTCCCAGCACTCTTTGTCATATAACGCTTTGAAACTACTGACGGTCTTGGCCTCCACCACCTTCTCACCTAACTTGTTCCAACCGTCTACCACTCTGTTTGCGAAAGTGAATTTTCTTATATTTCTTCGGCATCTGTGTTTAGCTAGTTTAAATCTATGACCTCTTGTTCTTAAAGTTCCAGGTCTCAGGAAATCTTCCCTATCGATTTTATCAATTCCTGTTACTATTTTGTATGTAGTGATCATATCACCTCTTTTCTTCTGTCTTCTAGTTTTGGCATATTTAATGCCTCTAACCTCTCCTCGTAGCTCTTGCCCTTCAGTTCTGGGAGCCACTTAGTAGCATGTCTTTGCACCTTTTCCAATTTGCTGATGTGCTTCTTAAGATATGGGCACCACACAACCGCTGCATATTCTAGCTTTGGCCTAACAAAAGTCGTGAACAATTTCTTTAATATATCGCCATCCATGTATTTCTTTAGTATATCGTGTACTCACCTATATGTACTCACCTATATGTGTCTGCAGGATCGAGCATTGACTCTTGGATCCCGCCTTTCGAGCATCAGTTGTTTACAGCAATGATTCCTGTCCCATTTCCCTATCATACCTGGTTTTAAAATTATGAATAGTATTTGCTTCCACAACCTGTTCCTTAAGTGCATTCCATTTTCCCACTACTCTCACGCTAAAAGAAAACTTCCTAACATCTCTGTGACTCATCTGAGTTTCCAACTTCCATCCATGTCCCCTCGTTCTGTTACTATTCCGTGTGAACATTTCGTCTATGTCCACTCTGTCAATCCCTCTGAGTATTTTATACGTTCCTATCATGTCCCCCCTCTCCCTTCTTCTTTCTAGTGTCGTAAGGCATAGTTCCCCCAGGCGCTCCTCATAACCCATCCCTCGTAGCTCTGGGACGAGTCTCGTTGCAAACCTCTGAACCTTTTCCAGTTTCATTATATGCTTATTCAGATGGGGACTCCATGAGGAGGCGGCATACTCTAAGACTGGCCTCACGTAGGCAGTGTGAAGCGTGTAAAGCGCGCGTGTGTGTGTACTCACCTATATGTACTCACCAATATGTGTCTGCAGGATCGAGCATGTGTGTGTGTGTGTGTGTGTGTGTGTGTGTGTGTGTGTGTGTGTGGGTGCGCACACGAAAATCTGCTGCGAAGTCATGCAAGGTGTCAGTATAATTTATGAAATACAGACGATACAAAAAAACACGCTGAATCTAATGTAGGAAACAAATAAATTATTTGAAATTAATTTAGGAACATCCATGATGGCATCACGTCATTGCCTGAACGTTTTTGAAAACCTCTCTCGTAGTCCAAGCAAAGAAATAACATTTTAATATAAATTTTTTGGGGGACAGAAACACATTTTCATTGTTGATTTATTTTTATTCAGAATCTTTTCAAATTATCTCAGTTTTTGTCCTGAATAACGTAATGTCGTTAGGTAAAAATAGAGTGCACATCCCCAGAGACCCCAAAGGTGCTTCCCTCACACTCAACTCAACCTCTGGACTAACAGGTTGAGTTGAGTCAACCTCTGTTCTCATTTTTGTTTATCTTTTACATGCTGTAACTCCCTCACTCAGAAAATGGTTCACCTCAGAGCAATTGCTGTAGCTTTGTGGAGGCCAGAGCTTCATTATGATAATGGGTCGGGTGTCCCAGGGCTTGCACCTGCATGACAAAGAGACGCAAGCGCTGATTGCTACCCATTAGGGCCAAATTCTCTCGCCGGGGGCTGTAAGGTCTATACGCGCAAGCAGATGGAATTGCATCTAGTAGAGTATCAAGTTGTGCTTCTGACTCTCCTTCACCATGATCTAGGAGTCTACCCTAGTGTAGACACTTAAAATATCTGTGTATGTACACTTAAAATGTCAGTGTATGTACACTTAAAATATCATTGTATGTACTTCTTGTATGTATGAGATCTTGGTATATCTATATATACGTATACATACATACTTGGAATGTATGTATGTATTTCTTGAATAATAGAAGGCATGTGTAACCACAAAGAGCCTAGAACCAACTCTCCAGCAACAGTGATCAAAACTTGAATGAATGAACTTAATCCAACTAACATTAACACTACCTGAAAAAAAATGATCTTTCTGGAGAGATAATTCTCGTGTTATTATTTACCAGATCAACGGGCGACGCACTCACTACAAGCTCCGCTGTTGACCAGAATCTTTAAGTTCAAGGTCCAAAATGTCAGCGTGGGGACGTTGATACAGCCAGCTTAAAGAATCATTCTCATGTACAGCTTAAAATTACCAATTCTTAAACTTGGTAAGTTTTGTATTGTCAGTCAAACTTTTTCTTTGCGATGTATTATTTTTACTCCGAGATGACGCTCAGTGATTTATTTCCTTGTCTAAGCGAGAGGGCGTGGCTGTGAGTGTGGGTCACACTACTAGTGTGGTGTTACCAGCGTAGGTCACACTCTAATAAAAATGTTATATGAAGATGTTACAAAAATATTCCTCAAAGACCCTAGTTCTACACTCAAACTTCATTGTTACCAAGGCAGGTTACCCCCCTCCAACCACTTGGGGCTGGACGGTAGAGCGACGGTCTCGCTTCATGCAGGTCGGCGTTTAATCCCCGACTGTTCAAATGGTTGGGCACCATTTCTTTCTCCCCGTCTCATCCTAAATCCTTATCCAGACCCCTTCCAAGTGCTATATAGTCGTTATAGTTTGCCACTTTTTCCTAATAGTTCCTTTGCAATTGCAATGCTATCTGTGTTAGCAGCTCAAGTCACACCTCAAGTCATAAATAGGTACCAACTTAGTTCACAATGTTACCAGTGTTAAAGTCTCGATTTACATATTAATTCTGACTTCAGTTTGGCCTGGTCACCATCAGTGTTTAACATCAGAAATCTTAAACTGGCAGGCAAGCAAAGGAAAACACATTAGTTTTAATTTTGAACATAACCAAATCATTTAAATATTAATGCAAAATTCCTGATAAAAAGCTCACATAGAAACCCGTTGTTCCAGACAAGTAGTTCAAAAAACACAGCAATTCTAAAATAGCACCACTAACAGCTGAGACAATAAGAGCAAAATCAAAACTATAAACATTTTATTATTTGTATTGGAAGCAAATATTGCATATACATTTTAAAAATCTTAAGACAAGATATATTACAAATGTAAAAGAGTACAAAAGTTATAATATAATCACATTATTTATCACGAGAAACATTATACCATAATGGATACTCTTTGCTTGACATGTGACTCACCTTATGAATTAGATTAATCCTAAATCGTAATTGAAAAACCACCATAATTATAATTCTGAAAAGCTTCTAACACAATTCAATGGGTAAAACTTTTCAGCTGCCCTAAACACTATCGTGGAGTAACAGAGTTTCTGAACATAATGTCGACTACCCAGAGGAACCCAAAGCAATGTAAAACAAACTGATAATACTTATAGAATGACCGCACGTCAACAACCCCAAGTATAACGTTAGATGCGAAGGTCAAAACCCCAACCACGTCGAATATTGCCGAGAGACCCGAGATTATTGCTGGTGAAAAAAAACATTACTTATAAATGTTGACCAAACCACACACACTAGAAAGTGAAGGGACGACGATGCTTCGGTCCATCCTGGACCATTCTCAGGTCCAGGACGACTTGACGTCACAGTCGACTTTGGAATGGTCCAGGACGGACCGAAACGTCGTCGTCCCTTCACCTTCTAGTGTGTGGTCTAGTCAACATTCTTCAGACACGTTACTGTGACTCCTCGTCGGCATATGTTTACTCATAAATATTGTGTGAGTTCACGTCAGCGCCAGGAGGTGAGTGTAAAAATAACTGTAGCCTGTTACTCTGCGTGTGGTTACAGTCAAAGCTTCATTGTTACAGTGAATCACATGTAACGTGAGCTCTTAAGCCATCACCGTTCTCATCATATACTGAAGAGTTCTGTGTGTATTACGAATTCACAGCTCGGTATGATTTGATCTAGAATGCTGTAGGCTCATGTGTGTATGCCAAGATTAGTATGATCGGGATCTGGAGAATACACAAAGTTGTGGAGAAATATACACGTATTTTTTTTTTAGAAAGGTGGGTACAGGAACAGACGACTTCTGTCTCCTGTTAAGAGGCTAAGATCTTCTGCTTCTCATAGCTCAGGTGAGCTTTACCTATCTGTTTCCCCCCTGGAACACGACCCGCCAATCGGTTAAGAACCAGAGGCCAGATTCTCGAAGCAGTTACGAAAGCACTTACGAACCTGTACATCTTTTCTCAATCATTGGCGGCTTTGTTTACAATTATTAAATCGGCAATGAGTTCCGAAGCCCCCGAGAGGCTGTTCATAACAATAACAACACTTCATTGGGAAGTTGTCATGCTTGTAAACTGTTTAATAAATGTAACCAAAGCCGTCAAAGATTGAGGAAAGATGTACACGTTCGTAAGTACTTGTGTAAATGCTTCGTGAATCCCCAGGTACCCAGTTACTGCTCGGTGAAGAGACGCGAACAGTTATGGATTGGTGCCTAGCTGAGTCCTGGCCAGGATTCGAACCCCCTGACCAAATCGCTTACAAGTCGCGTAGCGAATGTGTTACCACTACGCCACCAGAAGGAATATACACCGATGTGAAAGAGAACACAAGTATGGGAAAGAAGAGAAAGTTTTCCATGTGTTGGAAACGGATGAAAGTCTCTTAATTTCTGGTGAGGGTCCCGAAGCGCCCATTGAAATTGAAATCAGTTTATTGAGGTACAAGAAGCAGCCATGAATACGCCACCTCACTCTGGCGGCCCGCAGGGAGGAACAGGCGATCAGGACACCAGGAGTCGTCGCGGTTACATAACCGCAAGAGGAAAGTTATTGCTTTTACGGGTTATTCATGGCCGTGCCACCTCTTGGGGGCTTAATCTTCATCAACCAATCATTTTAAGGACACTTATCGTTAAAATGCTTTCTCTGTGAACTGAGCATTTACGGTAGTTTTATGAAAGATCTGCAATGTTAACTATATTCTTTGTTTTTTAGGTTTAGAATATATTTTCAAGCATACAGACAAACATGACAAAGTGAGTGCGAAAAGTGGTGAAAAGCGTTTCCTATATAACGTTTTCAATTACTGGAGGCGAGTGAGAAGAAGGAAATCCATGAGACAAGAAAACCACTTTGGCCTCTTCCCCCCCCCCCTATCCCCCTGGTGGACTATATGGCCAGATATATTTTATATTATCTGGCTCATACACGTCTACTGACCACAGGCATTAGCAGGAGTTTACGGCCTGATGTTATATGTGGTATCACCTTCACATATCTTAGTGTGTCACATATGTTCACGTGTCTGAGTGCATGGTATTGTATGTGCTATATATATAATATATATATATATATATATATATATAGTTATTAATATGACCGAAAAAGTAAGATTAATAATTCTAACACGAATTTTTCTCATTTTCCTTATGTTTGTTTTACTGATGACGGTAAACCCAAAAAAAACTGAATTTATTGAAAAATTTACTGAAAACCAAAAAAACAGCCAGCCTACTAAATGAAAAACTCTCCAGACACGGAGCAGAACACCCTAAAAGAGACAAACGTCGTCTATGCCTTTAAATGTCCACTTGGGGACTGTAAGCCCAAAAAAACTCAGTATATAGGCAAGACAACAACATCTCTTTCCAGGCGTTAACGATGCATAGCAACAGGCTCCATTAAGGAACATATACTCTCTTCCCACAACCAAACCAATCACCAGAGAAATCTTAACAAATAACACAGAAATCATCGATAGGTACAGCGATAGCAGGCGGCTTGACATCTGCGAGGCACTACACATCAAGAAGTCAACACCAGCAATCAACAGTCAATTAATGCACAATAAATTCTAACCACTTCAAGACCCCGCTCCAATATAGAAGCATCAAGAAATATGGGCCAATAGGCCCTTCCGCAGTTACTTCCATTCATACCTTCATTTTACAGTTAATATCCAGTTAATATCCATTGTTTTCGTGTTCTGTCCTTTGTTGAAAGTTTTGTTCACCTCATAAAAACTGTTGTAACATATCACCTCACCCAAAACGCGGGTATAAAATGAAGATGAAAGTTGTTTAAATCATAGCATAGTAAAGAAAACTGTTTAGTGCTTTCAGGTTATAGTTGTGTGTGAAAACTAAAAGTCTTTGAAAATGTAATTAGTTATTACGAAACGCGTTCAAGTGTCGCGTCAGACTAAGAAATAAAGAATGAATTTTGGAGAATTGATTTTTCATTTACCGTCATCAGTAAAAACAAACATAAGGAAAATTGAGAAAATTCGTGTTAGAATTATTAATCTACTTTTTCGGTCATATTTAATACATATGTCTAAGGAAAGACTGCTACCAAAAATATACTAATAAATATATATATATATATAGATATATATATATATATATATATATATATATATATATATATAATATATATATATATATATATTTTGGTAGCAGTCTTTCCTGTAGATATATATTATTAAATATGACCGAAAAAGTAAGATTAATAATTCTAACACGAATTTTCTCGATTTNCCGGGACCTTCAAGGTCCTCAAGGTCCTGCCGAGGGTACACCCAAGCTTCTTAAGGACCCTCCAGGAGGCGTCCGTCGCTAAGGCGGCCGGGACCTTCAAGGACCGTAACCAGCCGAGGAGATACTCCAGCACCAGAAGGATGTAATAGGTGGCGTCTTATCTAGTATGCTCCAGGAACGTGACCACCGGCACAAGCACCCTCGGATCATAATAAATGCGGGCGAGGTGTAAGACAGCGGGCAACAGGAACTCCTCGTCGATATTATTCATTTTTGTTAGGAATTTTCTTTTGTAATTTATTAAAATTTAGATAAATAATTGAATATACACATTTCGTTTGTAAAAAACATAGATGTACATGTTGACCAGACCACACATTAAAAGGTGAAGGGACGACGACGTTTCAATCGACTTGAGAATGGTCCAGGACGGACCGAAACGTCGTCGCCCCTTCCTTCGTAGCCTTCTCTTCCTTCTCTCCCATCTCTAATATCCTAGAAAACCATCTCTAATATCCTAGGAACTAAACAACACTCCCACAACCAGATAACACTCTTAAGGATGGCCTTACACCGTCATCTGATTTAGAAATGGCGATTGAATTTAATAGCTTCTTTTCATCGGTTGGTGCTAACCTTGCCAGTAAAATCCCACAGACTCAGACACATATCAACACATATCTCTCAGGCAGCTATCCAAACTCTCTTCTCCTTTCACCAGTCAGCCCGACAGATGTTGTGTCCATCATACACTCACTAAAAACCAAAGCTGGGAACATCAGTGAAATCCCATCTATTAGATAATAGAACTGCTAGGCTTAATATCGGCAGCTACTTGGGTGAAGTAATAGAACTGAAAAGTGGAGTACCACAAGGAAGCTGCCTCTCCCCCACTCTATTCAACATATTACAGCTGACCTACCCCAACCCCAACATGGAGAATACATCACGTACGCTGACGATGTCACCCAAATAATATGCCAACCGGGACCATCAAAGCCGCTACTAGCCGACAAGACCATGGCAGCAATTGAACTCATAAACAACTTTGAGAAGCAATGGAAAATTAGCACAAACAAACAAAAGTTTCAGATAATACACATTGCGAAAAAAAAACGGACCCCATCATCCTCGACAACCACCCGATCCAATATGCGGAGGCAGGCAGAATACTGGGACTTATGATAAATAGAACAGGGATACAAATTCATGTAAGGGACCGACTAAATAAAGCCAAAGCAGCATTAGGAAACTGAGAAGATTTCGAAGCCTCAGTACTAACATTCAGATCCACCTATATAAGGCTTTAGTTCGGCCGCATCTAGAGTATCCCCCAGTACCACTACACACCATAAAGAAAACTAACATGCAGAAACTGCAAGCAGTACAAAATAAGCGCTAAGGAGAGCAGCAAAACACCGTCCACCATATGATCAGACAATCCAGGAGCTCCATGAACTCCTGAACATACAGCCACTAAACATCAGACTGCAGCACCAAGCCATCAGGGTGTGGAACACCATTGAAATGTTAGAGGACCCAATGTTTGAAAGATTGCTCCAAGATGAGACGCCCCACTCCCACAGCTGGTGGCCAAAGAGCCTCGATTCTCTGAATGAAAACCCCGCTCCACAGTATACAATCCCCAGATGAGATATACATGTGTATATATGAACAGTTCAAATATGTGTATGTGTGAACAACTCGATAAATAAAAATATGTGTGTATGAACAACTCGATAAATAATGTGTGTGTATGAACAACTCGATAAATAATATGTGTGTATGAACAACTCGATAAATAATAGTAATAATAAACAGAGCCTTAAACAGAACAACATGAGTGGAAGCATCGGAGTGTGTATATATGAATGCTACTCAGTACTCATCTATAGACATCCATATATGGTGAAACACATGTGAAGAACCTCTCTCACACACTCACAGCTCCCTGACAAGAGGGAGCCAGCTTAGCTTAGCTGCCAACACCCACACATCGTGTCAGCAAGGCGGACAGCCCGCCTGCTTTCATACCTCTCACTGTACTTCCCACTTCTACACTTCCCTTCACCTATGCCTCTCCTTCCTCTTTACTCCCCCCCCCCAAAAAAAAAAAAACAACAACAACAAAAAAACAAGAGTGCCTCCCACGCCCTTGCGCCACCTATAGCTCTGCTGTTCAACAAATCCCTTGAGTGTCATACCTTCCCTGATATCCTAAAAAGGCAAGAGTAAGCCAGTTCATAAAGGAGGTAATCCGGCAGACATAAACAACTATAGACCAATATCAAACTTACCCATACTATCAAAAATATTTGAAAAAATTATCTACAAACAGCTCTACTTCTATCTCGTAAAATTGGACATTCTTAGCCCCTGTCAGTTTGGCTTCCGCTCCCAAAAGAGTACTAACGATGCAATTATTAATCTCCTTGATATATTTACTCAGCCCTTGACAAAAATGAGTTTCCGATTGGACTCTTCATTGACCTGAGAAAGGCCTTTGATACTGTAATAACAATTACCTCTTACGTAAACTCCATCATTATGGAATCCGAGGCCATACACTGGACTATATCCAATCCTATCTTAGTGATAGACACCAATGTGTAGCCATCAATAATATACCCTCTCCCACCCTACCAATAACCGTTGGAGTGCCACAGGGCAGCATTTTGGGATCTCTCCTATTTCTTATATACATCAATGATCTGCCTAATGTCTCTAACATTCTGAAACCTATTTTGTTTGCTGATGATACTACCCTCATCTACTCTAACCTCAATCCACATACACTAAATAATGTTGTTAATAATGAACTAAAAAAAGTCCACTTATGGATGTAAGAAGACGCGAAGTCTGTGCAGTGACGTATGTGACGTCTGAGACAGATCACCCGTTTTTGTGACGACGTATTGGCTGGACCGAGTCACGGGAACCAGTGGAAGAAGAAAACAATTGGGAATCAGGACGTCTGCAGCCGAGAAGTAGATTGGCAGCCGTAGTTGAGAGGAGAAGTCGACGGCAAGGAGACCGACTCCAACCATTCCAGAAGTCGTGGAGGAGCACGGACCTGCAGTGGAAAGGCACGGAGACGACGCGTTTATTTTGGAACGTTGGTTGAGTTCCTGGAGTACGCCTCAGTGTGTGTGTGGGGGCGTTCCCTACAACGAGGCGAGAGCCGGGACCAGGAGCTACAATTCAACTCTCACCGGAGGGCTAGTCCGCACAGTGAGGTGGAAGTAGGTATTTCAATTTCCCTCCCAATTCCCTTAGTCAGAGTATTTTATATGTCGTGAGCAAAGCTCACCAATGGTCACAATAGGACACAGTTGTGAGAAGTGAGGCTGTAGAAAGCTCTCACAGTGTATACATTGCGGTGTGTGATGCACCTCTATTATTATTGAAAAGATTACTGTGTCGGTTGATGAATTCTTTCATGTGACATTAATATTATAACTTATGCCAGAGAATATATATATATATATATATATATATATATATATATATATATATATATATATATATATATATATATATATGCAAACAAGCCTGAATGGTCCCCAGGACTAATACAACTGAAAACTCACACCCCAGAAGTGACTCGAACCCATACTCCCAGGAAGTGCCGGCGGGGAAGTGGTCATATAGCCTCGGCTATCACTTCCTTTAGTCCGGTCGGGATGGTCAAGTGGTTTAAGACGTCCCTGTACATACCGTTGAGTTGCTCCTGGGAGTATGGGTTCGAGTCACTTCTGGGGTGTGAGTTATTATTATTATTTAGTATCATTTATTCTTATTCTTTGTCTTTTAACCTAACCTTCCATATGTAGTTTACTTGTTTATTGTGTTTTGCTGTATTTGTTGAACATATTATCCTTATCCTAACCTTTCAGATGTAGTTTTATTTCTCCTTTTTGTATATTTTACCCAAACCCACCGTCCCACTTAACCTTCATTCCTTCCATTACTTTGTTTCACCTACTCCTTTT